>CM019155.1:101691774-101794799 GCA_009733165.1 Naja naja | reverse complement strand
TTTAATGTTTTAAGGTTTACTATTGGGGTTCTTCGATTTAATAGTTTTTTAAATTTTGTATTTTGTTTTTATTGTTTGTGAGCTGCCTGAGTCCCCGGAGATGAAGTGACATAAATCAATAAAGTAAAGTAAAGTAAAAGCCAATATAGATCTAACATGAGATGCATCAAATACATTTTTGTCTCTGAGTGATGAATGGAGATGGAGAGTTTGATTGGAACACTGACAAGGCCCAAATTCCCAATTCTGATCCACCACCCATTCAGGGAGAGTAAGTAGAAGCTGGTTTTTCTCCTGGTTGCTGATAACACATGGGAGAAGAAGGAATGACTGATAATCTATTCAATACTGCCCTGAAACTAACCCTCATTATTTTGTGGGAGGACAGTAGTACTACCAACCTTGTGGCTAAGGTCTTAATGGTAACTGTGTGGCAGCACAGTTTTTGTAGAATTATTTTTCTTGTGATTTAAGGAGGGGAGGAAAGCCAATTGAACTGGTTGTGAAGAAGGTCCCTCAATAAATATTCTCCATAGGAGAGTCAGTTTGATGCAATGGGTAAGATGCTTGCCTAAAAACTAGAAGATTAGGAGTTCTAGTCCTGCCTAGGCATGAAAGCTAGCTGGGTGACTTTCAGCCAGTCACTTTCTCTCTCTCAACCCAACTCACAGGGTTATTATGATGATGAAATAGGAAGAGGAAGGAGCATTAGATATGTTTGTCATCTTGAGTTAGTGATAAAGTAATGAAGGAGGGACAAAAAAATAAAAAAAGAAGTAATTAATTAATTATGCTTGGGTGATAGATGTAACACCATTTAGAGACTGTGTAACTAAAAGGCCTAACACAGATTTGAACTGTTAATCTAAAAGCCAATATAGATCTAACATGAGATGCATCAAATATATTTTTACAGATTCGGCAGGGGAAGTGACTGTTTTATTTTAAAGCAATTCTAGAACAATTCAACTTTGATCAGAACAACAGCAGAGGAAAATAAGCTACACTATTCCTTTTGATGAAAGGAAAACAGCTGGGAGGAGCAGGGTTTTGGTGTGGAAAATAGCTTGTTGAAAAGTTTCTGCCATTGCAGGAAAAAAAGTAACTGGGGAGAATAATAGAAGAGAATAATTGTGGAAAGGAAAGAGTCCCCAGAAAAAGGATTGGGAGAATAAAATGTCTTCTCTCTGCTACATCTTAATTTCAGAGTCCTTCATAATTGCATGCAAAATAATAAAAAGTAAAAATTAGAAATGCACCTTGCCTCCTACATCACATTTTGTTTGATGTTCAGCCAACAAAGAACAAATCATTTTAGTGTACAAATAACATTGGTGCCCAAAGCTTTATAAGCATCCATCCCTTAAACTTTTCAATTAACATGAAGCCAGCACTTCACTTCCACAAGATTTGGGGTTGAAAGTAATCTCTGTCTCTACATCTTGCTTCCTTTCACCACCTAACAGATTTGGCTCTTGAAGGAGAAGAGGCAGAGAGAGGAAATCCATTTGAAAATGAAGATACATTCATAACTAACGGATTTATGTTATAAAAAGAAGCAGCAAGCTGTTATCTCCTCTTTAAGTATGGAATACAATTTTTGCATGGTCAGGGGACTCACATATTTCTAGCGATGATGGTCCCCTTCAAAAACAACCAGATGGCCTCACAAGGGCCCAAGCTCTTAGGTTGCCCGCTCCTCTTTTTAAAATTCTGAGAAAATACATAATAATAAAAAGATTCGAGCTGTTATACCTGTACTGTGAAAATCCATACTGTCAAAAGACATCTGAAGCTGACAGCAGAAAAAGAGTTGGTGATCCATTGAATCTGCCCTTTGAGTTTTTTATTGTTTTTTTCTTTCTATTAATTAATTAATTAATTATAATTATTAATTGTTAGCTTTATATGTTACTATTATTATTATTATTTCTGAAAACAGTTGTTGGTCATTTGGATTTTGGTCATTTGGATTTCTGCAACCCAGATATGGTTGTTTGAGGGACATACACAACCAGTTAATCAGGTTTTTCCTAATAAAAATGCCTGCTATATTGGTTTTTTAAGGCACTATCATATATACTAACCCTTTTCAACTTGTGAAATTTGCAAATAGTTGGGTTAGAGTTCCTAACCCTCCTACAGGTGATTTTTATGGGATTCATCTGAAATTCAACGCAAGCAAAATACTATGCTCTTTAAGCCATTATTATGAGCCTTGGTGGTGCAGGCTGTTAAACACCTAGTGTTAAGTTTGCATGAAGAGTCAGACGCGAGGAGTTCCAGCAAAGACTTTATTAGTGACTACAGCTCGAATGGACCCGTCCTGGCTTGGCTACTGCTTCTTATAGCCTGCAGCCGTAGCTGCCAGCCAATGGGAGTGCAGGGTTTCTTCCTGCACTATTCAAACCAATACCATTTGACATTTTACAAGAACAGTTCAAATAAACCAATAACATTCAAAACTACATACATAACACCCCCTCCCTAGGTTCAGTCCATACCAAACCCCAACCTATCTAATGTATTCCTTTAAATAGGTGGGGCTCTTACATGTACGTTGAGACCTTCGTGGTTCAGAAGTTTTAACGTTCTCACCCAGTGAGAGGGAAATGTGTCTGACATTTCCCTGTTGGGACTTCCTGTGAAAGGAGACCCTGTTAGACTGTTAAATCTGGTCTCTCCTCCCAACCCATCTCCATTCCAATCAGCACCCAAGTCAGGTGGTGATGTGCAATCTTCCACTTCTAAGGATGGATCTTGGCATTGTGACAGGGTTGGGATGGTTCCTGTCTCTGAAGGATGGATCTTGGCATTGTGACAGGGTTGGGGATGGTTCTGTGTAATGGCTGCGTTACATGGGGTTGATTCCTGTTTGCTGATTTCCTCCTTTCTCCCTTCCCCTAGAAGACATCAGGTGAGGACCCAGAGAGAAGGCGATGTTCCTGAGGAACCTGGATCTAAGTTGGTCAATGTGCCTGCTCCAGAGGCCATCCTCTGTTTGTACCCTGTAAGCGAGGCCAGTGATGTGAGTTATTTCAGCAGGAATCCAGGGTTCACCTATAAGGTTCCTAGCATATACAGAATCTCCACACTAAAGAACGAACTTTGGAAGTGGAATCCAGTGTGCGTTGGGTGCGTAAGTGGGATGAAGGCGGTCAAGGGAAGACCTAAGTTTCCTACCCATCAACAACTCTGCTGGGGACAAGTTATTGATGGGCTGGAGTGATGTGTTGAACACTAAGAAGTTTTCAAGCTTCTCAGTGATATCCCCAGGACCCAGCTGCTGAAGCTTCTCTTTGGTAAAGCGTACCATCGTTCAGCCGGCCATTGGCGAAGGGTGCCAAGGGCAGTGAGGGCATGTCTGATGCCCTGTTGAGCTAGAAAAATTCAAAAATGTTAGATGTGAATTGAGGGCCATTGTCAGAAACAAGGACATCTGGTAACCCATGGGTTACAAACAATTTTCTGAGCTGCTTGATGCAGCCTCAGTTGTAGTGGATGTCATGGAATTACCTCTAGCCATTTAAGTATGCATCTACTATACTAGAAAAGTGTGCCCTCTTGTAGGGCCTGCAAAAATCAATGTGGATTCTAGACCATGGGCCCCTAGGACATTCCCATTCCTGTGTGGGGGCGTGAGGTGGGGCAGGTCACTGGCTATTGGGACAAGATGCTACCCAGTTTTCAACCATTTTGTCAATACCTGGCCACCATACATAACTCCTGGCCAAACCTTTCATCCTTACAATCCCAGGATGACCCTCATGTAACATTTCCAAAACCTCCCTTTGCAGTTTTGCAGGAATAACCACCCTGTTACCCCACAAAATACATCCTCTTAATACAGATAATTCAGTTTGCCTGGACTTAAAAGGTTGGGCAAGGTGAGGTAGATCTTGAAGAGGCCAACCTTTCTTAATCCAGCCCATAACAGGTGCCAACACAGCATCTTTGGCAGTTTCTTTGGCAATCTCAGCATGGACTGGAAGCTTGCAACAGTCTCCAGGAAAAAGGTGTGAGTTTCAAGTTCAAAGTCCTCCTTGTGGCAGGTAGTGGGCAGCGACTCAGTGCATCAGCATGTCCAATGTCCTTGCCAGGCCTGTGAATCAGTTTGTATGAATAGGCTGCAAAATTCAGTCCACCTCAGCATTCTTGGTGACAGGATATTAGGTGTAGGTTTGTCTCCTGCCACAATGCCTAGTAAAGGTTTGTGATCTGTAACAATGGTGAATGACCTGCCATACAGATATTCATGAAATTTCTTAACAGCTGCAACAACTGCTAAAGCCTCCTTGTCCAATTGGCTATAATTCCTCTCTGCTTTGGACAGCGTCAGTAAAATGCAATTGGGGCTTCCGTCCATTGGGAAGCCTGTGACTCAAACCCCCCACTCCAAGGGGATGCATCACAAGTCAGAACAACAGGTAAATTCTCAGAGAATTGTATCAACACAGCATCAGTGATTAGTCTCTTAATACTGTTAAATGCTGACTGTTCCTTCCGCCCAGATCCAAACAGCATTCTTATCAAGTAAGGTAAGGGCTCAGCAATAGATGCTTTGTGAGGTAGAAACATGTGGTAAAAGTTAATAAGTCCAAGGAAGGCTTGCAAATCTGCCTTGCATCGAGGTTTAGGGGCTTCATTGATTGCTTTAACCTTGGCATCAGTAGGATGGATGCCATGCTTGTCAATCATATACCCCAGGAACTCAACTCTGTCTGTTTTGAGTGTACATTTGTCTTCCTTGACTTTTAAACCGCTTTTCTGAATCTGGTAAGGACTTCTCTGAGTCTTTCTTGAAGCTGAGTGTCATTTTCAGCAGAGATTAATACATCATCAAAATAAGGTACCCTGGCAGTCCTTGCAACATTCTTTCCATAAGGCTCTGAAAAATGCCAGGTGCCAGCTTACTCCAAATTGTAGTCTTTTACATTTGAAGGCACCTCTATGGGTCACAATTGTTTGTGCCTCTGCAGTGGCATCATCAACTGTTAATTGTTGATATGCCTGAGCCAAATCCAGTTTAGCAAATACTGTACCCCTGCCAAGGGAATGGAGCAGATGATGCACAACTGGTACAGGATATCGCTCTGCTGCGCATGGTTAAGTGTCCCCTTGTAGTCACCACAGATTCTCACTGACCCATCAGCCTTGACTGGTGTGACTATGGGTGTTTCCCATCTGGAGTGGTCAGTAGGCTCTAAACCCCTTGAGCAATGAGTTTATCTAATTGTGCATCAATTTTTCCTTTAAAGCAAATGGGACCCTCCTGGGCTTTAAGCGAATTGGGGGCACCTTGGGGTCTAGGCTGAAAGCAATAGGGGTCCCCATATACTTGCCCAGTCCTTCGCTGAAGACCTCTGGAAACTCAGACTTCAAGGACTCTTCCCAGTCAGAACTGCTCACGTGATGGATGCCAGTCACCTCGATGCCAAGTGGCTTGAACCACTCAAGTCCCAGCAAACTTGGGCGATCCTTGTCCACGATGGTCAGGGGCAAGCGTTTGGTGTGGCCTTTAAACTGCGTTGAAATCTCTCGCTCCAACTACTGGAATCTTGTTCCTTGGTAGTCTTTGAGAGTCAGTGCTTGCTTCTGGAAATGCTTTTTCTGAATTTTGGGAAAAAGTCTGTGGATAGTGTCCCATGACACCATAGATAAATAAGAGCCTGAGTCCACTTCCATTTGGCAAGGCCTTCCTTCAATAAACACCTTCACGTACTTTTCTGCTTTTTAAGGGTGAAGAATGACCAATAGTGATTGTTTGGTGAGTTTCATTCTTGCCATTTGCTTCTAAATTTAGCCCCATTTTTCAAGGAAATTGTTGGGCTTAAAGTCTCTATCAGGGAATTTCTTCCTAGCTGGTGGAGTTCTGGATGATTTGCAGACTCTGGCTATGTGACCCGTTCTCTCACACAGGCAAATGGAGTCAAAGAACTTGCAATCAGTCTTGGGTGGCCCCCAGCCTCTGCAATAGAACCCTTGCCTGTTCTTCCCAGAGTCTTTTCTTTTCTTCTCCATTCTGAGTTTAAAAATCCCTCCTCTGCCTCACTGCCATCAGAATCAGAGTCTATTTGTTACTTAATGAGTAGATGTGGATTTATCCCCATCAGAATGGCTTGAGGCCTGGCTTGAGGCCTTGTTAATCTTTTCATGGCCGCTGCTGAGGACTTGGTGGCTTCGCTGAAACAGCTTCTTCAATGGCCTCTTTAAGCGTGATCTTAGGTTTCATAGTTTGCTTTGTAAACCTTATCTTTAAGGCCTAAAACAAACCGATCCGCATGGCCTCTTCTAAGTTGGTAAAGTCACAAGCACCCCCAATGTCCCTAAACTTGCCACGGTCATTAACATTCGCTATCCCCTTGATCGACGGTAAAATTAGTGTCTCTTAATGAGACGATACTTAATGTAATGGGCTCTCAAAAGTTTTCTATCGGGCCATTCCATTACCTTCAGCTCTGCTCCATAGCGCCTTCGCCATTTTGAAGACTGCGGACCGCAGTGCTGTGAAAGACCGCCCTCTTCCGTCTCGGGGATGCGGCGAGATCGTTCCCCTCCAGGAACATGTGGAAGCGATCATATACGATTCCCAGTCTTCCGTCGCCCGGATCGAGCGGTGCTGGGGGTGTTCAGCGCAGCCATCTCGCTCAGTTGCTTGTTGTCGGCGTCGTCTTCTTCAGGAAATCCCCCTGCATCCAGTGTTAAGTTTGCATGAAGAGTCAGGCGAGGAGTTCCAGCAAAGACTTTATTAGTGACTACAGCTCGAATGGACCGTCCTGGCTTGGCTGACTGCTTCTTATAGCCTGCAGCGTGGCTGCCAACCAATGGGAGTGGGGTTTCTTCCGCACTATTTAAACCAATACCATTTGACATTTTACAAGAACAGTTCAAATAAACCAATAACATTCAAACCTACATACATAACACCTAGCACTTAACTCCAGCTGCCTGCAATTAGTGCAGGCTCGAGATCCAGACTCAAGGTTTAGCTCAGCCTTCCATCCTCTCGGGGTAGGAGAAAGTGGGGACCCAGGGTGTTGAGGGCAATAAGCTGACTGTAAATAGCTGAGGGAACAAAAGTAATAAGCAGGCATACAATAGAATGAAGGCTGTGCTGGTAGGTTGTGCTCCAAAAGATTAGCCGCCCTGAGTCTCCAAGAAGGATGGCATATAAATGTGAATAAAATAAATAATAAATAAATAAATAATCTGGCTTTACAGAGTTATAAATAACAAAATTGGAAGAGACTTGTCTATGGGTTCAGGACAAAAGAGTTGACCAATATTTTCTTAAATATCTCCAGTGAACTAAGAGGGAAAAAGGAAAGTTCTCAACACAGTGGTACACTCCATGCATGTCCTCTCAGCAATACTTTTAGGACACCTGTTAAATGCTGAGTGGAACCTGCTCCCTTTTACAAAAAGAAAACACAGGGATTTGTCCCCATTCTGTCTTTCTCTCCCCTACATTATAGCACACTGTAGAAGTGTGTGAACTCCTTGCCTTCTTGCCAAATTTACTGCAGCTCTTTCAGCAAGAAAATCCTATTGGATTCAGTTCAGTGTCTTGGGGGCAGGGAAAGAAAAGAGGCCAGAATGTTAATCCCATGCATCAGCCAGACATCAAAAGAAAAAAGAGATCCTCATAGCCAGGTTCCCAGACAATCAAAACTATATGACCATGAGGAGAGAGAAAACAAGCCGTGGTTAATTAGCTACCTTTGTATTAGGCATTTCCAAGCAACGGGGTTATAATCCAAGGCTGACATTCCTCTATAAAGCATTAAAATGCACCCTAGTTTCTGCATTAGGAACAGAATGCTTGAGGGCGATTAATCAATGTGCTAAGTAAATCACAATAGGCTGCCAGATAAATTTTCTACCCCCTTACACCCACATCCCCACCCCACTATACCCTAATTATTTGTAGTACATATCTGTTTCTGACCCTTTTGGAATCTCCTTCAAAATGTCCAAGGGTTTAGTAGTTATTTATCTCTACAAAAGACCAATTTGGTTTCAGACTGTGCTTCCAGGGTAAAGGCAAGTTACAGGAAGATTTATCCAATGTTGCGCCCTTGAGAATCACATGACATGAAAATTGTTAAGTTTGCATGAAGAGACAGATGCGGAGTGCCTCAAGCTCTTTGTTTATTAAGTGACTACAGCTCAGGGCGAACCGATTTGGCTGGGCTGGCGGCTGCTACCTATAGCCAGCAGCACTGATTGCCAGCTCAATCAGGTCTGGTCCTGCTTTTTAAATATCATTTCTGACATTTGCAAGAACAGTTCAAACTAAACCAATGACATTCAAACCTGCATACATAACAAAAATCTCTCTGAATTCTCAATATGACAATAAAAGGAATTGCAGACAGATTTGAGACCTTTAAGATATTTTTAAAAAAACGGTAATGTGTACTTAAAATGTGGAATTCACTGCCAAGCAATGGTTGACAATTTGGACATTTAAAAACAGAATGGAAGTGTTTTGAGGTTACAAATGACAATTATGATAGTGCTGAAAACAGGTGACTTATGACTAATGCTCACCCCTAATGACCATTGCAGCATTCCCATGGTCACACACTTTTGACTTGGATGCTCAGAGACCGGCATGTATTCATGTTATTTTTTATTTACTAAATTTATATGCTGCCCATGTCACTGTTGCAGCGATTCTAGGTGACTTGCAAAATGATTTTAAAAAAGGTAATAAAGATAATGGAAAACAATTAAAAAGATTACATAAGAAAGTAAAAACCAGGAGGACAGGCAATATACAGGTGGGGAACTTCTCTCTACTCTGTCAGTCACCTTCAGCATGACATACTGCTATCATGGGCCCAGACCAGGCAGCAGAGCCAAGTTTTACACTCTTCCAGAAGGCCAGGAAGGTGTGGGGTGGTGGTGCAACTTCACTTCCAGCAGGAGAATATTTGAGAGGGCAAGGGCCAGAGGAAAATAGGTTTTTCTTCTCCTGGATCTTCCCTGGGTGGAGGGGTTCCAACAAGCAAGGTCGAATTTGCTTAACAATCATGTGACTTGCTTAACAACTGCAGCAAAAAGTTTATAAAATTGGGAATGGTTGTGGGATTATTCACTTAACAACTACCTCACTTAGCAGAGGAAGCTTCAGTCCACGAGTGGAAATCAAAGATTACCTGTATTGTCCTCCGGTGTAGGCTTCTGAGCTTTTCAAATGCCAATGTCTAAAATAATTTCTAGACTAGAGGGCCTCTGCCCAACCAAACAGAGCTCTGTCATCTTAATTCTGGGAACTGTATCAGGAAGGGATCGATGGCAGAAAACACAACTCTACACATCCATAAATAATTTCAGAATGAAAAAGTGCATCTAGCAAGTTCAGTAAAGAGAAATTATTACATATTTCAGCTGCAGATTTGGAAGGCTGCTTCATATGATTCTAGCTTCTGGATTGGTATGTTACACACACACACACACACACACACACACACACGTATGGTGAACCAAAATAATTTTCAAAGGTAAAAGACCCACATCCTGCAGCATCCAGAGATGTATGATGAGGATGGCCATATTAAAAACTGGAATTTTTTAGAATACTGTTTAATGTTCCTTGGAGCAAAGTTTTTCAGCATCAGCAAATGGACTATATTTTAGCTATTTCTTCTTTGCTCTGTGTGTATGTAATCACTTTTTTATTTGTAAATTGCAAAGCTGAGAACTATGAAAATTAAAAATAATAAGCTACAAAATGTGTGATATTATTAATTCTTGCTAAATGAGCTTGTGAAAGCCCTCTAGGAGTACATTAGAAAGCACAGACTCTGTATGTGATTGCAAGGGATTAAGTAAAAAAGTGTCATGAGTACATTTTCTGCCAATTAATAAAAACTATGCAACCTGGAACATTAATGGCCCAACTGCAGTGTGCTAGAGGCTCCTCTGACACTTGCACAGGGATCGACTAGAGACATACCAATATGCTCGAATAACAATCTCATTTTTCCACGGTTCTGGGAGGGATCCAGGATCTTCCTCAGGAACTACACAAAGCTTCAGGCAGAGATGCTGGCCACAGCTCAACACCATTCATCCAACAGTGCTCATCACAGACTGCAATCTAGCATGTTTGCCAAGCTGGCTCTCTGCCTGCAATTGAGCTAAGCCTTAATTAATTGGAAAGGGAAAATGGGCCATAGGGAGTAACACTGAGTAATATATCCCTCCTTGCACCAAGCAGCACCCCAGAAAAAGAAAAGACCAAGCAAGTCAAAAATAGAGGCCAAACTGGGAGGGTTCTGATTAGCAACGGAAGAATAAATGTATTCTCATTGATACCCGCTTCAACGCTATCAGTTTCACATAAGCATAGCAATCATACTGGCTGGATTTATAAATCACAGTAAGCCGCAGTGTGAGTTTATCTGAAATCTCCGTGATTTGAAAGTTGCGGTTATGATTGAATGTAATGCACAAACCAGACTTCTATGGCTTGTTCAATAAAATATGACTAGACAAGCTAAGGTTTAGTGTGATGTATGAACCAGCTTGATGCTGGCAAAAAGAATTGGTTGCTGTTCCTGTTTTGCCTGCCACCTGTGATAAAATCTCATGGCCAAAAAGCTTTGCTAACCACAGAACGTACATAATATATTCAAAGTTATATTGATGACTGTTATACCAATGACAGATAAATTCACACAGGCAGTTCCTGCAAACTTTTATTAATTAACAACTCAGTGACATCACTATTCTACAGATATACCATGCAGAATGCATTGAAGATATCCTTGTGATTATGGCATTGGTACCTATGTGTAAACCATATGTGGGCCAGGCTGCCGTTCTTCCTCCAAGGTCATTCCCATGTACCATTACAATGTGCACACTGGTGGGCAAAAAATTCTGATTTGCAAGCAAAAAAAAAAAGAGTAAGAGCTAGGGAACCTTCATCTTAAGATAATATTCTAAACTCTTTTTTAAAAAAAGAGGGACACTTCCTTACAAATTTCCAGCCCTCAATACAATTTCCTATGTCAGTCACCATTCAAGAGGAACTTTTTCTAAAGCTAAGCTATTCTGCTGCAGTCTGGGCAGTAAGAGTGATTGATTGGATCACACCAGCAGATTCAGAGATGAGGACAGAAGCTACCACTCAGAACAGAGACTGATTGAAGTAACCAAGGCCAGAACAGTGAGTCATGCAAGAGTTTCTACTGAAGAAGAAATTCTTAAATTCTCACAGGAACCTTTTATTCTCTTGAACAATGTGCTAGTAACTGCTGTAACACACTTTAGGAAAAAGACAGGGCATTATCTCTTTAATAACTGTCTTGGAGACAGTGACCTGGTTCATACATCATATAAGCTATATGCTTTGCACCATGTTTACTGAAATGCAAAGACTATACTTTATACATAACCACAATCTAACCAATTCTTGTTCAAGTTCTGTGACACTATCTTTTGTGGTTTGCAAACTATAAGGTCTAGTTGTGGTTTTGATCAATAAATCATGGTTAACTTAGCCAACATTGGGTGCAAGACATAATTTTGTTCATATTTTTCTTTTCTTTTCTTTTTAAAAAGAGTCACATTGCTTATTATGCTAAGCCATGAACCCAAGGTCTCAAACTGAAATCACTGTAAGGGCTACACCAAGAATAACCCAAAGGCCACGTGTGTGCAACAGTGAAGCAACATGGTGACAACTGCACAGAGAGGACAAAGGGGTTGTATTCAGGCTGCAGTTGGGTAGGTAATAAATAGATGGCTCTTGCACGGAGAGTATCTAGAAACAGTGAAAAATCTCCCAACCTTATTTCTACCAGAATCTAATGGTTACAGGCTGTTATCCTACTCTGAGCTTATTAGATTCCTGTGTGGGGCCTCCACCTGCCTCCCCCCCCATTCATTTCCTTAGAAGGGGGGGAACCTACACCTAGTACAACCAGAACATTTGGCAGATTTAAGGGTTTGTAATAGAAAAACAGACAAAAAGGAAAAATTGCAGATTCTAGAAATCAGGAAAGGAGCAGGTGAGTGAACAGGAAAGACCTGGAAAGACAATTCCAATTAGACTTGGGAAAGAATACTTTGAAGATTTAAATAAAATCACATCAAAATTCATATGGCAGGGCAAAAAGCCAAGAATTAAATTTAAGCTATTACAAGATGCAAGGTCAAGAGGGGGATTCGCACTACCAAATTGGGAATTGTATTATCAAGCTGCAAGCCTGATGTGGGTGAAAGAATGGATAACATTGAGAAACAATAGATTGTTAACTTTAGAGGGTCATGATCTATTACTAGGATGGCATGCTTTCTTATGGTATAAGGGAACTAAAAACAAGGATATTTTAGAAGACACTATGTTCGAGAAGCTTTGTTTTAAATTGGGAAAAACCAGAAAACAACATTATATACAAATTCCATTATGGGTATCTACTATTGAAGCTTTTTCATATGCAATAATATACAAGAAGGAACAAACAGTTAGATATGAAGAGATTTTAAATGAAAAGGGTGAACTCAAATCGATGCAAACACTACAAGAACAAGGTATAAAATGAATTGGTTTTCATATTTGGAAGTACAATCTAGATATGATGAGGATGTTAAGACTGAAGGGATTTATAAAAAGCAAACTGAATTAGATAAAATCTTGATGGGCACGAACGAAAAAATGATTAAAAACTTTATGGTTATCTATTAGAAGTTAGAATGGAAGAGGAGCAGGTTAAGGAAACAATGATTGCTTGGGGAAAAATTTTGGTTATGGGATAGATTTAGAGAGATGGCAAACACTGTGGGATCAGAATTATAAAATGACAATGTCAACTGCATATAAAGAAAATTTGTATAAGATGTTTTACAGGTGGCACCTATCCCGAGAAGGATTGCAAGAATGTTCAAGGATAAATCGGATAAGTGTTGGAAATGTCATCAGATACCTGGCTCTACTACCACATGTGGTGGACTTGCTTGATGCTAAAAGATACTGGACTAAAATCCACATGTGGTTGGAAAAAATGACACAACAACATATAGACTTGAAACCTGAGATATTCCTGTTGGGAATTGTACCAGAGACATTTAACAAAGAACTGAAATATCTGATTGTTAATGTACTGACAGCCGCTAAATTGTATTTGCTAAAAACTGGAGAAATGATAAGACACCTCATGGGAGGAAGTGATTAAGAAGATTTTGGATTGTGCCGAAATGAGTAGATTAACATTTGAAATTAGGGATCAAGAAGAAAAGCAGTTTTATAAGATATGGAATATGTTCTACCAATGGTTAGATAAAAAGTTTGGTAATGTATTTTTGGGAATATAAAGATAGATAGAACTGTTGAAACAATATAGAGATTATAATATGATAAAGGATTAATAATAATGATTATAGCTTATCCTTTTTGTAATATTGAGTATGAATAATGAGGGGTAGGCACTGTGATTTTTGACCGACCGACATACTTGAAATTGATATGGATCTATGTGTTGTACGTTTGTTTGTTATGTTTGTGTTTTTGGAAAAATAAAACTTTTTATAAAAAAAAAAAAGGAAAGAGCTGGAAAGTGCAGTAATCTTGTGTCATGATCAGTTCCACAAGAGCAAGGCTGGGAGCAATGGTAGCAGTCATGGTCACCTTGGACATCCTTACATCATTCTGTCTGCAGTGGCACATCTGTGAACTTTGACACCACAGAAGGAGAATGCTTAGGCACTGGGCAGAAGGCAGATAAGCAGGCAGGCTGATTGTTTTTTGCTGCAGCCACTAAGGTAACTGCAAAAGCTCAGAAGAGATTTAGGTTTTCTGACAGCTTATATTAAGAAGGCAGCAGGAGAAGCACCACTGTTGAGCTCTTTGTTAAGTTTGCATGAAGAGTCAGACGCAGAGTGCTTCAGTGAAGAGTTTATTAGTGACTACAGCTCATAACAGACCCGATTTGGCTGGCTGCGGCTGCTAGCCAGCAGCCGTTACCAACCAATCAGAGTGCAGGATTTTCCGCACTTTTAAACCAATCATTTCTGACATTTTACAAGAACAGTTCAAACTAAACCAATGACATTCAAACCTGCATACATAACACCCCTCCCACTAGGTTCAGTCCATACTCAAACCCCAACCTATCTAATGTATTCTTTTAAATAGGTGGGGCTCTTATGTATGTTGAGACCTTGGGTTCAGAAGTTTTAATGGTCTCACCCAGTGAGAGATGAAATGTGTCTGTTGACATTTCCCTACTCGGGCTTCCAGTGAAAGAAGACCCTGTTTGATTGTTACAATCTGGTCTCTCCTCCCAACCCATCTCCAAACCAATGTCAGCACCCAAGTCAGGTAGTGATGTACAATCTTCCACTTGTAAGGATGGATTTTGGCATTGTGACAAGTTTTGGGATGGTTCCTGTCGTAATGGCTCGTTACACATGGGGTTGACTCTTGCTTGCTGATTATCCTCATGCTCCTCCCTTCCCCAGAAAAGGCATTAGGTATGGGAACTAGAGAGGAACAATTGTGATGTTCCTGATGTAATCTGAATCTTAACTGATCAATGTGCCTGTTCCAGAGGACACCATCCTCTGTTTGCACCCTGTAAGAACGAGGGCCAGTGATTTGAGTTATTTCAGCAGGAATCCATGAAGGTTCACCCATAAGGTTCTTAGCATAAACAGAATCACCCACACTGAACATGCGAACTTTGCTAGTGGAATCAAGTGGTGCGTTGGGTGCGTAAGTGGGATGAAGGCGGTCAAGGGAAGACCTAAGTTTCCTACCCATCAACAATTCAGCTGGGGACAAATGAGTTGAGGGGTTGGGAGTGATATGCTGAACACTGAGAAGTTTTTCAACTCTCTCAGTGATACCCCCTGGACCCAATTGCTGAAGTTTTCCCTTGGTAAATCGTACCATACGTTCAGCCCGGCCATTAGCCGAAGGATGCCCAGGGGCTGTCAGGGCATGTCTGATACCCTGTTGTGCTAGATGTGATTCAAAAAGGTTGGATGTAAATTGAGGGCCATTGTCGGAAACAAGCACATCAGGTAACCCGTGAGTTACAAAAGCTTTTAAGCTGTTTGATGACAGCTTCAGTTGTGGTGGATGCCATAGGGATAACCTCTAGCCATTTGGAATATGCATCAACTATAATAAGGAAAGTGTGCCCTCTGGTAGGGCCAGCAAAATCAATGTGAATCCTGGATAATGGGCCCCTAGGACATTTCCATTCCTGTGTGGAGGCAAGAGGTGGGGCAGGCCTGACTACCTGACAGTTGGGACAAGATGCAACCCAGTTTTCAACCATTTTGTCAATACCTGGCCACCAGACATAACTCCTGGCCAATCCCTTCATCGTTACAATACCTGGATGACCCTCATGTAACATTTCCAAAACCTCTCTTTGCAGTTTTGCAGGAATAACCACCCTGTTACCCCACAAAATACATCCTCTTAATATAGATAATTCAGTTTGCCTGGATTTAAAAGGTTGGGCAAGGTGAGGTAGATCTTGAAAAGGCCAACCTTTCTTAATCCAGCCTATAACAGGAGCCAATAAAGTGTCTTTGGCAGTCTCTCTGGCAATTTCAGCAGCGTGTACTGGAAGCTTGGCAACAGCTTCTAGGAAAAAGGTGTGCGCCTCAGGTTCACAGTCCTCAGTGTGAAACGGAAGTGGGCAGCGACTCAAAGCATCAGCATGGCCAATGTCTTTGCCAGGCTTGTGGATGAGCTTGTATGAATAAGCTGCAAGAAATTCAGTCCACCTCAGCATTCTTGGTAACAGGATAGTGTGTGTAGGTTTGTCTCCTGCCACAATGCCTAACAAAGGTTTGTGATCTGTAACAATGGTAAATGTTCTCCCATATAGATATTCATGGAATTTCTTGACAACTGCAACAATTGCCAATGCTTCCTTGTCCAATTGGCTGTAATTCCTCTCTGCTTTGGTCAAAGTGTGAGAGTAAAATGCAATAGGGGCTTCCCTCCCACTGGGAAGCCTGTGGCTCAAAACCCCCCCCCCCACTCCAAAAGGGGATGCATCACAAGTAAATACAACAGGCAAATTCTCAGAGAACTGTATCAGTACAGCATCAGACGTGATTAGTCTTTTAATATTGTTGAATGTTGATTGTTCCTTCCTGCCCCAGACCCAAGCAGATTTTTTGTCCAATAATCTGTGCAGTGGTTCTGCAATGGTTGCCTTCTGAGGTAGGAACATGTGATAAAAGTTAATGAGTCCAAGGAAGGCTTGCAAATCTGTTTTGCATTTTGGTCTAGGGGCTTCTTTGATTGCTTGAACCTTGGCATCTGTAGGGTGGATGCCATGCTTGTCAATCATATAGCCCAAGAACTCAACCTTGTCAGTTCTAAGAGTGCATTTTTCTTCCTTGACGTTTAACCCCACTTTCTTGAATCTGGTAAGGACTTCTCTGAGTCTCTCTTGTAACTGAGTGGCATTTTCAGCAGAGATTAACACATCATCAAAGTAAGGTACTACCCCTGGCAGTCCTTGGAGCATCCTTTCCATAAGGCTTTGGAAGATGCCTGGTGCCACGCTTACTCCAAACTGTAACCTTTTACATTTGAAAGCACCTCTATGGGTCACAATTGTTTGTGCCTCTGCAGTGGCATCATCAACTGTATCTAGAAACTTGCATTCAGTGCGGGGGTGGCTTCCCCCACAACCTCTGCAGTAAAAATCTTGCCTCTTTCTTCCCAGGTCTTTCTTTTTCCTCTCCATTCTGAGTCTATAAATTCCTTCCTCCATCTCACTACAGTCTGACTCAGAATCTATTTGCTCGCAATGAGTTGTTGTGGACTTTTCCACATCAGGATGGCTTGAGGCCTTGTTAATTTTTCTTCATGGCTGCTGCTGAGGACTTGGTGGCTTCTGCTGAGGAGGCCTCTTCTATGGCTTCCTTCAACGTGATCTTAGGTTTTAATAATAATTTGCTCTGAAGCACCTTGTCTTTGAGGCCTAGAACAAATCGATCCATTGCCTCTTCCAAGTTGTTAAACTCTGCACCCCCAATGTAAACTTGCCACAAAGTTGTTAACGTTTCGCTTTCCCCTTGATCCCGACGGTAAAACTTGTGTCTCTTAATGAGGCACGATACTTTTGGGGCATAATGGGCTCTTAAAAGCTTTTCTAAATCGGGCCAGTCCATTACCTTCACGTCTGCAGCTCCGCCAATGCCTTCGCCATCTTGAAAACGGCTGGACCGCAGTGCGTGAGAAAGACCGCCCTCTTCTGCTTCTCGGAAATGTCGGCGAGATCGTTTCCCTCCAAATCTATTTGGAAACGATCCGCATACGAGTCCCAGTCTTCTGCCGTCGGATCGAACGGGGCTGGGGGGGTATTCAGCACAGCCATCTCTCTCAGCTTGTTTTCCACATCATCTTCTCTTCGGGAAGGATCCCACCTTCGTCGCCAGTGTTATGTTTGCATGAAGAGTCAGACGCGGAGTGCTTCAGTGAACAGTTTATTAGTGACTACAGCTCATAACAGACCCGATTTGGCTGGGCTGCGGCTGCTACTTATAGCCAGCAGCAGCCAGCCAATGCAGGGTTTTCCGCACTTTTTAAACCAATCATTTCTGACATTTTACAAGAACAGTTCAAACTAAACCAATGACATTCAAACCTGCATACATAACACTCTTGGTAACAGAAAACAAGATTACAACAAAGACTTCTATACAGTAATGAGATTCATTAGAACAGAAAAGGGATTAGGTTCCAGAAATCTCAGTGACTAGATACTTTCACCTTCAGAACTCAGTTTTTCTCAGAGTAACTAGAGTGACACTTTCTTAATTTTCTGGCTAATTCTGTTTGATGACGGGAGAGCTAGATGTCACTTACATAATGGGCAGAGTTTGCTTGCTATGTTTTCCAAATCCTCTTTCTAAGGTTCTGAAAAGACCCCAAATCAAAGGACCAGGAATTGCTCTAGCTAGAGGTGCTGGAAGAGCAAGGAAGCATGGAAGCTATCACAATTCAGACCAGGGCTAGGATCAGACCTCAGCTCCTCCCTGCATTTCTTCAGAGCAAGGAAGAGTGATGGCAATGGGATCAGCCCTGGTGGAGTGCAATAACCACACAGCCTCTATCACCCTTCAATTTTTTGTCAATCTAAAGCTTTTCAAGGTGCTGCCCTGCTTCTGTGAACCAGGTACAGTCATATTGAAAAGCTGGAGGATCATAGCCACAATAGCCCAAACGTTAGAGACTATTCCATAAAACATGGTTTCCAGTGATTAAGCCCAAAGGGTACATGAAAGCATAAATAAGGAAACTTCATGGTGGCAAAGTGTGGCATACAAACCATGCCATCAGTTCTGAACTTGATATGCTAGCATATACATGCAAATACCAGCAGAAATGGCTGCTATGATTGCCCTTGGACTGCTAGCCATTATGTGACACAATATTAAATCATCTACTGGTGCTTCGTGCTTGATATGATGGGGCATATTTTGCTAACACATTCAATGATCCTGAAGAAAGCCTATCTCAAGAGCTCCAAATTTCTTGATTTATTTTTGATATTGGTTTTCTTTTACTGCTCGTTTTCAAAATTTCATCTCAGATCTTGGATATGAGATACAGTATTATTATTATTATTTATTTATTTATTTATTTATTTAGACTTGTATGCCGCCCTTCTCCCTAAGGACTCAGGGTGGCGAACATTTAATAACCGAACAAATTACAATAAAAAATAATTAAATAACTACAAGTCTAAAACCACTTAATTAAAATTACATTAAAGCAACTAAAATAACCCACCCCCGGGTCAGTCCAGACTGGCCTGCTGAAATAGCCAGGTCTTCAGGTCTTGACGAAAGGAGCGGAGATCAGGGGCCAAACGGAGATCCACAGGGAGCTGATTCCACAGGGCGGGCGCTCCACAGAAAAGGCCCTAGCCCTGGGAACCGCCAGCCGACAGTGTCTAACCGACGGAATCCCAAGGAGGCCCCTCCTGTGGGAGCGCACGGGGCGATCAGAGTGAAATGCTGGCAGGAGACGTTCCCGCAAGTACCCTGGACCCAAGCCATTTGTACAAGTTACTGTTACACACACACACATACACCACACACACACAACTAAATCTTAGCCATATCAGCAGGAAAATGCTTAATCAGTTGTTTAATCTGACAGCAACTCCCTTACTCCGACCAACATTTCTATTCTGATCTTCTGCAGGAAATTCATCTTGGCCAACTTACTAACTGACTAGTAGTTACCTAGTTAGTCAGTCCATGGAAAGAAAGTATGATATTGTTGGCCAATATCATACCAATATTATTTATTATAGCAATAGCACTTAGACTTATCTACCGCTTCACAGTACTTTACAGCCCTCTCTAAGCAGTTTACAGAGTCAGCATATTGCCCCCAACAATCTGGGTCCTTATTTTACCCACCTCAGAAGGATGGAAGGCTGAGTCAACCTTGAGCTTGGTGGGATTCAATCTGCCAAATTGCAGGCAGCTGGCAGTCAGCAAAAGTAGTTTGCAGTACTGCACTCTAACCACTGTGCCACCGAGGCTCTATTTTTATATTATAGTAGGATAAGCTTTGGAATGCAGGCAAAATTGAAGGAACATATAGGCCTGTGGGCCATATCTAAAAGGGGAAGGTTTCTATCTATGATAGGGTAGGAATATCAGGAATCAGACTGATAAAGCTTCCTGAAAGGGCAGGTGCAAAAACTAGCAATTCAGATTTATTGGCACTCATTACGACAATTGTGAGAAGAGAGACATTTTTTAACTGGACTGGCTTGTCTGCACATGCTTAAAGGAAGCAAATAAAACCTAAAATGTACATACCTGCACAATATCAAAAATGATATTATTTTACTGGTTCTTAAGCATGTCAGCATCCTTTCTTTGCTTGACCAACTGATAGTTGCTTTGAAATGGAGAAAATTACCAGGATAGCTTACTTATAAGTGTCCCTATGGATAAAATGAAGGTGCAGCCTTGCTCTCTTTCTCATCCAGCTCTCCAGCTAAGGAGGCTATATTGCACTTGAAGCACAGACAGCCTTTAAAAAAATACATCCTTTGGCTTAGGGGTATTCATATGTATTCTAAATAGCAGGCCACCAATAGCAGAATGCACACCTTTCCCCATTGTTGGAAAATAAATGCCACTGCACGCACCTATTTTTTGCAAATCCTGCTAAGAAGGAAAGAAATAAAAGCAGTCATTTATACATTCTCGCCATCAAGGGGGGGACTCAGTTCTCTGAGCACCCAGCAATCTCTGTCCAGGTTTGACCTTTTGCTCACAGAATGATTCTTTCATCATTTTATAGCCTCTGGGAAAGGGCTATAATACAATAAAGAAGAATATTTGTAGCTCAGGGTTGAAATGAAGGGTCCTTGGTGCTCTCTGAGCTTGGTTGTTTTCTTGCAGACATTTCATTACCCAAACTAGGTACCATCATCATTAGTACTAATGATGTTACTTAGTTTGGGTAATGAAATGTCTGCAAGAAAACAACCAAGCTCAGCACCAAGGACCCCTCGAGGGCTATTGTGGAAAATACGTGGAGAAGGGACATTGGGGGAGTTCCAAGATGGGGTTGTTGTTTTTCTTCAGTTGTGTTAGGCATATAGGTAGTCCTTGATTTACAACTGTAATGGAAACCAGAATTTCCACTATTAAGCAGGCTATTAAGTCAGTCACACTGATTTTATGACCTTTTTTGCCATTAAGTGTATCGCATGGTTGTTAAGTGAATCCAGCTTTCCCATTGACTGGAATTTGGCTGGGAAAATCACAAATGAAGACAGCATAATTGGAAATGCTGCACGATTAAAAATGCAAGCTGGTTGCCAAGTGGGCAAATTTTCATCACGTGACTTTGTGGATGCTATGATAGTCATAAGTGTGGGACCAGTGGTAATTTTTTTCAGTTCCACTGTAACTTCAAGCATTCATTAAAACAAATGGTTGTAAGTCAAGATCTAAATGTATTATTAAGGCTTACATTATATTTTATACACATTCATTGCTGCTTCCCTAATTTGGTATTCTCCAAGAGTGCTGGACATTAGTAGCAACTGTAGGAGGTTGAAATTCCATAAACTGGAATCCAATACATATGGAGACCCCAATCGGGGGAAAACTATTTTTCTACCTCAAAATGATGGCAAAAGCCCACATGTAATTTCAGCTGGAGAAGTTCCAGGGACATAAACTACGTGACGGCTCATAAGTTATATCATTGTGCAAATGACATAAATTATTTCATTGGCAATGCAATTTGATTTGTGAGTTGCCACCATTGCTCCCTCACTCATCTCATGGGGTGGGAAGAAGAGCAGAGGGGAAGGGAGAGAGGAGAGGGAAGGGTACTTTTGCTCCTCTAGAACTCTATTATCCACTCTTGCTATAAAATTGTTAGTGTGAATTACTAAAATTACTATTCTAGTACTTTGCTTTATATCTCTAAACAATGGAGGAAATAGCTATATCTGAAGAGTAGAGAGTGCATCTTTTCCTGCCATTTTCTTTTTCTCCACAGTGTTAGGGAAAGGACAAGACAATTTCATTAGAAATCTGAACAGACCAATTAGAAACAACTTTTGGCATTAGTCCCCAGGGTACTTTGTCTGCATTAAAAACACTGGGAGACTTTTCATGCATCAGCAGGGTAATGTTCCATCCAATTTGGTCCTGACAGAATTAATGATTTGTTCTGTGTCCAGGTTTATCTGAAGCAAATGCACTTTTCTCATTATATTGAAATCAGAATTTCAAATATGTGAGCTCTTTGTTACTTAGCAGACTTGCACCTTGTGCTCTGAAATCACAACCGGAAGACAGAGACATCTGTGACTTGCTACCCAAAATTCTCCCCATTGCCCCAAAGGATGGCAAGAGTCGGGGAGATCTTGAGTTTAACTTACATCAGATACAAATGTTAACTATAAGGAACTGGAGCAAAATCCAAATTAAAGTTCGCCCCTTTAGCCTACTGCTGTGCAAAGAGTATAATTCAAACAAGTGCAGTAATAAGAATTCCTGTCTTAAAATAAAAAATAATGCTTTTGGGACATGTGCATAGAACATATATTCCACAGCCCAGCTGCTGCTACACCAAAGCTTACTGTGAAATACTGTTGTGAAATACCTACAAATTTAAACACTGATAGAAAAAGTGTTGCTGTGAAGCCATAGATAACTTTACCATGGGACCATAGCTGCAGATCTGCCTCAACATTTTCTATGGGAAGGAAAATGGGAAAATGGGCTATTTCACTACTCTTCCTTGGTGGAAAGCAAATTGGTTTGGAGCTGGGAGGACCAATCCCCCCCAAAAGACCTACTTCCCTTCTTTCTCTGCCCTCACTTTGCCTGCCCTTTATACAAAAAGAAGCTCCTTTGCTGCACGGTTCTCCAATCCCACAGAGATGTCAGTCTATAACAGGGGTCTTCAAACTTGACAGCTTTAAGACTTGTGGACTTTAACTCCCAGAATTCCTCCTCCAGTCATGTTAATTCTGGGAATTCTGGGAGTTGAAGTCCACAAGTCTTAAACTTAAAGTTTGAAGACCCTTGGTCTATAATATCAAAGACCTGCTTGCCCCATTTCTCCCTCATTCAAGAGGAGCAGAGTAGAAGAGAACATCAGCAACCTTCTTTTTCTCCTGTTCTCTTAGTGAGAGTGGCAGGAGAGAACAAGGGGAGAAAGGTGGTAGAAAATGACTCCTTTGGTGCCGATGCTCTGATCTTGTGAAATAATCACTCCATAGAATTGGAGAACTGACTGCAAAAGATGTGTGGACCTTCTGCTGCCAGCATCTGGCATCAAAGCAAGTGTTCCCTATCCAATCTCTTTCCTTCCCCTGCTTCTGGCATGGACAGACTCCTATTTTGCTTCGTTGCCAAGGCAGTAGGCATTAGAAGTACTGGGAACATGTCTCTAAGCTGCACATTTTTCTGCCATCTCCAGTTGGCTAGCGGCATTTTAGCTATTCTGTGAAGAGACCTAATTCACAGCTCAAATTCTTAGATATTCTGGTTCTATACGGAAATAACTCTGTATTTTATTTTATTTTCAAATGCAACAAGCAAGATAGTTTATTTATTCCTAATTCTGATGTCCCGCATCAGTAGCACAATTCAGACATTGCAAACCTGGGAGGGTGCCCTGTTGCTAACTGACGTCACTCAAGTGATGTCAGCCTTCTGCAGACATTTGTGCATTCAACATAGATGACTGCAAGCAGTTTGGGATCTGCATCTTGTCTGGCTTCTTTGCCCACCCTGGATGACCGATCCAATATTATCAGATTTTAATCCCGCAAGGCATCTGCCTGCATCCAGACAACTATCACAAATATCACTCTAGCCACCTCAATATTGATTGAGAACAATGGAAGGTGGCACCTGAAGTATTTGGGTTGGGTGGGTGAGATAGTTTGGAGAAAGCTGAGATGTGTTAGTCAAGTGGCAGAAGTAAGGTCAGCTAGCATATGAAAAAGCTCTGGTGGAGCTTCACCATACGCTAGCTAAAGTTTTCACTGAACAAAATATCGCAGACTTGAAAGTAAGGATTTGAAAAAAGAGGGGGAAGTGGCTTCATTAATGCAGAGGGAGAATTTATGCCAGGTAATGGATGTGTTGGCTAAGGATTATGGAACCCTACAACATACCAGACATTTGGGATAAAGAAACTGATCTATGGTAGCTTCTATGGTAACAGAGAAACAGGCTCTTATCTGATGGCAAGGGGGAAAAATTGTAATTAGAGGTGTGGCATGATAGCAGTGTTCCTATATCTCAGGGGCTGCCACAAAGAAGGAGTCAAGCTATTCCCCAAAGCACCTCAGGGCAGGACAAGAAGCAACGAATGAAAACTAATCAAGGAGAGAAACAACCTAAAACTAAGAAGAAATTTCCTGACAGTTAGAACAATTAATCAATGGAACAACTTGCCTCCAGAAGTTGTGAATGCTCCAACACTGGAAGTTTTAAAGTAGAGATTGAATAACCATTTGTCTGAAATGGTATAAGGTTTCCTGCCTAAGCAGGGGGTTGGACTAGAACAGCGGTCGCCAACTGGTGGGCCACGGCCCACAGGTGGTCCACAAGAAAATTTTGGTGGTCCGCAGAGAAATCTCACCCCCAGAGCACCCCCAAAGCAATTAATCCAGGTTGCGCAGGAATACAAGGCTACATGGCCCGCCCTCCCCACCCACTCACTGGCAAACCTGGCAAACTTGCCTGCTAAGTTGCTATTTTTCCTTTTTCCGATCATCAACTGTTCTGCTGTGCCAGGAGATTTAGATTAGCTAGAAAGCAGGAAATAGTTGGATTTCTTGCTTTCTGGCTAATCTTTAGATTTAAATCTTTAGATTAAAAGCAGAGCCGAACCTCCCTTAGGACTGAAGCAGTACAGACTCAGCTAGCTGATGGAAGAAACACAGATCTCTAAGTGAATTTGTGATTCTGTGAGCAACTCAATCTGCCTGCTGTTCTGCCTGATTTGGGTAAAATTTTAAAAAAACCTCAATATTTACATACATGGTGTGTTGTGAGTTAATTTTGTGAGTTTGCTTGCTAGCAAATTTTATCGGTTTGCTTGCAAGCAAATTTTATATGACAGGCTCAGGTAGCCTATCTCTCAGATCTCTGAATGAATCTGTGATTCTGTGAGCAACTCAATCTACCTGCCTGTTTTGCCTGATTTCGGGTAAAAGTTGCTCTTTATAAAAAATTCAATATTCATATAAATGCTTATAATATTTATATACAAGCCATGCCCAGCCAGTCACACGACCACCAAGCCACACCCACAAATTAGGCCATGCCCACAGAACCAGTTGTTAAGAAATGTGAATCCCACCCCTGCCTCTGTGTGTTTGTGTGTGTGTGTGTGAGAGGGGGGGAGAGAGAGAGGTTAGATCAGATCTCTCTCTCTCTCTCTGTCTCTCTCCCACCAACGTCAACAGGCCACCATCAGTCAAAATTCATATTAGTGATCCTTGGGATTTAAAATTATGAGTTTGGTGGTCCCTGAGGTCCAAAAGGTTGGCGACCCCTGGACTAGAAAACCTCCAAGGTCCCTTCCAATTCTGTTATTCTATTCTATTCTAATTTGGAGACAAGAAGGAAAATATACAAATTTTGGCATTGTTTAAAGAATCAAAAATAGGCAATCATTGCAGATTTTGGGGCAGGCACAACTTTGGCAGATTTAACTCTAAGGAAGATTGCAGATGCACGTAAGGAATAAGATAAAGTCAGCAACAGAAGAATTTGGAAGATGAGGACTATATCTTTACACAGGGGTGGGATCCGACAGGGTTAACTACCGGTTCGTGGTGATTTACGATGTTTTACAATGTTTGGTGATTTACGATGTGGTTCTCTGCATGCTGCGTGCGCACCTGTAAATCTTCATCAGCAGCATTTAAAACAACATTTTGTTCCTGCTTTTCCACCGCAGCTGTGCCTCTCACAGCAGCTGAAGTTGAAAAAGCAGGAAATAAAGATCAGGTAAGAGCCCGGGTGGGCGAGTGGGCCAAAACAGCAGCAGACATAGAACTGATTCTGTCTGCTGCTCTTCAGAACTACTGGTTCTACAGAGCCGGACAGAACCGGTAGAAACCCACCCGTCTTTACAGGGGTAACAGTAGAGTAAGATTGATAATCTAGTTTTAAAAAAGTAGTCTCCAAGCCCCAGTCTATAAACCATCACTGTGCTGCAGCATGCCACCAACTGGGCCGTGCAAACAAGCAAAGCCTCACCTGCAGGATGCAGGCAGCATGCAAAACCCTGCCCACTCCAGTCTGTGGAAAAATCTTTCTCCATGGAACCGGTCCCTGGTGCCCAAAAGGTGGTATTCATCAGGTTCTGACCAGTTCTAGAGAACTGGTAGCGGAAATTTTGAGTAGTTCGGAGAACCGGCAAATACCACCTCTGACTGGCCCCGGCCCCATCTATTCGCTGGCTCCCGAGTCCCAGCTGATCGGCTAGGTCTTCTTTTGTTGCCCTGCACAGGCGAACGGAGCTGGAAAGCAGGTTAGTGGGGTGGAGAGGGAATGGGATTTTGCAGTAACCTTCCCTCAGGAACTGGGAGGAAATGAAAATTTTACAGTATCCTTCCCCTGCCACATCCACCAAGCCACGCCCACAGAACTGGTAGTAAAAAAATTTGAATCCCACCACCGAACAATACTATAAACTAAAATAGACTGGATAATTTGTGATTCAATGATCTGTAGGCTAACAACTGTTATCTTAATATAATATGAACCAGGCCTGCAAAAGTCTTGTTGACCACTACATGGCAGTAAAGTGAAATACAAATTTGATTCTCCTATATTTTTGCAGCCCATATCTGGGAATCTACGGATAGTGGGATAATTAAACATCGGGATGCAGAGTTATTTTTCTTGGCGTAAGATTTAGCATGTTGCACACAGGTAGAGGGACATGTCACGGAATGTAATGAGGAGGTGGATCCCCCAGAGGGAGGGGCTGCATTTCAGCGGAGTAAGAGGCAACTCAGCCCAGATATTATGTGTGAGAAAAAGAGGCTGAAGACAGCCCTTCCTAATAGTTCACAGAGTATATTGTAGAAGCATATTATACTATTATATTGTAATGCTCAGTCTTAAAGCTTACATGTGTAAAACAATAAAAACTTGGCTTTGATGAATCACCTTGTGCCATTTTTGTTTTGGGGCCTGATAGCATTCCAGAAAGAACTAAAGGGTACAGTATCTGAACGGTACAATTCTTCAGAGTGTGAAAGGGTTTTCTTGCCCAGAGTCATCCCAACTCTGACAGCACCACTGATCTAGAAGCAGGACTGAAACCCTTGAATAACCTCTGGAGACAACTTCAAAGAACTTTCAGTTGCTTGTGCTAATTGGTAAACACTTTGGTCCCTGCTAGCTGGCCAAAATGCTGCTAGTAGAAGCAACTTTGACTTAATCCAGCAAAGACGTTGTTACCTTTCCATTCTATTAAAGAGGGGAAATAACTTGTCATTTCTTTCATCACATCAGTTGTAAATTTCTGGCAGAGGAGAAAGCAGTGGAGCCTGAAAAACCTTTAATTTTAGCAGAAAGACCCAGCTTTGACATCAAGCTCAGATCAAAGCAATTCTAGCGTGCTTTGTGGGGAGAAAATTTCATACAAGGGGCAACCACAGAGGTGATAGGGAGGGGGATTAAGGA
Source organism: Naja naja (assembly GCA_009733165.1). Taxonomy (NCBI): domain Eukaryota; kingdom Metazoa; phylum Chordata; class Lepidosauria; order Squamata; family Elapidae; genus Naja; species Naja naja. The sequence continues at coordinate 101,767,595 of CM019155.1, read as the reverse complement.
AATCCTTGGTACAATGGGGAACCATACACTGCAGCTGGGGTGGTCCCGCAATTAGTGATGCACAACAATAGAAAAAGAAAGCAAATCTCTTTGGGTCTCAGTTTTTCCCAGGCAGGGCAGGCCTGTGCAAATATTTCAGTCAGCCATCAAGAGCACACAGGCCTTGCATTTCTTTTCTTTTTTTCAAGGGAGGGGGGAGGATAGCACACACATATAATTATATCCTAGGGGGGAGAGCAACATAAAAAGAGACTGTGTCTCCAGCGGTTGGAGTGGGAAGCCGAAAACTAGAATCACTGGATTCACATGAACTGACAGCAATTGCTACGGGAGCTCTAGATGAACAGCCTCTCACAAAGGCTATGGCACTGATCATGGAGAAGAACAAAGAGGCACGAAAAAGAGGTAATTTTCATCAGGAAAGGATGCTGTTAGGCATGGCTTAGTTTCTAAAAAGAAAATTGCCGTGGTTCAAGCCTAAACCCCAGACATGCCAGTCCCTGCCATTTCATAAATAAAAAATGCACAAGGTAAGCTGGGGTTATATTATGATCAGAAAAGCCATCTGTACCAGCTCAGAATTATTATGTTTTTTTTAATCACACCCCAATAATGCAATGCAACTACCTGTATCTACACCATTCAGTACCATTATATCGTCAAATGTTTGTTGACAAAATGGTTGTAAGTCGAGGACTGCCTGTGTTTCACACTCAGTTGGTTGCTGAATTACAGGTTGGATCAGCCTTCAATAGGGTTGACTAACAATTTAGAGTGCTGGCAGTTTTTTTAAGCTCTGAAGTCACAGAAAGGCAAAAACAAATGGTAATGCATTACTAAACAAGCAGTGCAAATAGATTTGTTCAGCATGCAGCCATCTCCACCCACTCTTTCTTCCACCTTGCCATATGTAGAATCTGTGTGTTTCATAGAAAGTCTGTGTTTAACCCAAGCACAGGATCATATCCAATGAGAAAACCTATATAGTAGGGCTAGGGGGAATAAAAGCCCCTCCACTTTGGAGAGAATTATCTAGAATTCTATCACAGGGATAGAAAATGTCCTGATTTGAGACATCTCACTCATTAATATAAGTTACAGACAAAAATGGAAAGAACAATTTTTCACACATTTGTGTCCTAACACCACAGCGAATTGCCAGTTGACCCACAAAGGAAATAAAGATAAGACTTGGTACAATACAAAATAATATTTCTTTAGTTCTCAGCTTGATTTAAACTTGCTAAAAACAAGTTTCTACTTCTCAGGGTAGCTGTGATAACATTTCACAAGCCTCAAAAGTGCCTGTGAACATTCAGAAGTTCTCAAATACATATATAGTATATGAATTCTGCCATGCTCCTTAGGGGAAAAAAGAATACCAGTGGAAATGATCTTCAAATTTTATGAAAACTAACTCATTAGGTTCATATATTGGGCTATATATAGGTCTATATATTGGGCTTATTTGGATTTCATTTAGCATGATGTGTGAATCCAGCCTCTGCAAACCACGTTCACATGATATACTGTACTGAGTCAAATATTTTTTACACCATCATAAGCCGCACCTTAGCTAAGGTTTAAAGGTTACTAGGTCGATCCAATCTGAAATTGACATCATTAGACTTATAGAAGTCTAGCTAGCTATGTTACAAATTCTGGTTATCGCAAACCTCAGATTGTACTATCACAGATCCCACAACACAGAAATCCTTAAATCTTCTTTAAAATGCAGCAGTGTGTGTGTGTAAAATGGCCTCCACCTTGAACAATCTTCCTAATTTTAGTATATTGTATAAATACCATAATACCTGTTAATAAAGAATTGGAAATGCATAACAGAAATAGAATAGAGTACGGTATACTACAAGAAAATATGGTTGGCTGGTCAGGTCTCTGAATAGGAACTCTGCATATTATAATGTTCTCTTATGAGTTCTTCTGGTTAGAATAGATAAAAAGATTAACTAATTCTGTTAAGTTTGCATGAAGAGACAGACGTGGAGTGCTTCAAAGCTCTTTGTTTATTAGTGACTACAGCTAAGAACGAACCCGACTTTGGCTGGGCTGTGGCTGCTACTTATAGCCAGCAGCCGCAGTTGCCAGCCAATCAGAGTGCAGGGTTTTCCCGCACTTTTTAAACCAATCTTTTCTTCCATTTTACAAGAACAGTTCAAACTAAACCAATGACTTTAAACCTGCATGCATAACACCCCTCCCCACTAGGTTCAGTCCATACTCAAACCCCAGCCTATCTAATGTATTCTTTTAAATAGGTGGGGCTCTTCGTACATTGAGACCTACGTGGTTCAGATGTTTTAAGGTTCTCACCTTGTGAGGGAGGAAATGTGTCTGCTGACGTTTCCTTACTAGGACTTGTAGTAATGGTAGAACCTGTTTGGTTACTACAACCTGGTCTCTCCTCCCAATCCATCTCCAACCCAATGTCAGCACCTAAATCAGGTAATGATGTGCAATCTTCCATTTGTGAAAATGATTGTTGGTATTGTGACAGGTTTTGGGATGGTTCCTGTCATGTTAGCTCGTTACACATAGGGTTGATTCTTGCTTGTTCATTACACTCATGATCCTCCCCTTCTCCTCTAGAAGAGGCAGTAGGTATGGGAACCAGAGAGGAGCAAAAGCGATGCTCCTGAGGCAATCTGCATCTTAACTGATCAATGTGCCTGCTCCAGAGGACACCATCCTCCGTTTATACCCTGTAAGACCTGGGGCCTGTGATTTGGGTTATCTCAGCAGGAATCCATAAAGGTTCACCCATAAGGTTCTTAGCATAAACAGAATCACCCACAGTGAATGTGCGAATATTACTAGTGGAATCTAGTGGTGCGTTGGGTGCGTAAGTGGGATGAAGGCGATCAAGGGGAGACCTGAGTTTCCTACCCATCAACAATTCAGCTGGGGACAAATTAGTTGAGGGGTTGGGAGTGATATGCTGAACACTGAGAAGTTTTTCAACTCTCTCAGTGATACCCCCTGGACCCAATTGCTGAAGTTTTCCCTTGGTAAATCGTACCATACGTTCAGCCGGCCATTAGCAAGGATGCCCAGGGGCTGTCATGTCTGATACCCTGTTGTGCTAGATATGATTCAAAAGGTTGGATGTAAATTGAGGCCATTGTCGAAACAAGCACATCAGGTAACCCGTGAGTTACAAAAAGCTTTTAAGCTGTTTGATGACAGCTTCAGTTGTGGTGGATGCCTTAGGGATAACCTCTAGCCATTTGGAATATGCATCAACTATAATAAGGAAAGTGTGCCCTCTGGTAGGGCCAGCAAAATCAATGTGAATCCTGGACATGGGCCCCTAGGACATTCCCATTCCTGTGTCCCCACAGGACACAGAGAGGTGGGGCAGGCCTGACTACCTGACAGTTGGGACAAGATGCAACCCAGCTTTCAACCATTTTGTCAATACCTGGCCACCATACATAACTCCTGGCCAATCCCTTCATTCTGACAAAACCTGGATGACCCTCATGTAACATTTCCAAAACCTCTTTTGCAGTTTTGCAGGAATAACCACCCTGTTACCCCACAAAATACATCCTCTTAATACAGATAATTCAGTTTGCCTGGATTTAAAAGGTTGGGCAAGTTGAGTAGATCTTGAAGAGGCCAACCTTTCTTAATCCAGCCTATAACAGGAGCCAATAAAGTGTCTTTGGCAATCTCTCTGGCAATTTCAGCGCGTGTACTGGAAGCTTGGCAACAGTTTCTAGGAAAAGGTGTCCTCTCAGGAGCAAAGTCCTCAGTGTGTGTGAAAGTGGGCAGACTCAAAGCATCTGCATGCCCAATGTCTTTCCAGGCCTGTGGATGACTTTGTATGAATAAGCAGCAAGAAATTCAGTCCACTTCAGCATTCTTGGTGACAGGATAGTGGTAGGTTTGTCTCCTGCCACAATGCTAACAGAGGTTTGTGATCTGTGACAATGGTAAATGTTCTCCCCCACAATGGAGGCAGATGGTATCTAGAAACTTGCATTCAGTGCGGGGCTTCCCACAACCTCTGCAGTAGAAATCTTGCCTCTTTCTTCCCAGGTCTTTCTTTTCCACTCCATTCTGAGTCTATAAATTCCTTCCTCCACCTCACTACAGTCTGACTCAGAATCTATTTGCTAACAGTTGTTGTGGACTTTTCCACATCAGGATGGCTTGTGGCCTTGATTTTCTTCATGGCGCTGCTGAGGACTTGGTAGCTTCTGCTGAAGAGGCCTCTTCTACTGCTTCCTTCAGCGTGATCTTAGGTTTTAGTAATAACTTGCTCTGAAGCACCTTGTCTTTAAGGCCCAGAACAAATCAATCATGCATGGCCTCTTCTAAATTGTTAAATTAGCATGCACCCCAATGTCTCTAAACTTGCCACAAAGTCGTTTACATTTGGCTTTCCCCTTGATCCCGATGGTAAAACTTCGTGTCTCTTAATGAGGCATGATACTTGTGTGCGTGGGCTCTTAACAACTTTTCTAAGTCAGGCCATTCCATTGCCTTCCGTCTGCAGCTCCGCCAATGCCTTACGCCATCTTGAAACTGCCGGACGCGGTCGTGAGAAAGACTGCCTCTTCCGCTTCACCGAAAATGTCGGCAAGATAGTTTCCTTCCAGATACATTTGAAGCGATCTGCATATGTCTCCAGTCTTCTGCCGTCGGATCGAGCGGGGCTGGGGGTGTTCAGCGCAGCCATCTTGCTTCGCTTTCTGTTCTGCGTTGCCTTCTTCTTCAGGAAATCCCACCTTGTAGCCAGTGTTAAGTTTGCATGAAGAGACAGATACGGAGTGCTTCAAAGCTCTTTGTTTATTAGTGACTACAGCTCAGAACGAACCCAACTTTGACTGGGCTGGCTGCTGCTGCTATAGCCAGCAGCCGCGGTTGCCAGCCAATCAGAGTGCAGGTTTTTCCGCGCACTTTTTAAACCAATCATTACTTCCATTTTACAAGAACAGTTCAAACTAAACCAATGACTTTAAACCTGCATACATAACAAATTCCATGAATTTTTATTTTTATAAAAATTAGATTATGAAATCCAGGTCACAGAATGTCATACATAAAGAGGAAATATAATGCAAACTGGTCTCTGCAAAGCAAACAGATGTATTAAGTAACTAAACTAAGCTAAGCAAGCCCAGTCAAATTATTTCTCATCAACAAGTATGGCACACAGTCAAATTTAAATGGAGGGCACAAGAGAGGGGGGTTATCCACTTAGCCAACCACAGTGCTAATACAACTCGTGCTAGTACATTTGTGGTCAACCAAACACATTGAATTAAAGTCATTCAAATAATGGAAACCACTTGTGTGAATGGGCAGCACATATCAACCAGCGTAGACTGAACTTTCATATCATCCAGTGGCAACTTAAACACAGGAGATTTTCCCCCTTTTCAGATATTTTACACTAGTTGATGTTTACTGACTAGTTTTAGGTATTATGCTAAGACAAAAAGTTCATGTTGTAATGTAAACCCTGCTGCTGAATGGTTAGAGAGGTACGTGCATTTGTAGAGTGTCTTCCTATTTCATCCTAAACTATGCCTTGCTTAACTATATTTGGGTTCACACTATATTAAGCTGTCAGTCATAATTCACAAATGAGAACTGTTAGATTAAAAAATAGTCATATCTACAAGAGGGGAAAGACAGGTCAAAATCTGGAAGATGGTAGGTGTGGTCATGAGACCAAGCCCCACCCTTTTTGTACATGTAAGCAATATTGACAGATACAAAAGCAGTGGGCGGGGATTGGATTACAATGCCACATCTGCCATCTTTCAGATGTTAACCATGCCTATTCCTCCTCCCCTATCAATATCACTGTTCAAGCAACATAGTAAGTGAAAAGCAAACAAGGCAGATTATATTCTAACGTAATGTGAGAATCAGGACTATAGGCCTCTCTAAAAGCAAACTCTGCCAAACTCTAAAGCAGTTTCCTTCACTTCAGACATCTGGAAGCACAATATAATCCAGCATTACTCAACTGCACTTTATAGGAAAACCGGGAACATTATACAATGCTTACCTGTCCAGTGTAATGATTTAGGTGGACTAGAACAAGAAAGGCCCAAGTGCAAATCCATCTTTAGCCACAGAAAATTACTAGGTGGATTTGGGCCAGTACCTTTTTCTCCAACCAACCTATATCATAGAGTTTTGTAACAAGATAAATGGGATTTTCATGTAGATTGCCCTGAACACCTGGACTAGAACAAGAAAGGCCCAAGTGCAAATCCATCTTTAGCCACAGAAAATTACTAGGTGGATTTGGGCCAGTCACTCTTTCTCCAACCAACCTATATCATAGAGTTTTTGTAACAAGATAAATGGGATTTTCCATGTAGATTGCCCTGAACACCTAGAGGAAAGGCAGACTATAAATCTAACTAATAAATAGGGTGAGAGTTGTAAATTGTATCCCACAAAAAACTTTACTGGTATCTGCAACAATTGCCTCCTCCTACAAGGTGTGCCTAACGTGTCTATGGGGTTTGAAATCCATGACATGGCATGCTCATATTTTTTCCATCAAGATGCCAAGGAAACTCTATCAGAAACACTCGTAACTCAAGAAGGAAGGTTTTACAACTTACAAATTGCTCAGTGAGCTCTGGAGTAGGGAATATCCTCTCCGTTACATCTAAAAATTCAGCCAGTACATGAAGGATGAATGCATGAATAATTTCAAATCCCCTCCCTCCCATCCTTGCAGCTTGGGCCTTTCTTGATCATATTTTGTTTTCTACCTAAAAGTGGCCCTGGACTGGCGTTATATATTAACAAAAAGGTCCAGGAACTCAGGGCTATGCAATCTGTTTTGCTATCATGCAAGATTTTAAACCAAAGTCCATTTTTGTAAAGTACCTTGATAAAGTTTGCGCCTACCTGTTTTTGTGCTCAACAGAAGCTAAAGGAATGTCTTAATCAAGTCCTCATTAATCTGGTTTATATTCCCTCAATGGCCTATTTTTAAACCAAGATCTACCACGTTTCAAATTATGCTGGAAACAATAGAAACATTCAATATTATAAAAGAAGAAGATGCTAGATCTCACAGGTGCTGACTAGCTTTTGCCTTCCTTTTATCCACAAATATTTATGATTTATTAGGACAGGCGACTGACAATATGAGAGCATTTTGCACATGCTACAAGATAATGGGTGTTGGTAAATTTACCTGAGAACGCCCTTTCTATCTATGCTGCTAGAGAACCCAGGATGGGTTAGACTCCTCCTGATGACATAATCAAGCTGAGTCTGTCTTGTATAAAAGGAGCAGCCTGTGGGAGTGTCCCCAGCTTTGGCAAAGGTACTTGACTTTAGTGAGTGTCTCTGAAAGCCAAACAGAATCTTGAACAATAACATATCTTACCATAGTCCAGACAAAACAAGGGAGGGGCTTGGCTCTCTAGCAGTATATATAGAAAGGGCGTTCTCAGGTAAATTTACCAACGCCCATTCTCCTCCTTGCTGCTGCGAGCCCAGGATGGGACATACAAAAGCCTGCATGTCCTCAGGAGAGTCCTCATCCAGTTAATCACTACAAAGTTGGAACCACTCGCTGAAGCACCCATCTGCCAAAGGCTGCACTTGTGGAGGCGTAGGAGTCTGCTGAACGGAGACGGGGATGTCCATGTAGCTGCTCTGCAAATCTTTTCTAGGGGTGCCTGGGTGCCCAGGCAGCTGAAGTCACAGCACTTCTAGTAGAGTGTGCTGTTAGGCCCTGGGGCACCGGCAGGGCTCTGGCTTTGTAGGCCTGTGCCATGCATGCTCTGGTCCACCTACTTGGTGGGAGGTGAGGCCTTGTTTCCAGGAAGGGGAAAAAGACATAAACATGGCCTCTGTCTTTCTAAATGTTGAAGTGCATTTGATGTAAATTCTAAGCGCCCTTCTAACATCTAGGGTGTGCCACTCTATGCCTAGGTCATGGTGCGGAAAGGGACAGAAATCAGGTAACACCATGCCCTGAGATCTGTGGAACATGGTATTAATCTTAGGTACAAAGGTAGGGTCTGGACGGAGAACAACTCTGTTGTCATGAAAGGTGCAGAGGTCCTGCCTTATTGAGAGAGCAGCCAACTCCGACACCCTTCTAGCTGATGTGATAGTTGCTAAGAAAACCACCTTCAGGGTTAAGAATTGAAGGGACACCTTTCTGAGAGGTTCAAAGGGAGGTTCTGTTAGAGCCTGGAATACCTTGTGAAAGTCCCAGGATGGAAACCTGTGTACCACAGGAGGGCGGAGGTTGGAAGCCCCTTTTAGAAATCTCCGTACCAAAGGGTGGTGAGACAAGGAAGGAAATGAGTCCTAGGATTGGACTGAGGAAAGAGCCGCTACCTGACAGCATAAGGTGTTAGGTGCGAGACCCTTCTCTAGGCCGTCTTGAAGGAAATGGAGGACCTCTGCTACCTCAGCTAATGTTGCAGTGAGACCCTCTTTTTGGCACCAATGACAAAAAACTCTCCAGGTGGCATCGTAGATGCACATCGTAGATGGTTTACGAGATGCCTGGATAGTAAGGATGACCCTTTCTGGGAGATTAGCCTCTCTTAACAGTTGCCGCTCAGTTGCCACACAGTCAGTTTGAACCACTGGGGATCTGGGTGGAGTAGGGTTCCCTGATGAAGATCTGGGATCCTCCAGGGAGTGGCTATTGACAGGTTTACCAAGTCTGCAAACCAGGGTCTCCTGGGCCAATGGGGGGCCAGGAGAATCAGCTCTGCCCATTTCTCCAATATCTTCTGAATGACCGCCAGAATGATGGGAAGAGGGGGAAAGGCATAGAGGAGACCAGTGGGCCATCTGCTCCAAAGTGCATTGGTCCCCTCCGCTCCCTGACGAGGAAACCTGGTGAAGAACCTGTTTACTTGAGCATTTTGGGGAGAGGCGAAGAGGTCTACCTCCGGGGTCCCGAACCTGAGGGAGAGATCCCTGAATATGGACTGGGGAAGGAATCATTCTGCATGGTCGACTAGGCTCCTGCTCAGCCAATTGGCTTGGGAGTTTTCGACTCCCGAGATGTGGTCTGCTGTGATAGATAGCAGGTGTCTCTCCGGCCACCGCCCCAACCATTCAGCTTCCTTCATAAGGGCCCTGGATCTTGTTCCCCCTTGCCTGTTGATGTGCACTTTTGCGGCCATATTGTCCATCAACAGTACATGGGATCCAACTATCTTGTCCCTGAAATGTTTCAGTGCTAGATATATGGCTCTGTGCCAGCCAGTTTATAGGGCCGGTCCTGTCCATCCGGGACCAAATCCCTTGAGCTATGTGCCCCTTCATGTGGGCCCCCCCAACCCAGGAGACTTGCATCGGTGGTGATGAGCAGTCTGGTTCCTTGAACAGGAATCCCTTTCAAAGGGCTGGAGAGAGCCACCACTTGAAGGAGAGACGGGTCTGTGGAGTGAGCTGGATCCTGGCAGATGTGTGGCTGGTAGCTGCTTGTTGAAAGAAGAGCAGGAACAACTGTAGAGCTCAGGAGTGTAGCCGTGCCCACGAAACAATGCCAATGCATGAGATCATTTTCCCTAATAGTTTGGACAACAGCGACAGAGAGACAGTGTGTTGATGCTGAACCTGTTGAATGATCTTCGGTAGGGCTCGATCTGGAGACAGAAAAACTTGGCACAGAGTTATGTCGATGACAGCTCCCAGGTGGAGCAATCTGGTTGTGGGGAAGAGATGGCTCTTCCTGGAGTTGATGGAAAAGCCGTGGTACTGAAGACAATAGAGTGTGATTTGTAGATCTAGATGGACGGAGTGGGTGGAGGACGACAGTATCAAAATGTCATCCAAGTAACATTGGATCCTCACTGGAACAGACCAGAGCGAAGCCACCAATGCCGCTAGCATCTTTGTGAAGACTCTTGGAGCCCGAAGGGAAGGGCTCGATACTGGTAGTGAGAATCTGGTAACAGAAACGGAGAAACTGGCAATGATGAGACAAGATGGGAATGTGGAGGTAAGCCTCTGTGAGATCAATGGAAGAGAGGAGATCGCCCTCCCGAACGCTCTCTAGAATAGAATGTAGAATCTGCATTTTAAAGCGCCTGTATGGGATAAACTCATTCAGAAATTTTAGATCGAGAAAGGCTCGCCGCCACCCCCCGAGGCCTTAGGGACCACGAAAAGCGAGAATAAAAGCCACGTCCCCGTTGGAGTTCAGGGACTGGTTGAATGGCCCTTATGTCAACCAGGTATTGAATGGCTGATTCCATAAGGGCCGTTCATGAACTATCCCAGGAAACAGGGCAGAACACAGAATTTTCTGGGGGTGATGATAGAAATTCTAGTTTTAACCCCGACCTTACTATATTGAGTACCCAGGCGTCCGTTGTTGACTTCTCCCATCTGGAAGCGAAGGAGGCCAAGTGACCTCTGATGGGAGGGGAGAACGAGGGATTATTTAGAGCAATGGAAGGAGTGACCCCCTCCCCCATGAAAGGGCCATTTCCCCACAGTTTGCTGTTGTCTGCTGGGTGCGTCAGGGCAGTATTCTTGGCACTGGGGATATGCCCTCTGTGGCCTGGAGGATTGAGAGGCAGTGTTGGACTGGAATGACAGTGGTCAATATGGGGCAGGGCGGTAGTCAGCCCTCTTCCCTGTTGAGGAAAGAAATTTTCTTTTGTCCCTCGTTTCGACGATGAATGGGTCTAATGCCTCATCAAATAGCTTGTCGGTTTTGCAGGGAGCCAACATCAGTTTTCACTTGCAACGAGGCTCCGCTTGCCAATTTCGTAACCATAAAAGTCTCCTCTCTGCCACAGATGAGGCTATGGCCCTCATCATTGGTGGCATTATGGGTGGTGTCCGCCATGAACTCTGCTGCTGCTATAATTTTATTGAGATCTTGATGCTATCTAAAGTCTGATGGGGGTATGCGGTCTTGTAGTTAGTGCAGCCAGCGGATGGAAGACCTTGTGAAAAATGATGCAGCAGTTGAGGCCCAGACGGCCCAAGCAGAGGCTTGATGGTTATGTTTTAATGTTTGTTCAGAGCACTTGTCTTCTGCCTTTGGTACGTCCTCAGGCTCAGTTGGAGTGCCAGAGGAGAAGGAAGCCATGACTGGGGCGTCTACCAAGGGAACTGCAAGAGCAGTAGCTAGGGAAGGGCCCACATTGTAAAACCGCCTATCATGAGACAATGGGCAGGGGCCTGCAGTCGGGGAGGCAAATTGCTGCTTGACTAAGTCCAGAAAAATAATGGGGGATGGAAGGACCTCTGAGTGAACAATGGGTTTGGAGAAGAGGGAATCCCCATGCCCTGATTGTGCCACTTGTGGTTCAGGGACAGCTTCCTCCAAGGACAACTGGGCTGTGACCAGTGCCTTGTGGAGGAGGGATTTAAATAAGGCAGGTTTGAATACTGCAGCTGAGGGAGGTTGATCGGGCCTCAAATCCTCCTCTTCCTCCGAGAGGTTGGGGTCCCAGATTTCTCCCTCTTCCCATTCAGATGCAGAGGAGCGGCTATGCTCAGATGGTTCTGCATAGTTTCCCTGTTTGAAATCACCCCATTCTGCGTGGGTAGGAGGCGCCCTGTGCTCCACAAGGTGAGGTAGTCCCCTTTTGGGGATCTGGGCCTGACAGTAGGCCAGAAAAGTGGGCTGGGACCTGTCTGAGGGCCTAAAGATGTGTTGAAGCCCTTCTGCTAGGTCCTGTCTGATGGCTATGGAGACTACATCGTGGATGTCAGAGGGTCTGCCACTCGATGGAGGATCTGGGGACTGAAGGCCTGCCACTGTTGGGGTAAAAGTAGCCTCTGGTCTAGGTTGAGAGCTACTTTGGGCTATAGATGGCAGACAAGAGAGGTCCCAAGGGGCCTGTATGAAGTTGGGGCCTGATCTGCTCAAGTCTTGAGGCCCGAATTGGTCCTCAAGCCTCTCTGGGGACCAGGATTGGAGGTGGCTAAGAGGGGCTGGAGTTTCCCCCATCCCCCTGGAAGTACCTGCCTGAACCACCAGAGGATTGGCTGGCTGGGAAGCCTGCTGCAGTTGTCCCCTCATTTGCTCAATAGTCTTATTGAGAACTCTCTCTCCAAGGCCACATGTCTTCGTTTCACTGCTTTTAGTTCAGCCTGGGATGTTTTCTTGGGGCCCAAGGCTTTGGCCCTGATCTTGGCTGCTACCACCCTTTGAACAGATTGAGAGCATTGTCTCCTTCTTTTTCTTTTGGTAGTCTGGAGGCCTGCCAAAGGAGGCCTGTCCAGGCATGAAAGCTCTGTGTGGATCTTGTCTTGATCCATAGTTGGAATAAGCAAACACAAATGGTGCTGGGAGCAACCCTCACTATGTGTTGCCTATGCAGTAGCCTTAATTAGGGTCCTTTTTGGGGACAGGAGCAGGCCGTTGGTAGATGAGGCCACCTACAATGGCCACTCACCATGTGCGTTGGAAGAGGAAGCTTTCAAAATGGCCTCTTGCATGAATTGCAGGCTACAATGGCTGTTAGTCGCTCCCTAGGCTAGAAACGGCCCGAGACACTCCCACAGGCTGCTCCTTTTATACAAGACAGACTCACCTTGATGATGTCATCAGGAGGAGTCTAACCCATCCTGGGCTCTCGCAGCAGCATGGAGAAGAGTTTATATTATTCTATTTTGTAACAATATATTGTGCATATTATCAGTGACCATACATTATCATAAGGGACAGTTCTTTATTTAAAAACAACTGTCATATTAGATTGATTTGATTTTAACTATTTATTTCTTTGTTTGTTCTTAAATTTTCCTTTGTAAAGCAAAACTATAAACTTAAACAATTATTATATTTTTATCTATATCAACCCTTCCAGATTTGCCTCTTTATTCTGGTTTGTCCTTTATTTCTCCACCCCCCAAGAAAATAGATTTTAGTCACTATAATTATTATGCCAGCCATCTCTATCCTTGGGATATAACAATCGGCGATGATGATAATTGTCTGTCTGTCTGTCTGTCTGTCTGTCTGTCTGTCTGTCGGCAAATGGGCAAATGGAATATTCACTCTCTTTGCAAAAAGGTAAACTTGTAAAATTGGTATGGATAATACTGATTTTGCTCAGAGGGCTATCAAAGCAATGAATGAAAACAGGCTAAAATATCATTTCAGGATTCATAATTGCAATTGTGTCTAGCCATCAAAATGGCTTTCAAAGGTGTTGGTGGCACAAATTAGGGCTGAAGACCAATATCTCAGTCTGAAGGAAAATTGGGATTTAAGAGATCCCTGGTGGGCAATACACATAAAAAGCAGAGAGAGCTTTGTACACATCACACTTGAGATTTTTTTAACCATATCTGTGGACCCTCACAACTTGAATGAAGCCTTTTTTATATCTAATTTGATGAAAAGTTTCAAAATCTTTCAAGTATGACATAATACAGTGTTTTTCAAAGTTGGCAATTAGATGTGTGAATTTGAAAGTTGCCAAATTTGAAAAATACTGGCCTTCCCCCTTCTCCCCCCCAAATGCAATGGATTCCTAAGGACTTTAAAAAGTAAAACATACAAAAATGATGGCTGGCTACCCAAAGCCGCTTTGTCCGTAACTCCGCCATGTAAAATTATAAAATCAACCCTATCAATAGTTGACTTTAAGTCATGTATATTAAATATTTCATTACTTTACAGACAAGAAAGAGAAAATCCAATATTTGAATGTATGATTTTAGCTTAATTAATTTCACTTCAGAAGATAACACTTTCTGACAACACCTCTCCTCATGCATTTTTAAAGTGCCTCTAACAGACTACAGGTATCAGTTAGGACCAAACTGAGCCCAAAATTTATGTTCCTAAGTGAGAAAATTGTTGTCAGTTTTGCCCCATTTTATGACTTATCTCACCACATTTGTTAAGCGAATCACTGCAGTTCTTAAATTAGTAACATGATTATTAAGCAAATCTGATTTCCCCATTGACTTTGCTTGTCAGAGGGTCACAAATGGGAATCACATGACCCCAGGACACTGCAACCGTCATAAGTGTGAGTGAATTGTCAAGCATCCAAATGTAAATCACGTGACCCTTGGGATGCTGCAACACGTAAGTCTGAAAAATGGTCATAAGTCACTTTTTTCAACACCGTTGTAACTCTGAATGGTCAGTAAGTAAACTATTGTAAGTCGAGGACTACCTGTAGTATGATTCAATACAATCTAGACCCCCCCAGACATTAACAAACAATTAAATATAACATTGAAATTACCATTTCCATACCATTTAAAAACTTGAAGAAAACAGTAAATAAATTAGAATAAAATAAGACAATTATATTGTTATAAGTATTATGACAGATCCAAGAGATCTGGTATAGACACTTCATGCATTAAATATCTAACTTACAACCTACTTCAGTCTTATATGCAATAGATGCTGATAGCCTTCATTGAATTGATTAATTCCTGATAATTTAGGATTGACCAATTGATGGTAATTTAGTGTTTTTTAAAGACAAAATAATATTCTCAGAAAAATTCTGAACTTCGACTATTTTGCTACACAAATACTAGAAACATTTCAAATATTTCTAGTATGGTCCCTTCAGATACATTGGAATTTCAATTTCTAGAATTCCACTAAAATGACTGAATATTCTGACAATTGCACATCCCCAAATACGTGAGGAGCATCAGGTGGGAGAAAGATGCTGTAAAGCAGGGGTGTCAAACTCATGGCCCACGGGCCGGCTACAGGCCACGGGGTGCTTAGATCTGGCCCATAGAGCCACCCTGGAAGCAACAAAGAACTGACTCGCGGTGCTTCTGCCAATGAAAATGGAGCTCAGGAGGGCCATGCGTGGCCTCCCTGGGCTCCATTTTCACTGGCAGAGGGCTAGCAAAACAAAACAAAAGGAGAAATGTTTCTCCTTTTGCATTTGAGCATCCAAGAAGGGACAGGAAAGGAGAAAGAGGAAAGACAAAGAAAAAGAAGGAAAGTTGGGAAGAGAGCAGGGAAGGAAAAAGAATGAAAGAGAGGAAGGAAGAAGGAAGGAAAAAGAGAAGGAAGGAAGGAAAGAAGGAAGGAGAGAAGGAAGGAAGGAGATTATTATAAGAGGGAGGGAGGGTCTGAGGGAAGTCCTGCCTTAGCACTTGGTCACCACAGGTGCCCTCAACATGAGTGACATCGAGCTGGCCATGCCCACCCCAGTCCCCAGAGGTCAAACACAACCCTGATGTGGCCCTCAATGAAACTAAGTTTGACATCCCTGCTGCAAAGCATGTGGTGGTGAGATGTGTGAAGCACAGATGTCTGTCCAATGGTCATCTGGATCAAGGGTTGCCAACCTTTTGGACCTCAGGGACCACCAAACTCATAATTTTAAATCCCAGGGACCACTAACTGGTTCTGTGGGCATGGCCTAATTTGTGGGTGTGGCTTAGTGGCCATGTGACTGGTTGGGCATGGCTTGTATGTAAATATTATAAATATTTATATAAATATTGAATTTTTTATTAAAAAAAGAGCAACTTTTGCCCAAAAGCAGGCAAAGCAGGCAGGCAGATTCTGTTGCTCACAGAATCATTCAGTGATCTGTCTGCCATCGGCTACCTGAGTCTGTCACATAAAATTTGCTTGCTGTGAGTCTGCACTGAATAATAGAACCTTCAGTCCTAAGGGAGGTTGGGCTGTGCTTAAAAGCAGAGCCGAAGATCTAAAGACTAGCTAGAAAACAAGAAATCCAACCATTTCCTGTTTCCTAGCTAATCTAAATCTCCTGGCACAGCAGAACAGCTGATGGTCAGAAAAATAGCAATTTAGAAGGCAAGTTTGCTGGGTAAGGAGTGAGTGGGAGGGAAGGGTTCCCACAGGCCATGTGGGCAGCGCAGCCTGGATTAATTGCTTTGGGGGGTGCTCTGGGGGTGAGATTTCTCTGCGGCCCACCAAAATTTTCTCACAGCCCATCGGTTGGCGACCGCTGATCTGGATGACTTGTGGATTGCTAGTTATCAACAGGATTGACATGAGGATACAGATAAGATGGCCTGAACATCTGTAGGTTTTTTTTCTCATGGAGGAGCATGATTGAAATTATGAAAAATCATTTTTTGTAACTATCAATGAACTTTCCTTTACAGATCCTGCACATTCAAATAGTATTCAAGTCCACCGAGCAATACAGGGAGGGAGGTTCAAAAGCTTATGTATATTTAATGCTTGTATAGATAGTACTAGAGACTTGGCGAGGGTAGTCAGGCCTTCCCCAAAAATAGACTCCACCCCTGCTACTTTCAAGTGCTGACTTGAAAGGAAAGCACTTTCCCATACAATTTATTATTGAATCATATACAAGGAAGTAACTTGACTGCTTTTTTGAAAATATATTAAAAATACAGATAGTCCTTGAGTTAAAACCTGAGTTCTTTTAGTGACTGTTTGAAGTCACAATGGCATTGGAAAAAGGCACTTATGACCATTTTTCACACTTACAACTATTGTAGCATCCCCATAGTCACATGATCAAAACTCAGACCCTTGGCAACTGACTCATATTTATGATGGTTGCAGTGTCCCAGGGCCACATGATTCCCTTTTGCAACCTGCTGACAAGCAAAGTCAATGGGGAAGCCAGATTCACTTAACAATTTTATGTTGCTAACTTAACAAATGCAATGATTCACTAACAACTGTGGCAAAAATGTCATAAAATGTGGTAAACTCACTTAACAAATGTTTCATTTAACCTCATAAATTTTGGGTTCAATTGTGATTGTAACTTGAGAACTATCTGTACATTTAAGTTAGAAATCCTTTCCAGTTTTAATTCCACAATATGATTTTGGTTCCAAACTATGCTGTCCAGCCAGTTTAGAGTTAATGGGATTTGGGATAGGTAGTTAGGAATTGAGAGCTGTCCCCTTAAGGGAATGCATCATGGTAAATGTAGTTAAGGTATCCTGGGAAATGTAGTCCATGTCATGTGGTCACATCTGTAACCCCTGACTTGGTGGGTTGGGGGAGGTTTCGTCTCTCTTGCCTGAACACACAGCCTCGTGGCAGCGGCTATAACCCCTGCCTCTATGATTATGGGATGAAATATAGGTATGAGAGTTTAATATCTTTCTACATCACGATTCAGAAATGCAAAGGATTGGACATTAAGAAGAACCTCGTCATAAATGTGAGTTGACAGGATGGCTGATGAACCAATAAAAAGGACTTTGTATGGATGCTTTGTGGAGTTGCTACTGTTCTGCTTTCAAACAGTGGTTGGTAAAGCATAATTTATAGTTTAACATGTCTGAACCCACTTAGTTGTCTTTTATTCAACAAAAAACTATAAGGAAATTGTGGATTAGTAAAAGGGGTGAGCCTACTGATTGAGAGATACATACTGTATTTGAGAAACAAAAAGGCCTTTTGCCACTACTATGATCTGTAATTTTTAATCCCTTAGTATAACATCATATTTCATTTCATTTATTCATTAGATTTAGATCCAGCTTTTCACATAACTGTGTATCTTTAGATGATTGCCTATTCAGCACCGACCACCATGTGTGAGTGAATCATTAAAGATGTAGTTCAAGAAAACTTTTCATTATTCCAGGGTTTTTTTTTTTGATGCAATCAGTTTACACATTCAGTTGCCAGTTATCAAGGGCAAAGCAATCACCTAGCATATAAGCAGGTACGAACCAGCCTGGCTCCAAAACTGGTCCAAAACTGGCTCCTACCCCTTTCTTCCCCTCCCCCCGTTGATCTCAGCAATGTCTGCAGAGAGGGTAAAAAAAATGTCAAGATGGCAGCCACACCTGTGCAACCAAAGGCTTGCCTCTTTTTTTGTATCACACCACAGCTCCTCATTTATCAAACCACAACTGAAATAATATTGCAAATGTACAAACTCTTACTAATTTAAAGTTTGCATTAGTCATCCAGTTACATGTTCACAGTAGGCTGATAGCCTGGGGAAAGAATTCCATAAACTTAGGATCTTTCACTTTCCATATACAGTAAATGTTTTCCTGATTGGAAATCGGGAAATAATATCTATGTATCACATGTACCCAGTCAAGTCATTCTATTTGAAGCCCGCAATAAAAGACCAAGTCTTTTATAATGCAAGAGGTTATTGCACAGAGCGCTACTAAAAATAGTTTTCAACCTACAAAAAGTGATTATTTATATGGCACATTTGCTAGGGAGTTCAAAGTCCCTCCCACATCTTCCAACAATTTATTCTTACAAAACTGCAACACAAATCACAGGATCTTTGGTTCTACAGACATGATAGTATAACGGAGATAGGAGCATATTTTACACTCACAATTGAATTGAGATTCAAATTGGGTGTTTTTGATTTAGAGCTCATATTCCACATCTTCCAATATTTCATACTAAGCCAGACATTGCACAGCCAGCCTGGCATATATGAGATGTATTCTGATGAGGGTGCTAAGGGAGGTGATAGGCTTTGTATTCCAATATATCTGATGCACAGAGATTGGGCAAGAATGCATTCAGCATTTGAAAGTGATTGCTACCACAGCCCCAAATCGAGATCTCCTCTTTAAAACCCTTACTGCTCACATTCATCCTGTTACATGCAAAAGGGATTAAAAAGTTTGGTTTTTCTCTTCCCTTCACAGTTTCCTGGAAGGTTGATCTGACCTGATTCTCTGATCTAGGCAGTCCACATATGAAGGCAGGCTACCCCAAGAGCAAGCAAGCAATCTTTTAATGACAAGTATATCTCCTCTACTTAGCGCCTGCACTCTTTCCATTAGAAAAATGCTACCTGTATGGTGCTTCCTATGTTTGTCACCATCCAGGTATGATGGATAAGGTAAAGGTGAGAGGCGCCTTCTTCCTTTTCCTAATCTGTTACTCTGATGCTTCCCAAGCAATTTCTACTATCATGTGAGACCTATTTCTCCATATCGCTGCTTCTCACTCACTGGAGTAACTAAAGAGAAAAGATGGAAATCAAATCACCCAAAGGAACATTTTGAAAAAAAAACATTACATTCCTGATTCCACTCCCCAAACATCTTGTCCCCAATAGTATTAAGAAAGGGAGGAGCATCCAGAAAAAACATGACCTTGAAATCAAAGCTTTGAAAGGGCTAAATTCAATTTTAGGTATCAGGAAGGGCATGCTGCACTTATTAAAGACAAAACACTTTGCACATACACAGAGACACTTTCCCCCCCTTTCCCTATGATGCCATGTGTACTGGGACTAGCAATTCCAAACTGTTTCCTATTTGCAATTAAAGCAAGCTGATCTATCTAATACTCCCATCATGAGCCCCCGACCCTGCCCATAACCTTTTAATCCCCTTTGCTTTCGCCCGATGACAGTAGCCCCTCTCCCAATCTTGTAACTATTGTCCCATCCCCACTTTGGCAGCAGCCACAATCTTCACCCTAAGTCCCACCCGTGGATCCCTTACCGGCTCCACAGCCATGTCCATGAGGGGCTGTCGGGTCTCCTCCCAGCCTCTCCAGCACCCTCCCCACTAAGCGATCAGGGCTTTCCGGTTCTGCCAACGGGACCCAGCAGCAAGTAGGCACCGACTCGGGACTGAGCTGGGTTTCGCCTCCTCCGCCACCTCCTGGGGAAAGCTCCTCCGACGAGAAGGATGTTGGGGAGCGCAGAGAGGAATCGGGGGGCCGCAGCTCCAGCCAGCGGCCATCGCCCGTGGTTTCCGTGCCTCCTTCCGTCAGATCTTCAGGTGGCTCCTTAAGAAATCCAGGCAGGAGGATTTTGGAGACGCTTTGCCTGCGAGATAACTGCCCCCCGGAACCAGGAACAGCCCGGGCGGCCAAGTGAGAGCCTTGCTTCTTCAGAAATTTCTCCAAAGGCTTCATCCCACCGGCCACTGCGGGGGCACCCACGGGCGCAGCAGGGCCCCAGGACGAGGGTTGATCCAATGCGCCCTTCTCAGCCTAGGCCAAAATGGGAGATCAGGGGTGCCCACTTTGCGTGCTGGAGGGAGGTAATGAGAAGATGCGTGGTCAAACAGTCATGGCTTTACCCGATGTTGGAGAAGAGGCAAGAACTGGGAACGAAAGGGGAGGCGCAGCTTTAGACAATTTTACTGGACGTGGAAAGGGATTAAGGAGCAGAATAAACCGAGTTTTGCGGGCTTGCTTCTCACAACGGGAGCAATTCGAGGGGGCCCTGATGGATCTGGTCTGCCTGACTCCCGAGCTAAACGAAGAAATAGAAAGGGTAGGAAGGGAGGCGATTGTATATATAGCCTTCTCTTCTCTTGACCACCTCAGCAGCGCCGAGCTGGCTAATCTCTTTGCCAGGATTCGCCGCCGCCCCCGCTTCTGTCCTTAGCGCAGAGAGGCGTGCGCCCTCAACCGAGTAGGGTTTTCCCGGAGTCGATGAGGGGAGCTCCGTTGGCAAGCCGGATCTCCCCGCCGCCGTCGCCGCCGCCACACTGCAGCCCCGTCTCCCTTTGCCTTTCCCACTCCGGGTGTCTTGTAAGCTTTCTATTCGCCAGGCTGTTGCTGCTGCAGGCGGGAGCCTCCTTTATGGATGCTCATGACAGCGGGGGAGGCAGACACTGAAAGCAGCAGGAGCGTGGGCTGGAGCCTGCCTCTCTGCAGGGGAGTTTGCGGGCGGGGGGTGTTCTCGGCTCTACCCCTTTCTCCTGCTTCGTATTTCCCGGCGTAAAATGAAGCAAGAGTCGCGAATCGGCAGCCGGCTTTCTTTCTCCCTCCAGATCTCCTTCACTCTGGTAGAGTAACAAGGCGGCTCTAAACCCCGCCCCTATCTTCTCTTCCTCCACCCCTTTTCTTGTTCTCTCTTTTTTTTCCTTTTATGCCTGCACTTGTTGCACGCAGTATTGAAGGCAAAATACACACCTCGATCATGGACGATGAATGGAATTAAAACCTCCTCCTCCTCTTCCTCCTCCTCCTCCTCCTCCTCCATCAGCTGTAGTTGTTCAGGTTATTTAATCAGGTTGTTCAACCACCAGCTTCATTAGAGTTGAAGGGTCTTGGTACGGTTATGGTCATGAGGTGGTAGAAGTGGAATGGTCAGTGAGTTTTAATTTACTTACGTTCCATCAGTTATTAGATGAGCATTAGGCCAACAATTCTTAACAACTTATTTAAAGTGTGTGTGTGATGTCTCTAGCCTGAGACAACTGCACCACAACTTTCCGATATAAACAGTGTTGGTCCACCGCTTTATTTCACTTCGGTGTACATCAGCACAAAATTGCACTGGCAAACTTAATGTTCGGCCTTCATTGCACCACATTGCCTTTAATATGTTTCTGGTTCATATTTTAAAAACTGGTAGGTTGAATTTTCTAGTCCTGGGAAAAATTAACCTGACCTGTTTTTCCTGCTTAATCCATCATAGAACCAAAATGTATATATTCTGCTCCAGGCTTTGGGGAGGTATCTTCATGTGACCAGAAGTGTCAGAGTTCTCACAAGGAGAATAAAACTTAACATTTGTTTCTCACTTTCATCTTACTGCACATACCATATGAGCTTATTTTGCCTTATTGATATTGTCAATATGTTAATTACAGTTCTTATGTAAGTATCTTCTAATTAATCCTTTAGCTTAAATCATTGTAGCTGGCTATGTAGCTTGCATTGTTTACTTACTCATTTTGCCTCATGTTCTTATTATTTTATTACAAAATAATCCAAGTATTCAGCTGAATGTACCATAGTTCTCCACTAATGACCACAGTTGGCAACAGAACTTTCATTGCTAAGCAGTGCAGTTGTTAAGTGAATCATAGCGAATTTTATGACTTTCCTTGCCAGAGTTGTTAAGCAAACCATGCAGTCATTAAGCAAATCCAGCTTCTCCCCTTGGGATGGTTGCAAATCCAGCTTCTCCCCTCGGGATGGTTGCTAATGGTGATTGTAAGATCCTGGGATGCAGCAAATAAATATATACTTATTGTCAGGTGCGTGAATTTCGATCACTCGATGTTGAGAACTTTCCAACAAAGAGTGAAGACGGTTGTAAATCACTCTTTTCATTGCTGTTGTAACTTTGAATGATTGTAAGACAAGGACTACCTGTATTCTGAAGAAAGAACACACTGATAAACCTTATGCAGTACCCCTATTAAGGAAAAATAAGTAGGACAGAAGTAGGAAGGAACAGTATTTCCTGCTTCTTTCTGGGTTTTTTTTTTCATTTAAAACAAAATTATGTCAGATTGCATGTAGAAATATTTCTGAATCAGTTTTTGAGCTGAATTAAATGTTCCAGGCAAGACAAGGCATTAAAAGATTTGGGGATCCAGCAGATCCTCAATCCTGGCCTTTTCTCTGCTGTCCCAACTCTTTATGAAAACTTTGGAAATCAGTGATCCTTGATAGAGAAGAAATCTTAGCCTGGGTTCTGTTTCCAAAATTGGAGATCTCCTTTTATATTTGAATAAGATTGCATCTAATTCTACAACCCCTAGGATGCTGTCCTAAGGGAGAAGGGATTGTGTGCTTCAAATAAAAGATTTTTTTCTGAAAGAGTCTTATGTCCCTAAATTGCAAGAGCTACAAAAAGACTTCACATTTGGTGGAACATTGAGATATAAATTTATCCATAGCATGGACCCATAGTTTCTTAGCACCTCCTCTTTAAAAATGGGTTACATTCATTGGTTGCTTTCTAATTTTTTTGGCAAATAATGAAAGATAATCATTTATTTTAAAAGTAATGGCAGATATAAAGAAGGCATACAATATACTATCTCTCATTACCAAATATTCCTGATTAGTTGCAATGAGCTGAACTCTTTGCTCTTAAATATTAAAATTAACACAAATGTGCACCTAATATTTTATTTATTACTGCATTTTCCCTCAAATATTAAAATTCACACAAATGTACACCTAATATTTTATTTATCACTGCATCTCCTCTTAGATGAAAGGAGAAGTGGCTAAATACTGGGAATCAGAAATTAAGTAGCTTTCTTAAGGTGTCATATTTAATGGAAGTGTTATTATACTAACACTCAGTGTCTAGGAAATGCATTGCCTAAAATAAATAAATAAAAATAATTTATTTAATGCAGGACTTGAAATAGTCATTCATGTTCTATGCAAAAATGCAAAACCCACTGAAAAGTAGCAGGGACCTCAGAACAAAAGTTTCAGAAACACCATTACAAAGGAGATCAGATTCAGATGAAGGGGATAATATATGTTGGATGGTAAACGGATTGTTCCAATAAAGGAGAATGTTTGTCATTTCAGGTTGAAATGAGGGGTCCTTGGTGGTCTCTGTTTTCTTGTAGACATTACCCAAACTAGGTAATGTCAGCAGCACTGATGATTTTGCCTAGTTTGGATAATAAAAATCTGCAAGAAAAGCAAGCAAACTCAGAGAGCACCAAGGACCCCTCAAATCAGTTATTTCACAAATCTCTTTATCAGTTGAAAGTATATTTCATATATGTGTAGGAATTGGAAAAGATCTTAGAGGAAATCTAGCCCAACATCTTACTCAGTGCAAGATCCATTAGTGAATTCCAGAAAAATGACCTTCTAGCCTTTATTTGAAGATCTCCAGAAAAGAAGAATTCACTGTTTAATTGGCTGACAGGTCCTCACAATGCCTATGTCCAGAGACTTCACCATCTTGGTATTCCTTTTTCCCCATTTGTTACTATTCTTCTTGACCATTCAAAATTGAACAAAGTACTCCATGTGGGGTTTGATCAGCAAACTAGAGTGGAATTATTCCTTCCCATGATGTAGACTCTTGTTTGTGCACCCCAAAAGAGACATTTAGCAACTGCAGCACAATGTTCATGTGGAACCAATAATTACACCTGGTTCCCCTTAATTCCAGTGAGAGTGGCCTTAGTAGACTTTTCAGATCCTGTTCAGACTGATAACTTTACAAAGGTGTCCATACCAAATTTCTTTATTGGTTCATCAGGTATCCTCATATATAACTCACGGTTATGTCGAGATTCATCTCAATGTCCAAATCTTTGCATAGCTGAATTCATAATGTAAAAGGATAGTGATCTTTTCATCCCCATAAGGAGCAAGGGGGTGAGGCACCAGCACGTTGCTAGGGTCCAGGCAAGAGTGAAGGAACCTCCCCCAACCCACCAAGGGTCAATTCAGTGACCAGTCAGGATTACAGATGTGACCACATGACATGGACTACATTTCCCAGGATGCCTTAACTACATTTACCATGATGCATTCCCTTAAGGGGACAGCTCTCAATTCCTAACTAACTATCTCAATTTCCATTACCTATATACTGTCTGGACACCACAGATCCAGAACTCTCTATCCCAGTTTGAATCCATAAATGAATTTCTGTTTGTTACCATATGTATGGGTTTGTCTTTCATAAATTGCTATATGCTACCCACAATAGTTTGATTTCTCAGGTGTAGAGAATACCAGATAATCTTTACAATATCTATGGTATAAAATAGATGAAATAGCATGTAGTATCCAGAGAATTTTATGGTCAGCTTTGTGAGATTACCTTTTTATAAGCCTTGTTTACTTTGTTCTTGCATATTTTCACATAACCTAACTGAACCATCACTTCTTTCTCTTAGTGGAAGGGTTCAGAGTATATCACCTTCTAAGATCTGATGCATCTCCTATACAAAATGTTCTAGAAAAATCTTGATTTATTTATTAAGGCCTTTGTAACCAAGCATCCTAATTCATTAACACAGAAATGTTGACTGGCAAAGGATTGCTTGCCCAGGACCCTGAAGAAAATGGGAAGGTACAGTGGCACTTACAGAAGAAAAAGATGTTGTCTATGTTACATGAGCAGAGATAATGTACTGAAGCTTAATTATGAACTTAACAAGGCAGTTCACTGGTTGTCAGCAGGATTTTGCAAGCCTGACCGAGGTCTGAAGCAAAGAAGGTAATGGTGGACTTTTCATGGCACAATAAAAACTAGTTGAATCTGCAGTTGAAGCTTCCATTGAAAGTTAGATAGTAAGTCCCACTGCTGAAGCCTAAGGCTGTCTTGATAAAAGCATTACAGGCCTGGTGCTGTCAGCCCCATTAGATAGGTCCCGTCACAAAATCAACTCCACAGGAAGGCTGTTGAGATTGGCTATAATAAAAGGGTCTTGCAAATCTGATTTCCTCTCCTTCTTACCCCAATGAAACAGAGAGGCTTTTGTCTGAGCTGTTTCAAATATTACCTTGCTTCCCAGGACTTAAATAATGTTTCAACCTTCTTGTTAAGTAATAATCTTGCATATTTAAGTCAAAGTCATCTCCCTTACCCTCTCCATGGCTTTCTCCAACAATACCTTGCTGTTGTTTCACAATATCTGCTGTCTGAGAAATTGTATATTTGTATCCCATCTTTATTATTTTTACAAATAACTCAGGGCATCGACCATATACAATGCACCACCATATACAATGCAACTTCCTCAAGCATAATTAATTAATTACTTTAAAAATATTTTTTATCCTGCCTTTATTACTTTATAAGTAACTCAAGATGGCAAACATAATATTCCATCCTTTTTCTATTTCCCCCACAACAACAAGCCTGTGAGGTAGACTGTCCTGAAAGAGAGTGATTGAGCCAAGGTCACCTAGCCAGCTTTTATGGCTAAAGCAGTACTTGAACTCACAGATTTCCCACTTTCTAGCTCAGTACCTCAACCACTAGACCAAACTAGTCACAGCTAACTTTGACTAATTCTGACAAATGTGGTGATTATGGAGGTGGATAATATATGTATGATGGACAGGCAGGAAATCTCAGGGGCATACAATTACACAGACATACACACAATCCCAGAAGGCAATGGCAAATCACTTTTAAACTGTTGCTAAGTATGCCAAATGGACATTAAGTTCCAGAGCCCTTCCTAGTGCATTGGCATCAAGGAGAAGGAATGGCTTTTTATGTTTTTGTGTAATTTTACCTGCATGTTGGCTCTTTTTCTTCTCATGACTCATTTATTTTCTCCTATAAAAGTATACAGCATACTAGCTGTATACATAGAGCTGTCAAGCATTCAGAGGTTGCTGAGGGGGGAAGGATGACATGGAAACAAACAATAGGATCTTTGAACGTACACAATTTCTTATAAAACAAGAAAATAGGCCATTAACAATGGTAGCAATAAAGCAGACTGGCCAGATTAGCTTGAAAAACTCCCTGCAACAGGATGCATGCAAAAGTTACAGTGCAGTGTAACAAAACCCTTTTAGGTTGAAAGGATGAGGCTGACCAAATCTCTGGGAAGCATCATAACTACAGATGAGAGATTCATTCTCTTGTCATCATTTTTTGCAGTGGAAATATTTGAAAATCTCCTCAGGTCTTTAAGAACCATTGGGGGATCATAGAACGAATATACAGGTAGTCCTCAACATACAACCACAATTGAGTGGACAGCCAGCTAAATATGAGCCAGCAGTGTGCAGCAGCAGCCAAAAAAGCTAATGCAATCCTAAATTGCATTAACAGAGGGATACAATTGAGTTCAAGTGAGGTACTAATACCACTCTATAAAGCCTTAGTAAGACCACACCTAGAGTACTGCATCCAGTTTTGGTCACCACATTATAAAAAAGATGTTGAGACTCTAGAAAAAGGACAGAGAAGAGCAACCAGGATGATTGGGGGACTGGAGACTAAAACATATGAAGAACGGTTACAGGAACTGGGCTTGGCTAGTCTAGTAAAGCAAAGGACCAGGGGAGACATGATAGCAGTCTTCCAATATTTGAGGGGCTGCCACAGAAAGGAAGGGGTCAAGCTACTTTCTAAAGCAAGGGTCGCCAACCTTTTGGACCTCAGGGACCACCAAACTCATAAGTTTAAATCCCAGGGACCACTAACTGGTTCTGTGGGCGTGGCCTAATTTGTGGGTGTGGCTTGGTGGTCATGGTTGGGCATAGCTTGTATGTAAATATTATAAATATTTATATAAATATTGGATTTTTTATAAAAAAGAGCAACTTTTACCCAAAATCAGGCAAAGCAGGCAGGCAGATTGAGTTGCTCACAGAATCACAGATTCATTCAGAGATCTATCTATCTGCCATTGGCTAGTTCAGTCTGTCACATAAAATTTGCTTGCAAGTAAACTCATAAAATTTGCTAACAAGCAAACTCACAAAATTAACTCGCAATACACCATGTATGTAAATATTGAATTTTTTATTTTAAAAAAGAGCAACTTTTACCTAAAATCAGGCAAAGCAGGCAAGCAGATTGAGTTGCTCACAGAATCACAGATTCATTCAGTGATCTATCTATCTGCCTTCGGCTAGTTCAGCCTGTCACATAAAATTTGCTTGCCGTGGGTCTGCACTGAATAATAGACCTTCAGTCCTAAGGGAGGTTCAGCTGTGCTTAAAAGCAGAGCCGAAGATCTAAAGACTAGCTAGAAAGCAAGAAATCCAACCATTTCCTGCTTCCTAGCTAATCTAAATCTCTGGGCACAGCAGAACAGCTGATGATCGGGGAAAAAAGGGAAAAATAGCAATTTAGAAGGCAAGTTTGCCAGGTAAGGAGTGAGTAGGTGGGGAGGGTTCCCATGGACCATGTAGGCGGCGCAGCCTGGATTAATTGCTTTGGGGGTTGCTCTGTGGGTGACATTTCTCTGCGGCCCACCAAAATTTTCTTGAAGCCCACCAGTGGGCCGCAGCCCACCGGTTGGTGACCACTGTTCTAAAGCGCCTGTAGGTCAGACAAGGAATAATGGATGGAAACTGAACAAGGAGAGATTTAACCTGGAAATAAGGAGAAACTTTCTGACACTGAGAACAATCAACTAATGGAACAGCTTGCCCTCAGAAGTTGTGGGAGTGCCATCACTTGAGACCTTCAAGAAGAGATTGGACTACCATTTGTCGGAAATGGTGTAGGGTCTCCCACTTGGTCAGGGGGTTGGACTAGATGACCTATAAGGTCCCTTCCAACTCTGATTATCTCTTATCTGAGCCCAAAATGTATTTTGCTAAGTGAGAAATTTATTATGTGAATTTTGCCCCATTTTACGACTTTTCTTGCCACATTTGTTAAGTGAATCCCTGCAGTTGTTAAATTAGCAACATGGTTGTTAAGTGAATCTGGTTTTCCCATTGACTTTGCTTGTCAGAAGGTAACAAAAGGGGATCACATGACTCTAGGACACTGCAACCATCATAAATGTGAGTTGGTTGTCAAGCATCTGAAAGTAAATCAGGAGACCATGGGGATACTGCAGCATCAAAAGTGTGAAAAATAATCATAAGTCATTTTTTTTCAGTGCCATTGTAACTTTGAATGGTCACTAAGCAAACTGTTGTAAGTCAGTGAGTACCTGTAATTTGATGAAGGGATAGGGGAGCCAAATTACTTTTTCCAATGAAGCTATGATATGCATTTAAAAATATCTAATCTACAGTACATGCTGCTTTCATGGCGTCGGCTCTAAAGTATCTTCTTTCATGTCCTTATTCTGCTTTTATCCATTCATACAGCTATCCATCCTCTATTCTCTCACCCACACACATATATATGCCCAATAATTTATTTATTTATCAGACTTGTATGTCACGCACTGGACCAAGGGCACCATCTATATGTAGTTTGTATACTGTCATCAGTTCAGTTGTATTGAACATTGTATGCAAATCACAGGATCCTAATCTGAGATTATTGTCAAAAATACTTTATAAAGCATGCTGATGGCATCGTGTATGCATAAGAACAAAATACCAGTCGTATTATCATAGTTCTTTCATGACTATGCATCTTCCTGCCAGTTTGTCTATTGTTTTGTTTTAGAGGTTTATCTCCTCTGCATCATTCAAAAGCTGGATTGCTTCTCTTTTCATGGTGGGGGGAGAGCAGCAGCAAACTCCCCCCCATCTCCTTTACTTTTTGTTATTGATTTTCCTTTGCACATTTTGTTATTTCTGCCCACAATTTTTACAGTCCTACACACAGCTAATCCTTACAACCATTCCTTTAGTGACCATTCAAAATTACAATAGCACTAACAAAAGTGACTTACAACCGGTCCTCTCACTTAAGGTCATTGCAGTACCCCCACAGTCACGTGATTAAAGTTTGGGCACTTGGCAGCTGGCATATATCTATGAAGGTTGCAGCATCCCAAGTTCAGTTGGTGTTCTGACCCAACCGGGTTCCCAGAGAGCAAACACAGACAAAGGCAGCAGCCCCCACCTTTCAAGGTTTAATCACAATTCTGTTCCTTTACAGATAAAAGGCTGCTTTCCAACAATTAGCTCCGACAAGAAAGAGCCTTGCCAAGTTGTTTGTCAAGGCTGCCAAAAAGCCAGAGATAAGAACTAATTTACAAGATTCTCCAAACACAAACTAAGATGTCCACCAGTTGAGTTTCAGAGCTTCTTTGCTGTCTTCACAGAACGCTTTTTCAAACCTGGCTTTTATCCTCTTGAAGGAGGGGCCATTACCTTGCAGCCTTACTCCTGAGTTGCCTGTGCTGCTGTAATTGTTCTTTCTTCCGAGCAATCCTTTGTGCACGTGCACTTGGCACAGGCTCCTCAGGAACCTCCTCATCACTGCCGCCAGCCCCCACAATCTCTGAAGGCAGCAGTCCACTCCTTGATGGTCCGGCCCCTCATCAGAGTCATCGCTCTCCTCAGCCACCTGCACCTGCTGCTGGATAACCACAATAGATGGTTGCCATTCCCAGTTGGCTTCCAAGTTGGCTTCCAACAAGCGAAGGCAATAGGGGAAGTTGGATTCACTTAATGACCATGGGATTGACTTAACAGCTGCAGTGATTTGCTTAATAACCAGGTCAAAAAAAGCCATAAAATTAGATGCAACTCACTTTGTTTAGCAATGAAAATTCTGGTCTCAATTCTGGTTGAAAGTAGAGGATTACCAGTATCTATCTGTATTCCTAATTTTTAACAGGAACAAAATCGTCAGAAATTGAACAAATTATAAAAATGGTTTGACTTTCGATAAAGATACTCGTGGCACTCTGTTTCTATCGTCAGTTAGTTAGATGTATACCTTCTAAAAAAAGGATATTTCTATAATATTGTTCTCCACCATAAAACTGCCAGAAAAGTGCTGCCTCTGAACATAGGATTTCTATTTAACTTTTATGAATAGTAGCCAATATTTACCTTTATAACAAACTTTGAACTTACCCAATTTCAGATCCACAGATATCATTACTGTTCATTGTTCATGCTGGCTGGGAATTATGACACTAATAATGATTTCAGGAAACTTTAGGCTGAGAATGAAATCATCTCATTCTAAGCCAGTAACATCAAATATGTTGTGATCATAACTCCATCATATCCTCCTCTATGATGGAAGTAGTAGTCCAAGGTATCTAGAGAACATTAGGTTGAGGAGGACAGTTATAGATATAATATTGAAAGAGAACTGAATAAACACTGAACAGATGTCTGATTATTTCAAAGATACAGAATGTGACACATGGGGAATGTTTTGAAAAGTAACTAGCAACTTTATCCACAAGACACCATTATTTTATTAGTCCACACAATTATGCCAATTGCTATCTCTCATCAGAATTGGGACAGTTATGTCTGGATAGAATATAAAGACTTGATAAAGTAACATTATTTACCAGGATAATGGAAGTGTGTCACAACAACTCCCACAATACAGTACCAGACACTTCAGTATAGCCAATGTAATTAGACTGGCAGATGAAGTTGAACACACCTACCATAGAAAGCATCTAATTGGGAAATATGCTAAACATTATGTTGCATTAGCATAGTGTCCAAATGTATGAATAATTACTAAACAATTAATATATTCTATTTAGTCTGAGGTTCAGTGCAAGATATATTCTCAGGATAGAAATCCCTCCATTCTTGCCTTATTGAATACACACCAGCTGAGTTTGTATTACAGGCTTCGTTAAAGATTTAGCAGCAAACCTAAATTTTACTTGTCTTACCCTATCAATGTTTAGAGGATTTTTTGTTTTGTTTTGTTTGGCTTGCTGTGTTGTGCAAACTGAACTCACTAAATTAATGATCACGATTCATTATACAGTGCAGATTAAGAGCATTAATTCGATAATTAAATATTTTAAGATAAAGCAGTAACATAGGAATATTATTCAAGCAACATGCAAGATGATGATGATGATGATGATTTCATCCATTTCCTTACCACTTTCTCCAACAACTTTCTCCAACCTGATGTCCTCCAAGTGCTGGATTACAATTCCTATTGAGCCAAACTATAATGATCATGATGTCAATTGCAGTCCAGCAACACCAGGTTATCCTTGAGCCTGACAATTAAAGGTTAAGTCCTGATGGTTTTAAAGCAGGTGACTCGTATTTGTGGCCTTTTTTTTCTGAGGTAATTGCCAGAACACCAGTTTTTGGCAAAAACCCTCGTAAATTGCAGTCATGGGACCACAAGATGCTACAAATGGCCCCAAATCCATTCATGTGATGAGGGGCGGCGGGGGCGCGAAGGAAGAATACTCATGAACAGACTAGAAACAAAACAAGGACATGGTTTTCTTTTATGCAATGTCAAATCTCCCATTCTCCCCTCCCAGTGGGGAATTGCACAAGAAGAATTTCACAAGCAATATGCAAACAGGCCTCAGAATAATAGAAGTACAGTACAATGTTTATTAATGTAAGAGATCATAGTGTTCACAGTTTCACGAACACCATCTGAAATGCTTGTGTTGCTTCTTTAAGGCTTTTGTTAAACAAAATGTTTTACTTCCAAACTGCTCTGCCTCAAGATCATGATGGCTGTTAGCTTGATAACATTCAAGAAAGCAAGGCCTGTGGTAAAGAGGAATCCATTTAGATGAATAACAACATAAAGGGCCATTGTAGTTGGTTTTATCTGTTGAATGTTGTTTTCTTTGATTGGAAAATAGTATCAGAAGGAAGTTAAGAATGTGAATCCCATCAAAATGGCATCCCTTTTCATTTCTTAATAATTTATGCCCATGTTTGCAAAAGGGACAGGAGGTATATTTTGTTAATGACATTTTCCATAGTCCTATTTGTTATATATGTAGGTTTGAAGTCATTGGTTTAGTTTGAACTGTTCTTGTAAAGTGTTAGAAATGATTGGTTTAAAAGTGCGGGAAAAACCCTGCACTCTGATTGGCTGTTAACTGCGGCTGCTGGCTATAAGTAGCAGCCGCAGCCCAGCCAAATCGGGTCCGTTCTGAGCTGTAGTCACTAATAAACTAAAGAGCTTGAAGCACTCCGCGTCTGTCTCTTCATACAAACTTAACACTGGCGACGAAGGTGGGATACACCCATAGTCACACCAGTCAAGGCTGATGGGTCTGAGAATCTGCGGAGACTACAAGGAGACATTGAACCATGCGCTACAACAGAGCGCATATCCAGTTCCAGTGGTGCATCATTTATTACATTCTCTTGGCAGGGGCACAGTCTTTGCCAAATTGGATCTGGCCCAGGCATATCAACAGTTAACAGTTGATGATGCCACTGCAGAGGCCCAAACCATTGTGACTCATAGAGGTGCTTCAAATGCAAAAGGTTGCAATTTGGAGTAAGTGTGGCACCAGGCATCTTCCAAAGCCTTATGGAAAGAATGCTCCAAGGACTGCCAGGGGTAGTGCCTTATTTTGATGATGTGTTAATCTCTGCTGAAAATGACACTCAGTTACACGAGAGACTCAGAGAGTCCTTACCAGGTTCAAGCGGGGTTAAAAGTCAAAGAAGAAAAATGCACACTTAGAACTGACAAGGTAGAGTTCTTAGGCTATATGATTGACAAACATGGTATCCACCCCACAGAAGCCAAGGTTCAGGCAATCAAAGAAGCCCCCAGGCCTAAATGCAAAACAGACTTGCAAGCTTTCCTGGGACTCATTAACTTCTATCACATGTTTCTACCTCAGAAGGCAACCATTGCAGAACCACTACACAGATTACTAGACAAAAAGTCTGCATGGGTCTGGGGCAGGAAAGAA
Organism: Naja naja; assembly: GCA_009733165.1. Lineage (NCBI taxonomy): Eukaryota > Metazoa > Chordata > Lepidosauria > Squamata > Elapidae > Naja > Naja naja. The sequence continues at coordinate 101,734,670 of CM019155.1, read as the reverse complement.
CAAGCTGCCTTTAACACTATTAAGAGACAAGTCACTTCTGATTCTGTACTGATACAGTTCTCTGAGAATTTGCCTGTTGTACTGACTTGTGATGCATCCCCTTTTGGAGTGGGGGGGGGTGTTGAGCCACATGCTTCCCAGCGGAGGGAAGCCCTATTGCATTTTACTCTCACCTTGACTAAAGCAGAGAGAAATTACAGCCAACTGGACAAGGAAGCCTTGGCAATTGTTGCAGCTGTCAAGAAATTCCATGAGTATGTCTATGGGAGAACATTTACTATTGTCACAGATCACAAATCTCTTTTAGGCATTGTGGCAGGGGACAAACCAGCCACGATCCTGTCACCAAGAATGCTGAGATGGACTGAATTTCTTGCTGCTTATTCATACAAACTCATCCACAGGCCTGGAAAAGACATTGGGCATGCAGATGCTTTGAGTCACTGCCCACTTCCTTCACACACTGAAGATCCTGCTCCTGAGACGTACACTTTTTTTCTAGAAACTGTTGCCAAGCTTCCAGTACACGCTGCTGAAATTGCCAGAGACTGCCAAAGACACTGTATGTTATAGGCTGGATTAAGAAAGGTTGGCCACTTCAAGATCTACCTCAACTCGCCCAACCTTTTAAATCCAGGCAAACTGAATTATCTGTATTAAGAGGATGTATTTTGTGGGGTAACAGGGTGGTTATTCCTGCAAAACTACAAAAAGAGGTTTTGGAAATGTTACATGAGGGTCATCCGGAATTGTCAGAATGAAGGGATTGGCCAGGAGTTATGTATGGTGGCCAAGTATTGACAAAATGGTTGAACACTGCGTTGCATCCTGTCCCAACTGCCAGGAAGTCAGGCCTGCCCCATCTCTCACCCCCAAACAGGAATGGGAATGTCCTAGGGGCCCATGGTCCAGGATTCACATTGACCTTGCTGGCCCTACCAGAGGGCACACTTTCCTTATTATAGTAGATGCATATTCCAAATGGCTAGAGGTTATCCCTATGGCATCCACCACAGCTGAAGCTGTCATCAAACAGCTTAAGAAGCTTTTTGTAACTCATGGGTTACCTGATGTCCTAGTTTCTGACAATGGTCCTCAATTTACATCCAACCTTTTTGAATCATATCTAGCACAGCAGGGTATCAGACATGCCCTGACTGCCCCTGGGCACCCTTCGGCTAACGGCCGGGCTGAACGTATGGTACGATTTACCAAGGAAAAACTTCAGCAATTGGGTCCTGGGGACATCACTGAGAAAGTTGAAAAACTACTCAGTGTCCAGCATATCACTCCCAACCCATCAACTAACTTATCCCCAGCAGAGTTGTTGATGGGTATGAAACTCAGGTCTCCCCTTGATCGCCTTCATCCCACTTACACACCCAACGCACCACTAGATTCCACTAGCAAAATTACATTCACTGTGGGTGATTCTGTTTATGCTAAGAACCTTATGGGTGAACCATTATGGATTCCTGCTGAGATAACCCAAATCACAGGCCCTAGGTCTTACAGGGTACAAACAGAGGATGGTGTCCTCTGGAGCACATTGATCAGCTTAGATCCAGATTACCTCAGGAACATCACAATTGCTCCTCTCTGGTTCCCATACCTAGTACCTCTTCTAGGGGGGAAGGGGAGGATCATGAGGATAATCAGCAAGCAAGAATCAACCCCATGTGTAACGAGCCAACACGACAGGAACCATCCCAAAACCTGTCACAATGCCAAAATCCATTCTTACAAGTGGAAAACTGTACATCACTACCTGACTTAGGTGCTGACATTGGGTTGGAGATGGATTGGGAGGAGAGACCAGGTTGTAGTAACCAAACAGGTTCTACTATTACTAGAAGTCCAAGTATGGAAATGTCAGGAGACACATTTCCTCTCTCACTGGGTGAGAACCTTAAAACATCTGAACCACGTAGGTCTCAACATATACATAAGAGCCCCACCTATTTAAAAGAATACATTAGATAGATGGGGTTTGAGTATGGACTGAACCTAGTGGGGAGGGGTGTTATGTATGTAGGTTTGAAGTCATTGGTTTAGTTTGAACTGTTCTTGTAAAGTGTTAGAAATGATTGGTTTAAAAGTGCGGGAAAAACCCTGCACTCTGATTGGCTGTTAACTGCGGCTGCTGGCTATAAGTAGCAGCAGCAGCCCAGCCAAATCGGGTCTGTTCTGAGCTGTAGTCACTAATAAACTAAGAGCTTGAAGCACTCCGCGTCTGTCTCTTCATGCAAACTTAACACTATTCATAAGGTTGTAGAATCCAGATGCAATTCTCTCCCCAGAATTCCACCTCCCTCCCCAGGTACTCTGTATTAATTCAGTCACATGTATAATTTTGGGAGGATAACGAGTCCTATCGTGGTGGAAATTGTAGCTTCCAGAGTTTATGTCCATGAGCAAGAAATCCATCTTTCTATTCATATATAGCAATCCACATGAGAGTTATGCTCAATATATTGTTACCCAATATATTGAGCATAACTCTCGTGTGGATTGCTATATATGCTATATATTGTTACCCAATATATTGTGTCATAAATGATAAAGGGGAAAAAAAACTAGGATGGAGTTTTGAATATTGTTGATTCTGATTGACTGAAGTCACCAAGGACATGGTGTTATTTTAATTTCTATTTCTATTTTTTTTCCAATTGCCTTTGAAAGTAATTCAGTGTACACGTAAGATCAGTCTTCCGTGACTGACGTTTTGATTTTCCACATTTAAGATAAAATAGGAAACATGAAGGCACATGAAACCATGTAGTTTTGAACTCTGACCACAGTTATTAAAAATAATGGAAGAGAATATAGTACAAAACCTAAATTAGCCTTAATATAATTTAAAAAAACAGAACCTTCCCAAATCTAAGAAATAATTAATACTTTATGCCTTCCAAGATACTGGACTTGACTGTGAACTTAAAGTACTTATGCTGCAGAATATCTGTAGTAATGACTATGGATCATTTGAAATCAAAGAACACATTCCCTCATTTTTGTTAAATATGAACCAATTGTTTCATTTCTTTCAGCTGAGTCTACTTTTAGATCTTCCACATGTTTCAGCCAAGTTTTATTAGAGTTGGTCACCATACTTTCCAGCTCATGGGATGTGAATTCGAGAGCAATTGATAAGGATAGCACAGGACATATGTGCCCAATCACGGCATGGGATATCTCTGAATTTCATTAGCAATTACCACAAGTTAGCTGCAGCACCATTTTTAATAGTTACATTTTATAAAATTTGTAAAGATTTTTTTATTGCCATAAATTCAAATCCCTAATATTTAATGGTAGTTAAGCAGTGTATTTAGAAAACATTCATCCTTTTCAAACCATTTTTAAGCAAGATCCAAACTGCAACACCATATACCACTGCCAATAATATTAATGACTGATATATACACATTTTATTTATAATGCTTATGCTGCTTTTTCTCTAGAAACATCATGTCAATGGCCTGAAGTTTGGTCAATTTGACTATCGATGTTTGCTTTGGCCACTCGTTTCTATTACTAGACAATTCAGGCAAACTCAAGTAAATTGTTCAGTTTGTTCATGCTGAGTTTCATCAAAGTGGATGATAGTCCAGGAGCCATCAGTTGTGAATATCTTGGTACTAATAGTTAAGCTACACGAATAAACAGCATTTTTATGTCAAGAAGAATTTCATTGTCTGTAAAAATCACACTTATATCTCTGATTAATTCATCTTGTTCATATTTGACACCACACTGATTAGCAAAACCTTTCTGCATGACCGTATTGATCACAACGTTGCACACTAATGGAGATACAACACAACCTTGCTTCAGACCACTACATACAGAGAAGTCTTTGGATATTTTGTTATTAACAAAATCTTCAGCAGTGAGTGTCTTCCATAGCAATGGCCAGTGAATGTGCTAATTGCAAATTGCTGCAAAATTAACCACACAGCGATGAGCATCCTTCCTTGCCTAATTGTCATAATTATTGTCATAATTTGGTCACAATATCTTCTTCCAGACTTTGTGCTTATTATACTTGACTTTTCTGAAACTGTTGGTGGATTATTTTCATAAATAACATGCCCACAATTGACCACAGGCTAATCTTATTGTAATGTTTGCCTTTCTCATTATAGTCATTATTGAAAATAGGAATGAATGTTGATTGTGTTAATCAATGTTGTATTTTTTTCAGACTGTCAGAGTATTTGAAGAAGCAATTCCCATAATCCTCAGTTAGCTCAGTCAGTCCTGGATTCAACTTCTTTCCTTCCTGCCAATCCATGAAGATTCCTCGAAGTATTAAGAATATATGAATAACATTTTTAATTCATATGCAAAACACATTTTCTGTATGAATGAACAGCTGGCAAAGGAATTCTACACCATATTCATATCTGTTTTTGTATTTGTCTTTCCTGAGTATGTGGTTGTCTATTACGTAGTGTAAGCAACACTATCCTAACTAGCAGAACTCATTGCTTACAAGTAAGTATATTTTAAATTTATAAAAATTGGAAATTAAATTTATAAAACTTTTAGGACACAGTTTGGAGAGAATTCAAAGTTGAAGATAAAATACAAATTCTTACACAAATGCAAAAATAAGAGCAGGACTAAGTTTTAATATAAGCACTGCAATTGATAAAAAAACCCTTTCTTATAAATTTTCAAAGATCTGAATGGAATAAACCCAGCATGTTTATTCAAAAGGAAGTAAGAAGTATTTTGATTTCTAGTGTAATATAAACAGAGACACACCTGAGCTGGATATTCTTTCTAAATTTAGATACCATGTGCCAACTCTCCACCCATTACTATAACTTGGACCTTTACATAGGAACTGCCAACTAAGAGCAAGTTTAGGCAACTCTTTGTTGGTTTCTGGGCTTTTCTTTCTTACGAGAGGAACTGAGCAAAACAGAACAGGTGGTTACGTGCCACCTTTGAGGCAGGGCATGGGGGTGGGAACTGGAATGTCAAGATGGGTAAGTAAAGAGGGACAGCAAGCCCCAGCAAGCAAGAGAACTGAGATGTTCTAGGCAAATAGTGCAAGGGAAGCAATGCCAAGTAGACAATGAAGTTATTTGTTAGGAAGGAAAACTAAGCTGAGCCAAGTGAAATATTGGGCTTGAATACAACACAGAGATTTAGCATCCTTGCCATGGAGAAATTAGGCCAGCTTGTCAAGCCCTTCACTCTCACTCCCAACTCAGATACATACGGGTATATCTATGTTAAGGGAAGCTTACTAGGTGATTCACAGTAGATTGATGAGAATACCTGAATCCTAACTTTAAATGTATATTACTATGATCTAAATGGTAGACGTCTACCAAAGTGTAATATTTTAAAAATATTTTTTCTTCCATTGAACAAAGTGCAAGAAAAGTCCTTGCACCAGCTCTAGGAGACAATTGCAGACAATATAAGGAAGAACTGCTGCTAAAGTATAAGTACAAGACTTGTTTGAGTGGGCTGCCCCAGACAACTGATGCACCCTGTTGGGTTCCAGTTTCAGTTCTGAACTGGCTATGGAATTAGCTGCTTCCTCCTGGCTATGGAATTAGCTGTTCACCTCCTTCCTCAGAAAGTAGTCTCAATCATTGTTGACAAAGGGAAAAGTTCAAGCCCATGATCCTCTCCCTTGTGGGGTGCCTTAGAACCACTCTTGTTCAACATCTGAAACTGATGGTTGAGACCATCCATCATTTTAGGTTCCTGTATCACCACTATGACAAGTTGCATATCTCAACCATGGGCTACAGAGGCTGTCAATGTACAGATCCAGTATCAAGATTTTATTTAAGTCCAGATGGGAAAGAACAGATTTCAGCTCAATTCTGACCAGATATAATTGTTTCATAAGTTGGGGACAGTTTTATTTCCCCATTTAAGACAGGTCCTATTAGATTTGCAACTACTGCTAGAAGACCAGGTGGCAGCTGCAGCCAGGAGGACCTTTGCATAGGTTCATCATGCCAGTTCCTCAACTGGGAGACTCTGCAGACAGTAACTCACACCAATTCTGGTCACCTCAGAATTGGACTTGCAATGTGTTCTATATGGGACTTGTTCTTGAACTCTCTGTGGAAACTACAGCTGGTTAAAAATGTGATAGCTTGGATGGTAACAAACACTTCTTGTTGTGGCCATGTCTGTCATCACTGCTATAGATGTTGCATTTGTTGCCAGTCTGCTTACAGGTGCAATTCAGAGTGCTGATTGTGACTTTCATAACATAAGGTCTGGTTATCTTAGAGATTGCCTCTCTCCAGTTATTTCTTCTTGGGTGGTACCTTCAGGCGCAGAGGGTGTGCTCTGGGATTCCACAATTAAATGTTATCTTATGGGACCAAGGAAGCAAGCCTTCTCTGCCATAGCCCCTGCCCTCTGGATTAACATCCATCCTGGAAATATGTATGGCTCTTACTCTGCAAGCAGGCCAGAAGTCGCTTATGTTCTCTAGGTTTAGAGTGCTTGTAGAATTCTTATTGTGTTTTTTAGTCTGGTTAGTTCTTTCTTGTGATTTTAACTGTGTTTTAATGATATATTTGTAAGCCATTCAGAGACTTTTTAAAAACAGAGTTACAGAATAATTTTGTTAAGTCAGGTGGCCTTAACAAATTTAATAAAATAAATAAAATAAATAAATATACAGACTTACCTGTCAAAAAGTAAAAACTTTAGATTAGCTGCCTCCAACTGGCACCATACACTTTTGCCATTTTCACTACTTAACCTGGCAGCCTATGTGATAAATCACTCTTGCTACCCTCCTATTATTTTGCCTCAATCAAGCCATGCTACCAACAGAGTAAGACTAATGTACTAGTTAAGCACTATAATATGCTTGTCTCTTCAGGGAGGCATATTATCATCTGCACTTATCTTACTCTTATCATATGCTGTCCTAAAGCTACATTTATCTAGACTAAAAGAATGGTTGTTAGACCTGTGCCTTTATAGAAGCTAAATATCCTAGCTCCCTTGATGGCCGAGGAGGCTCCGCTGGGCGAAGGCTGTGGATGTATTGGACGTTTTGGACTCCTGCCCTCTGTGACTGTGTTTAGATCTGTGTTCCAGGACCTAAGAGGCCGCATTGGTCTGGAACTGGACTGGGACTTACTGACCTTTTACGGCTTGTAGATTCTGCTGACTTTACTGTCTATTACTGCCTGGAGGACTGAATATCTGGACCACCCTCTCCCCTCTGTTCCCCCTGTACAGGGGTCTAGGCGGGTCTCCCATCGCGGTGAGAGGGCGATGGGGGTTGGCCTTTATCCTGCTGTGGTGAGGGGGCAGCAGGGATTGCTTACCCTACCTGACCCTGGCCTTTGGGGGATCTCCACCATGGTGGGACGATGGAGTGGCTGTTTCTATTCTGCCCTCCCCTCCCACGATTGGTAGTGAGAGGGCTATTGTGGGTGGCCGGTGTACTCTTGTTGAGAGTTGCACCTGTACAGGGGTTTTATCTTTATCTTTTATCTTTATTTTTTATCATCCGGCGTTTTCTTCCCCATTCTCTTCTATGGTTTTTGAACATAATGGTCCCACTTTTTTATTCAATGTTGGAGTTGCGGGCTCTTGAGAGGGCCCCCCTATCCTGGAAGTGGCCCGTCAGCCTTTCTAAATCTTACCTTGATGACGGATTTTGGAATCCCAAGAGGTGGCATGCCATAAAGCTGGGTTTAAGGGGATAAGGGGTGGGTTACACAAATTTTTAACCAAACTTTTACATGGGTTAGGGAGGGTTGGGGAGAGTGGGTTTGGGCGGGAATTTGGGGGGGTTCTGCCAACTCACTCTCGACCATCGTCCAGGTCTGGTGGGGGTCACGGTGGGAGAGGGGTGGGGGGGCTTGGGGCTCCAGGGGAGGGGGATGGGTTTAAGATCCCCACGGCAATTCGGTATGGCAGGGGATTATGAAACAGAGGGCCGGATCGGTATCTGGGGGTGCACCCCCGCTATTTACGAGCGGTGGTGTGCTCCGACCCTTTTGTTTCTGCCCGCACCCCCAGGGGTACGGGAGGTCAGGTCCCTGGGCTCAGGATGGTTTATGTCAATGCCAGGTCCATGGTGAATAAAGCCCCTCTCATCAAGGAATTGATTGAGGAGGAGGCCGTGGACCTGGCTTGCATCACCGAGACGTGGTTGGGGCCAGAGAGGGGGGTCCCTCTGTGTGATTTAAGCCCCCCAGGTTTCCAGGTGCTACACCAACCTTGGGCCCAGGGTAGGGGCTGGGGAGTGGCGGTGGTTATTAGGGAGTCTCTTTGTCCGAGGGAGGTCACTGTCCCACAGATAGGCGGGTGTGAGTGTCTCCTCCTGAGGCTGGGTCCTGGGGGTCAGTTGGGTTTGTTGCTCGCATACCTCTCTCCCAGCTGCGTGACAACAGCCCTGCCTGAGCTGCTCGACATCCTTTCAGGAGTGGCAGTGGAGTTCCCTAAGCTTATGGTCTTGGGGGACTTTAACCTCCCCTCTCTGGGTGGGACATCGGGGCTGGAGCGGGAGTTCATGGCTTCCATGACAGCTATGGACCTGACCCAAATAATTCAGGGTCTGACCCATGAGGGTGGACACACACTCGACCTGGTTTTTATCTCCGGACAGTGGTATAATGATCTGGGGGGGATTACCAACTACTCAAACCCTGTCATGGACCGATCATTTCCTCCTTTGGCTAGGCTTCCATTACATCACTCCACACTGCTGGGACACAGAACCGACCAGGTGGTTCCATCCCAGGCGCCTGATGGACCCTGAGGGGTTTCAGTCGGCACTTGGGTTGTTTCCTGCCTCCCTTACTCACAGCTCAGCCGAGGCCCTGATGGATGCCTGGCAACAGGCTTCCTCAGAGGCTCTTGACCAAGTTGCCCCTTTGCATCCCCTGACCCGTCACAGATCCCGGTTAGCTCCTTGGTTTTCTGTGGAGCTCCGGGAGATGAAGCGCCGGAGGAGGGGCCTAGAGAGCAGTTGGAAGTCCAGTCATTCTGAATCGGACCAATCCCAGTTGAGATCCTTCACAAGGACTTACCTGGTGGCAATGAGGGCAGCGAAGTCTTCTTACTTCTCTGCTCTCATTGTGTCCGCAAAGAACTGCCCGGCTGCCCTGTTTGGGGTTGCCCGCTCCCTCTTGAATCAGGGAGGGGGTGACCCTTTGCAGGAATGGGCCGAGGAATTTAGTCATCACCTGCAGGACAAGATTGCTCAGATTCGGGCCGGCTTGGACTCTGGCTGGCTAGAGTCTGAAAAGGGAGTAACGCCGGGTCTTGCTATTATGACCTGGGATGAGTTTGACCCTGTGACTCCAGATGAAGTGGACAGGGCCATGTGGAGGCTGAGTTCCACTACATGTTTATTGGACCCGTGTCCCTCCTGGCTGGTCCGGGAGGTTACACGAGGAGGTTACATGAGACTGGCTCCAGGCAGTTGTCAATGCTTTGGTGGACAAGGGGTTCTTCCCGGCTGCTTTGAAGGACGGTGAGGCCCCTCCTCAAGAAGCCTGCCTTGGACCCACTGTTTTGAACAACTTTCATCCAATCTCCAACCTTCGCTTTGTGGCGAAGGTTGTTGAGAGCGTGGTGGCATGTCAGCTTCCAAGGTTCCTGGATGAAGCTGATTACCTAGATCAGGGGTGGGCAAACTTTTTGACTCGAGGGCCACAATGGGTTCTTAAACTGGACCAGAGGGCCGGAACAAAAGCATGGATGGAGTGTTTGTGTGAACTAATATAAATTCAAAGTTAGATTACTTCATGTAGCCTTCTGGGAGAGCAAGAGAACCCTCCACTCTTTCGGCTCTGCGGGCCGGATAGAACAGCCAAACGGGCCGGATACGGCCCCCAGGCCATAGTTTGCCCATGGCTGATCTAGATCCATACCAATCGGGTTTCAGGCCCGGGTACAGCACGGAGACGGCATTGGTTGTGCTGATGGATGATCTCTGGAGGGCTCGGGACAGGGGATATTCCTCTGTCTTAGTCCTATTAAGCCTCTCAGTGGCTTTTGATATCATTGACCATGGTATCCTGTTGCGACACCTCGGGGGGTTGGGGGTGGGAGGCACCATTTTTCGGTGGTTCTCCTACCTTTTGGGGCATTCGCAATCAGTGTTGGCAGGAAGGCAGAGGTTGGCTCCACAGCCCCTCACTTGCGGGGTGCCCCAGGAGCCAGTCCTCTCTCCCCTCCTGTTCAACATCTACATGAAGCCGCTGGGCGAGATCATCCGTGGCTTTGGGGTGAGGTATCATCAGTATGCTGATGATACCCAGCTCTTCATCTCCACCCCAAACCAACTCAGTGATGCCCTCACCATGATGCCTCATTGTCTGGAAGCGGTGGGGATCTGGATGGGGAGGAACAGGCTCCAGCTCAACCCAGCCAAGACTGAGTGGCTATGCGTACTGGCATCTCGGATGATCCTGGATGTTCCACTTCTAGACATGGGGGGAGAGGTGTTGCCCCTGTGGGAAGGGCCCGCAACTTGGGTGTCCTCCTGGATACACGGCTCAGTTTGGAGGAGCAGGTGGGAGCCATGACCAGGGGGGCATTCACCCAGGTGCGCCTGGTGCACCAGTTGTGCCCCTACCTGGACTGAGATGTGCTATGCACGGTCACTCATGTGCTGGTTATGTCCCGGATCGTCTACTGTAATGCTCTCTATATGGGGCTGCCCTTGCAGACCACACAGAGGCTTCAGCTGGTGCAGAATGTGGCTGCATGGGTTGTGATGGGTGTATCCCGATACTCCCATGTTACACCCCTCCTGCGTGAGTTGCATTGGTTGCCAGTTGCCCTCCACATGAGATTCAAGGTGCTGGTACTTACCTATAAAGCCCTACATGGCTTAGGGCCAGGATACCTGCGGGAACGTCTCCTGCCAGCATCGAATACCCATCGCCTGGTGCGCACTCACAGACAGGGTCTCCTTGAGGTACCGTCAGCCAAACAATATCGGCTGGCGGTCCCTAGGGGGAGGGCCTTCTCTGTGGGGGCACCCACTTTGTGGAACCAGCTTCCTCTGGAGCTACGATTGGCCCCTGACCACCGCTCCTTCCGCGCTGACCTAAAGACTTGGTTATTGACAAGCCGGCCCTGGACTGGGGGGGGGTTAGTTTTAAATGTCGTGTTGATTGGGTTTTAAACACCATATTTGGTCTTATTAGTTTAATTATCTTTTTTTTTTTAATTTTTGTATTGGGTGTTTTATGTGACCTCCCTGAGTCCCTTGGGAGATAGGGCGGCATATAAGACCAATAAATAAATAAATAAATAAATAAATAAATAAATAAATAAATAAAATAAAATAATATATGAATGTGCACATGAAAAGACTGAGCTTACTTCTAATTACCCACCTGTAAAAGAGGCACAATAGAATCAGTATTTTATTCTTAGAAATGGAGATTTTCTCTAAATAGAAGTCTGTGTAGGCTTAAAACATAAAAAGCAAATAAACCCATGGCAGTCAGAGGTGCTGTAGCCAACTGCATGGCTAAAATCTCAGATAAATACATCATTCATTCAGGGGTGGGATTCAAATTTTTTAACAACTGGCTCTGTGGGTGTGGCTTAGTTGGTGGGTGTGGCTTGGTGGTCATGTGACTGGGTGGGCGTGGCCAACTCAACATCACTCACATTGAGGTATGCATCTCCTCACCTGGCCTCTCATGACTGTGGGGATGGTGCAACAGTCGTAAGTGTGAAAAACGGTCATAAGTCACTTTTTTCAGTGCCATTGTAACTTTGAATGGTCACTCCACACAAGCAAAGTACCAGCAAAGGAAGGGAAAAAAACTCCAAAGATGTTCCTGAGAGAGGCAGTCTAGTCCTGCCAAGAATGTAATAAGGGTTAACGGAGAGGCAGTTTCTGTAAGCAACACCAGAATGTTTCCTTCCTGCCCTCATTACAGGATTAGGCCAGTAATTTCTTCCAACAACCGGTTCTCTGAACTGCTTAGAATGTTAACAACCGGTTCTAGCAAATAGATGCAAACTGGTAGAATCCCATCCCTGCATTCATCAAGAGGAAGGGGCTCAGGGAAAGACTCAAAGCATTCTGAAATGCTGAATAAAGTTCATTGTGTCTGTTCAGCGTATTCAAAAACATTTCACAGAAAGTTTTATTGTTTTGTTTTAAGTATATTCTGCACATTATAGTAATGATTTAAAATGTATGGACTACCCTGAATAATACATAAAAGGAAGATACTGACTGTAGTTCCTGGAACTAGGTATAAGGGCCACAGCTACATATGTAGCTCCACATTCTTTAGCTAGGAAAAATGGGATTTTTATTCATCCATGTCTTTATCTTTGTACAATAAAAGGTAGATGCAAAAATGTACAATATGCATTTTATCTTTTTTTCCTTTGGGACAACAATAGTTTCAACTTTACCCTTGGGACAACAATAGTTTCATCTTTAAAATAATGTCCATTTAGGTCACATTTGATTATACATATGGGAAAATAATAGCAAGAGATATTCCTATTGTAACCACTTTTTAACCTGCCTAAAGGTATGATGGGTTTTTTCTTCAACTGTACCATATAATACTTGAAGGAGGCAAAATGTTAATGTTATTCAAGTGTAGAAAATGGAAAGCTAATACTTTTAATAGAGCATCCACTTAGTTACTTTAGAAATACTACTGCGGCTGCTCCTTTTGCCCCTGCAAAATCTGTTGCAATATTATAAAATAAAACATGAAAATATAGAAGAATACATTTTGCAAAAGTGTTTTGACAGTCTTCACCATTTGTATTTCTGCAACATGTTTTTGTGGCATACGGCTAGCTAACCTCTCTTCTGATGCTGCAACCATAGAAACAAAGTATTTTTTAGTGTTCAGTGAAAGTTAAACTAAATTAAAAACTCTGAAATAGTACAAAAGAAATAACACATTTTGTCATATAAAATTACAGTTTAAAAATATGCTGCTTACTGTGTATAATATACCTGTGTTTCCCCCCAAAATAAGACTGGGTCTTATTTTCTTTTGGGCCCCAAATAAGTACTAGGACTTATTTTTGGAGGGGGTCTTATTTTTTTCTGTACAGGAGGCCCACTTCTGCTTGCTTTCAGCAGGGCAGGAGGCCACACGTGTGCCAGTGTCAACGTCGTGAGTTGGAGGGGTGGAGCTGCCCCTTGTGCCCCACACTGGTTTACCTCAGGGATTCTGAAGCCAGGCCATCCATGCCCCCACACTTGCCTTGCCTTGTGGCTGCAACACCAACATACCACTCAGCCTCCTGCTTTGTCATGGCTATGAGCAAGCAGAAGAAATGGGCCAGTGGCCATGTGGACTCCTGCTGCACATGCTTCTGGTGCTGCCACTGTGAGGCAGTTGTCAGGGCATGGATGGCCTGGCTACAGAGGCCCTGAGGTAAATCTCTGTGGGGTGCATGAGGCAGCTCCACCACTACCCCATCTTGCCTTGTGGCTGTGGCATCATGAGCAACCAGATGCAATGAGCAGGCGGCTGCACAGGCTCTTAAATAGGGCTTATTTTGTGGGTAGGGTTTATATTAGACACATAAAACATGCTAGGGCTTATTTTTGGTATAGGTACATGTGTGAGAAATTGTTTGCAGGAAATAGAGCAAATTCCATTACATATATACATCGAATGTCGACTGCCCTGTGCGAGCGCACAGGTTGGGACTCCTCGGGGTGCTGTCCGCAAGACAGTGTCGGCTGGCAGTGCCCTGGGGAAGGGCCTACTCTGTAGCGGCTCCCACCTTGTGGAACCAACTGCCTGTGGGGCTCCGTTTGGCTCCAGATCTCTGCTCTTTCCACCATGATCTGAAAACTTGGCTGTTTGAACAGGCTGGGCTGGACTGACCTCTCGTTAAATTGATTTTATTTGGGCTTGTGGTGTTTAATTTGTTTTTAATGTATTTATTGTCTATATTTTTAGCTGTGAGCCGCCCTGAGTCCTTTCGGAGAGGGGGCGGCATACAAGTCCAATTATTAAATTAAATTAAATATATCTGCATTGGTTTTATGGAAAAGTGTAGCTTTGAGAAAGGTTTATGGGAGTTGTATTCTAACATACGTGGTGTATAATACATTGGAGAAGGCTAGATTAGTCTATCTCAGGGTTTCTCAACCTTGGCACTTTAAGACACATTGACTTCAACTTTAAGAATTTCATAGCCCAACCATGCTGGCTGGGAAATTCTGGGAGTTGAAGTCCACAGGTCTTAAAGTTGCCAAAGTTGGTAAACCATGATCTATCTGAATATATTAGCACAGCTGATCCAACCTAGGGATGAAAAGGAGCAACTGATCTACTGATGTTGGAAATGCCCTTGAATTACTCCTTTTTCACTTTAGTTATTTATTTTTACTAAAGGCAAGTTACTGATGATGCTATTTCACAAAAAGTATCCCTACCTAGTATTACTCAAGTCAACAGAACCAGCAAGGTGTGTATCTTGACCTTTTTGTCTAGAGCAAATTTATTCCCTTTGGGTTAGGTCAGGAATAGTAATATTCCTTCCTTGCTAAGTTCCCTATACAATCAATGTTTTAAAAGCAATCTATACAGACTGATAATTTAACACAAACTATAAGTGAAAACAGAAATCATCCTCATTCTTTAATGTCCTTCTTTATACACAAAAACTCACTACTATTACTTCATATGAATTTATACTGCCATAACCTCTCCTGCATTGGATTCAGCACAGCATGTAATAAATAATAGGTCCTGATGTTACAATCTTGAACAGAGTCCTTACTTGTTGCCACTTTGGTGGACAGGTCTGCATCATTCAATGGTGGCACAATGGTTAGAGTGCAGTACTGCAAGCTATTTCTGCTGACTGCTGACTGACTGCAATTTGGCAGTTCAAATCTCACCAGGTTCAGGATTTACTCAGCCTCCCATCCTTCTAAGGTGGGTAAAATAAGGACCCAAATTGTTGGGGGCATTATGGTGACTTTGTAAACTGCTTAGAGAGGGCTGTAAAGCACTGTAAAACGGTATATAAGTCTAAGTGCTATTGCTATATTCCCGGATTACAGTAACAACATTCATTAAACCCGGTCTTTATATTTTCTAATCTGTCTTGAGGGAGCTTTCCCCCTGAAAGTCAATCCATAAAAGGATTTAAATAAATGGCTTTTGCTATATGGTTTGATAGTTATAATATCCAGTGCTGAGACAGTATCCCTTTCTGTATCACCAGGTACAGGACAATTACTGCTATCATATCTGTTTACCAATTTCCATAGATAACTGCCTGGCCATATTGAGAGAAGAATGCTGATGACAAGAGTCTTGGTCAATGAATCAATTTTTGCTACTTAAATATGTATATTGATATAGAAAGACACATGAAAGAATAAAACTACAGTAGTCCCTGTAATGTAAAAAAAAAGATAAGAGTGTCACATACAATTTTCAAGAATGGAACAAAGCTTAGTATTGGGACAAGAAACAGATAATAAATGGGTAACATGGATATATTCAATCTCTTTCAACAGGAACAAGGGTTTTAGTTTACTCAAATCTAAAAAGATTTTTTCTATTGCTTGTAGGAAGAATATCCATCTGAGATTGATGGCTTTTCCATTAGATGAAAGATGTTCAGAAGCTTGTAGATTTATTTATTTATTTATTTATTTATTTATTTATTTATTTATTTATTTGGATTTGTATGCCGCCCTATCTCCCGAAGGACTCAGGGCGGCTCACAACAATAAAAACACAGAATACAAAATTAAAATTATTAAAAGATATTAAATAAGAACACAAACAAATATCTAAAACCGTAGCATAATTACAGATAAAAAACCCATAAAACCCCACCCATCAATCCAGGCCGGCCTGTTGGAACAACCACATCTTCAGGTCACAGCGGAAGGAATGAAGATCAGGGGCTAACCGAAGCTCCAGAGGTAACTGATTCCACAGGGTGGGTGCTCCCACAGAGAAGGCCCTACCCCGGGGGTCACCAGCCGACACTGTCTAGCCGACAGCACCCCAAGGAGGCCCTGTCTGTGGGAATGCACAGGGTGATGGGCAGATGTTGCTGGCAGGAGATGTTCATGCAAATACCCTGGATCTAAGCCATGTAGGGCTTTATAGGTAAGTACCAGCACCTTGAATCTCACCCAGAGGGCAAGATATTTCTTTATATATATATATATATATATATATCCTATTCTAACTACCTCTGAGCAGCTCACAATACAATAACCATAGAAATCAATACAAACCAAAACAAGAAGGGATTCAAGCAGAGGATAAAGACCACGGGTGTCAAACTCACGACGTCACATTGCCACCATGTGATGTTTCATGACATTTTTCCCATTCACTGAGCTAGTGTGGGCGTGGCCTGTGTGATGCATCCGGCCCGCAGGCCGCCAATTTGATACCCCATAGAAAAAAATAAAAATAACAGAATATTGAGGTCCATCCAGCTCAACCAAGCCTGGGACAACAACCAGTTCTTTAATGCTCGATGGAACACCAAAGAGATAGCAGCTGTACTGATTTCAAAGCCAAGTGATGACACTATTTAATACAAGAGATGTGGAGCATGCCAACTCTGCTGGCAAACAGTACCAGGTAGAAACAAGCAGAGATAGACACTCCTTCAACCTGGTTCTATGTCATGGAGGGCTTTATAGATAATAATTGGCATTTTGAATTGTACTGGAAGCAGACTGGTAGACACTAGGCCATTATCAGCCTTAGAAAATCCAGATAGGGAAAAGAATCTAGGGATGCCTCAAAAGTGTACAATTTGCTTTTGAGGCAGCGGTATTTCCTTACAATTAGTTTCTGCCTACTGGCATCCTCAAGATGTGTTTGGAATACAATGGCAGATTTGCCAGTCTTCTATCTGCAACCTGTAATAACAACATAGCTAGATTTAGGAGGACGCTCTATAGATTAATATTATTTGTGTCGCTATATTTGAAAATCAGTCAAGACTAGCAAATTTGTTGTTTTCCAGGCATCTTACAGCACTTAAACTACTGGTATCTCTTCACACCTGGCAAAAGAGAAGTATATACCAGTACATCTTGGAAGAGCACCACAGAGCATTTATTTACATGTATTTATTTATATGATTTATGGATCCACTCATCTCATAGCAATGATTCTGGATGATATTGAAAGATTACACTCACCAGAGCAGCACATAACCTATAACACCCTGCTTAAAACAACAGTCTCCCACATCACCATTGGAACTAACCTAACCTCATGGGTCTGGCCCAACAGCCAGGTCTTCAGAGCCTTATGGAAGGCTATCAGAGCTGAAGTTACTGTATTTGTAGCATTCTTTTTCTCATAATTCCTCCACAATATTGCAGATAAGCTAAGTTTAAGTACTATATCAATACATCACAGTGGGAATGGAATGGAAGGTGTTATGTGGTTTCCATGACCATGAGAGTGACAGTACTAAGAGCAGAAGCTCCTGGTAGAATCATCTTGCCAGCAAGCTTGTAAGGAAAAGAGAAAATTTAAAAGGTGAGGATCTGCAAATTGAAGGAAGGCATCTCACCTAGGAAAATGGATCCCAGTATCAAATCTAGAACAAGATGAAAATTTCAAATCACCTTTATGTTTTTGCCAAGAAAACATGGCTGTAAAATTTAGATTAAATCGAAGCCAACTGCTAAGACTCTCTAGATCAGAGACCCCATTTTTTATTACTGAGAAAGAATGTCAACTTCCAGAAAGAAATATGGGCATGATGACATGACCAGACAAAAGTTATAAGGAAGTCTTATCACTAAATATAGTGTCAGTAATTAAAGGGAGTTCCTTTGTTATTATTTTTTACAACTGGAATGTGGCATGTAAGAAGCAACTAAAGGAATGAACCATACTAGTTGTAAGGGAGGATTCTCACACCGATAAAGAAGCTAATAGCCATTGTATAAATCATATTCAGATATAGAATAATCCTTTGAGGAAAGGGCATATTTATGCATTAAATTCACATTACAAAATGAGACAGATTTCAATTTAACATACTTCCCAATTCTGGCTATCACCCAGAGCTTATTTTAAATATCAAATGGATTTTAATCCTTATTAAATTAGACAGCAGAATATTTTTTAAAATGTTCATTGTTAGGCTATTTCACTGTTTCCAGATTGGATCAATTAGCTTAACTTGCTTGAGTGACAAAAGAACTGGGTCCTTTGTTAGTGGTTTGGTATAGAAACAGCCCACTGTTTTGGTTATAGCTGTCCCAAATACATTGCAGTAGTTTATTTCTTATTTCAGGATTGGGCTTTGATACTGAAAATAGATACTGAAATTCCCCAATGAACAGCATGAGAATAAAACATTATGTACTGATTTTCTATTGTTCTTGGATTCTCCTAATATAACTGAGCCTGGATGCTTAGGGAATTTGCAATGTGCTATCAAAAATTAGCAATTAGGTAGTGTAGATTTTTCAGGAATATAATATTGATTTTCATTAATTAGTTTAAAGCCATCTATAACCCTGTAAAATATTTTTCCACATCTAAAAAAAAGTGACAGCATCTATAAACCGCCATCAATTCATATTGTATCCATATGAAACTGTGCTGGCATTTAAATAGCATGGATTAAAAATAATGAATATACAGGTAATCCTTGGTTAATGATTGCTCTGTTTAGTGACTGTTGAAAATTACAACAGCGTTGAAAAGGTAAGATTTATGACTGCCATTCTTATTGGAGAACTATCTGTTATGTATATTTGAATTTTATTTTGTACAGGGTATCATACAGAATTTAATCTCTACACAAAGGTCACAATAATGCTTTCCTCCAGCCAAAGAGAGAACCAAAATGTAAGCTGACCATTTTATACTAGCTCCACAATCCTATTCTGCAATAAGCAAGGCAACTGGAGCTATCCTCACACATTAAATTCTGGAAGAGTGAAAGGAAGTGATTAGTTCTCTCTTCTCCTCTGCTCGCTTCCCCTCTTCTGTCCCCTCCCCTCCCCTTAATTTTTTTGACAAGCTTTACATTGCCAGGAGTGTGGCAGGGTGACATTGTAACATCTAAAAATCACTAATGAAGTAGCAATTCCTACAGAGCGAAAAGGGAAAGGTACAACAACACTATTAAAACAGAATGGGAGGGGCTGGATTTTTGACAAGGTAAAACAAAGGCTCCAGCTTTTTTCTAAGCTGTCTTTCTCCACCTCCCTTGTATGTTTTCCTACCACAATAGATAGCAAGTTTTCCTGATGCCAATTGCTCAGTCTAAACAACAGTAAAATACAGTATATTTCCCTTCCCCACCCTAAATTAGACAGTTGAAGTAACCAACTCTGCAGTCTAGGTTCTGTTTTGATAATCAGAAGAAACCTCAGTGCACAGAAGCATCATCTGTTTTATTCTAAGCATGCATGACAGGCTTCTACAAAAGAGCGAGCAGATCTTGCAACCTTTCCATCTGCTCTCTCCTGTCATGCAAAGGTTCCTTCTAGATGTCTCTTGGGGAAAAGGTGTGTGTGTGTGGAATGGGATCGCCAAGGAATATTACCGATGAACTCTGGGTTTCCAAGAGTTTGCTTTAGGCAGCTATACTTTCTGGTTCTGCATGACATTCCCCATTTTTCAGTTTGAGCAAAATGTGTTCTGGAGAGTAAAGGAACAACTGATGGGAATTCTGCAGGCAAGCGAAATGTTAATAGTCCCTTAGAAACCACACAGTGGGGAACAGATCATTCAATCACAGGGAGAAAAAGAAAAACGACTGGAAATGGGCTCAGTGGGAGGGAAAGTCATTTCTCCAGCTGGGCCTGCACCAAAGCAAGTAGAGGGGGTGGAAAACCTCCCAGGTTTTAGGGCACCTATTTCCAAGGGAACCTGCACTGAACTGCAGCATTAAAAAAAATCAGGACAGAATGTTTTTGTCATGTCAGTCCCTCTCATCCTCAAGAATTCTATGGCCATGAAACTGGCAATATAAGAAAAAAACAACAACAAGGAAAAACCCTTATAAAACCCTCCTGCCACCCTTGCCATACATTCTACTCATCAACCTTGACCATCCTTGACTTGTCAGTGAAATCAAACAACAAAAGTCCATTTCAGTCTTACTGCCTATATTTGCACTGAAACTAAATGGATTGCTCTCTAGGAAATAGGAAAATATTGGTACCAATAGCACTTATATACTACTTCAAAATGCTTTACAGCCCTCTCTAAGCAGTTTACAGAGTCAGCAACTGTTTCCCATCATCCCGTGCGCTCTCACAGACAGGGCCTCCTTGGGGTTCTGTCAGCCAGACAATGTTGGCTGGTGACCTCCAGGGGTAGGGCCTTCTCTGTGGGAGCACCCACCCTATGGAATCAGCTGCCCCTGGAGCTCCGGGTGGCCCCTGACCTCCACTTTTTCCGTCGGGGCTTAAAAACATGGTTGTTCCAACTCGTTGACCTGGACTGACGGGGGTGGTGGTGGGAGTTTTAAATGATTGTTTTTATTGTTTTAGACTGCAAATTGGGTTTCTTATTTAATTTCTTTTTAATTGTATATTCTGTACTGTTTTTTATGATTGTACGCCACCCCGAGTCCTCAGGGAGATGGGGCAGCTTAGAAATCCAATAAGTAAGTAAGTAAGTAAGTAAGTAAGTAAGTAAGTAAGTAAGTAAGTAAATAATATTGTTTCCAACAATCTGGGTCCTCATTTTACTGACTTTGGAAGGCTGAGTCAACCTTTAGTTGGTCAGGGATCAAACTCCTGGCAGTGGGAATGCAGAATTAGCCTGCAATACTGCATTCTAAACACTGTGCCACCATGGCTCTCACTGACTAACTCAATTGAAATCCTAAGAAAAATCTCAAGATATGGAAATCTTTCACACACACAATAAAATTCTCTCACCCAGGACCCATCAATCAAGATCAACATTTGGTCACAAAAGAGATGAAGATTATTTTATCCCACTGGATGAGAAAACTGAATTTCCTCCCCACTAAACCCAGCTCAGTCCCCCCTTCCCCCCGGCAAATCATACCAAATCAGTATCCATATAACGGATCTAGTCTTAATACAGGTAGTCCTCGTTCAGTGTCTTCAATTGGAACCAGCAACTTGATAGTTTTTTTTTTAATTACATTTATATGCTGCCCTTCTCCAAAGACTCAGGGCGGCTTACAATTTTTGGGATACAACCCAATGCGCTCAGCAATAGCCTTCATTTCATTGTATATGCCTGCTTATTACTAAGCGGCATTTTTACAAAGTCAGCTAATTGCCCCCAACAATCTTGGGTCCTCAATTTACCTACCCCGAGAGGATGGAAGGCTGAGTCAACCTTGAGCCTGGTGGGATTCGAGCCTGCACTAATTGCAGGCAGCTGGAACTTAAGTGCTAGGCATTTAACAGCCTACACCACCAAGGCTCTTGGTTAGTTAAGCAAAGTGTTGCTAAGTGAAACCATGACTGTGCTTCATGGTTCATCTTACTTCAGCTTTCCTTTGTTTTAACAGTTCTTGTGAAGATTATAAATGCAAATATTGTGGCAGTGTAGTTTTTTCATGGTAACTGCAAATGATTGCTGTCCTAGTAACTGCTAAATGAGGCTCACCTGAAATGAAGAAAAAGTTGAATATGCCTGCAATCTTTTTATCTCAAAAAGACAACTTTAATTTCTGAACCTGGCATATCCTATCACTTAATTCTGTTTTCATTGTTGTTTCCATTTGCATTACAAGATGTCTTGAAAGGAAGGTTTCCTTAAGCATTAATAGAATAATATACTAAGGAATACAAAATCTCTTTAGTTAGAGTATCATTATGTACAGACTGCAAATACTTCCATTAAAAAGTCAAGAATGTTTTAAAATATGTTTTTGTTTTATATTCTAGCATTAGAATCTTGAATATTTTAGCATCAAATCTTGAATGAGGATAGGATTGGCTTCTTCCACAGTCCTAGAAAGCTCAAAGTAAAAAAAAAAACTGGTTCCCTTCCCCCATCTATCTCATCGACATCCAACAGCAGGTGACCTTCCTTTAACAGCTGAGTTTCAATCTGCAGTCCAGAATCCAACAAAGGAACAGATTAGGGAGAAAGAAGTAGATTTGTAAATAATCACTTGAATCTCTGAAAATGCTGAATAAACTCTCTTTGGGTTTTACATGCCAACAATCACAAGATAATAGGTATACGAATAAACATGAGTATGAATACAGGAAATAGATACGAATGGGGACAATAGGACAGGGACAGTAGGCATGATTGTGCACTTATGCACGCCTCTTACAGACCTCTTAGGAATGGGGTGAGGTCAATAGTGGATAGTTTGAGGTTAAAGGAGTGGGGGTTAGAGGATGTAACAAGAATCAGGTAGTGCATTCCAGGCATTGTCCATTCTGTTGCTGAAGTCGTACTTTCTGCAATCAAGTTTGGAGCAGTTTACATTGTGCTTGTATCTGTTATGTGCTTTTGTATTGTTGCGGTTGAAGCTGAAGTAGTCATTGACTGGTAGGACATTGTAGCAGATAATTTTGTGTGCTACACTTAAGTCCAACCATAGGTGGCATAGTTCTAGGTTGTCCAAGCCCAAAATTTCAAGTCTGGTGGTTTAGGGTATTCTGTTGTGAGCAGAGGGGTGTAGTACTCAACTTGTGAAATACTTCTGGACTCACTCAATTGTATTAATGTCCGATATACAGTGCAGATTCCAGACAGATGAGCTGTATTTGAGTATTTTTCTAGCAAAAAAGGTTTGTATGCCCTAATTAGCAATTCAAAATTTCCAGATTAGATTTACAACTCTTAATGCCTTTTTGGCAATGCTGTTACAATCAGCTCTGGCGCTTAGGTCGTTTGATATAAGTGCTCCAAGGTCCTTAACAGAGTGAGGGTCATCAATGAAGTCATATCCACCTAGCTTGTATTTGGTGTACTAATTTTTTTAACCAATGTGTAGGACAGAGCATTCGTTTGTTGAGATTTGGAATTGCCAATTGATTGACCATTCAGACACATAATCAAGGCCGCTTTGAAGAACGGTAGCATTGTTGGTGGTGTTGAATAGCTTTATGTCATCAGCGAAGAGGATGCAATTGCTTATAAGGTGATCGCAAAGGTCATTTATGTAGAGTATAAAGAATGAGGGTCCTAGAACGCTGCCTTGGGGGACACTGCTGATAACTGGTGCAGAGTTTGATAGGGTGCTCCCTATTTTTACTATTTGTTGGCTGTTTGATAGGAATGCAGTAATCCACTTATGAAGAGATCTGGAAATGCTGTAAGAGTTTAGTTTTAGCAGTAGTTTGTCATGTACCACAAAGGCTTTGCAGAAGTCTATATAAATTGCGTCTATTGCTTTACCCTGGTTGAGTAGAGTAGTCCATATGTTAGTTGCAGATTGCAGGACATTTTTTTCCTGAAACCAAATTGTTTTTGGAGAGTAGGTTGTTTGACTCTAAGTGGAAGGTACTGTGTTTCCCCGAAAATAAGACCTACCCCGAAAGTAAGACCTAGCGCTATTTTCTAAACCTGCCCTAATATAAGACCTACCCCGAAAATAAGACCTAGTGTAAATCTCCAGTTCCAGGAAGACTTTTCAGGGAGCAACGTGCATCCATGAAACACCCCCACACACACTCACACCCACTATTTGGCACCATAAATATATAAGACCTACCCCGAAAATAAGACCTAGTGTGTTTTTGGGAGCCAAAAAAAATATAAGACAGTGTCTTATTTTCGGGGAAACACGGTAATGGATTGGTTAATGATTGATTCCATGACTTTGCATGTGATGCAACACAGTGAGATTTCAACCAGGCTGGGGTCACCTTTTTTGAAGATAGGGATGACCATTGCTAAGGATCATAGGTTCAGTAAGGAGCTGGTTCTGAATGATATCTCATATATTATGTTTAGGGGTTCTGCTGTGGAAGTGGAGAGTTTTTGTAAGAAGTATGCACATAATCCACTGGGGCCAATAGATAGGGATGGTTTTAGGTTACATGGTGCTTTTCTAAGTTAACTTTAGTAAAGTCAATATGTAGTAGATCATTGCAGTTAGTTGTGGTATGACTAGGAAATGTGGGGCATGAGCCATTGCTGTTTATGAAGACTGAACTAAAGAACGCGTTGAAGAGGTTGGCCTTAACAGCTTCATCTCTACAGTCTTTCCCATTTGGTCCT
Organism: Naja naja; assembly: GCA_009733165.1. Lineage (NCBI taxonomy): Eukaryota > Metazoa > Chordata > Lepidosauria > Squamata > Elapidae > Naja > Naja naja. Next base: position 101,710,503 of record CM019155.1, on the reverse strand, counting down.
TTTAGGGGTGGGATGGTTCTTGAGTCTTTAAGCTTGGTGTTTACAAAATTGTAGAAGGCTTGGGTGGATTTTATGCATAGGAGGTTCTCCTCTTGCTTTCAGTGGTAATTGGTGCATTCTGCCTTTATCTGTCAGCATAAGATGTTGTATTGGTTTTTAAAGTTAGCTATGTAGCTAGTTTTGTTTTTTTTGCCATAGTGATTTTTTTAAATTGAAGTTTCCTTATTGTTATGGGTAATTTGGTTTTTTTTTATTTTGGGGGGGTAACTAATGGTACATATAGTTTAATGACTCTTTTGAGTTCAAACAAGAATGCATTATAAAGGTCTTCTGTAGTATTACAGCTAGATAACAGAATGTGCCAATCAAGAGGCTGGCAGCTATGAGATCATAGTTGGCTTTTTTTAAAATTAGATTTATATGCCGCCCTTCTCTGAAGACTCAGGGCGGCTTACAATTTTTTGGAGCACAACCCAGTGTGCTCAGCAATAGCCTTCATTCCATTTTATATGCCTGCTTATTACTAAGCGGCATTTTTACAAAGTCAGCTTATTGCCCCCAACAATCTTGGGTCCTCAATTTACCTACCCTGAGAGGATGGAAGGCTGAGTCAACCTTGAGCCTGGTGGGATTCGAGCCTACAGTAATTGTAGACAGCTGGATCTTAAGTGCAGGCATTTAACAGCCTGAGCCACCAAGGCCCTTTTTGAAGTTGTATTTTGGGGATCCATCATTATGAGGGAGTAAATTGAGGGAGTAAATTGAGACAAAATTCAACCATGCTGTAGTCACTGTTTGAAAAGGGTTCTTGTATTTGTAGGCCATAAATTGAGTTTGAACTGTTGCAGAAGATGAGGTCAAGGCAGTTGTTGAATCTAGTGTTGTTAGTTACTAATTGAGCCAGTCCCAGTGTAGTAAAGGCATTGTACAGGGTTGCATGTATGGGTCCGGATCAGGGGTGGGATTCAACCGGTGTTACTACTGGTTCAGTGATTATGTTTTGCTGCATTGCGTGCATGTGTAAAAAACCTTAAGATGTGCCACCCGGACAGCTGAAAAGCTCTGTGCATGGGTGCACAGTGTTTGAAAAACCACTTTTTTCCTGCTTTTTCAACCTCAGCCAGCCGCAAAAGCAGCTGAGGTTGAAAAAGCAGGAAATAAAGGACAGGTAAGACCCTGGGTGGGTGGGTGGGCCAAACAGTAGCAAACACAGAACCAGTTCGCTGTCTGCTGCTTTTCAAAATTACCGGTTCTATAGAGCCAGGCAGAACCGGTAGCATCCCACTCCTGGTTCAGATGTACATTCATTTAGGGTCCAATTTATAATAGGTAGATTGAGGTCACCAAGGAAAATAAGAGGGTGTGGACTAGAGGCAGCCCACGTTAGCAGTGAGGTTAGCTTGTTTGCATAAACTATGTCATAATCAGGGGCTCTGTAGCATAGTAAGAAGCGGATTGTGGTATTTAAGGACAGTTCACAGATGATTTAAAGACAGTTCACAGACATTCTGGATATGGTATTTCCTCAGTGGCAATAGCCGGGCGCGGTGGTACGAGCCTGTAATCCAGCTACTCCGGAGGCTGAGGCTGGTGGATCGCTTGAGCTGAGGAGTTCTGGGCTGCAGTGGGCTATGCCGATCGGGTGTCCGCGCTACATTCGGCATCAATATGGTGATCCCCGGGGAGCTGAGGGCCACCAGGTTGACTCAGTGGCAATAATGGACTGAAACTATACTATTTGAGGTTGCTGTTCCCTCTTTGCTGGAGATACTGTAGGTTTGGAGAAAGAATTCAGCCACTGAAAAGAGAAATGAATGAGAACTACAGCTAATGGACATGCCCTTAAATTACAGAGGTGCATTTTACCTGCTATGCTATGCTATGCTATGCTATGCTATGCTATGCTATGCTATGCTGTCCTATCCTATTTTTTTATTTAACTTAATTTCAATTCCAAGTGTGTCTAGATAGTTTACAAATAATAACTTGAAAAGTCATTACAAACCAAATAAAACAAGGCATCTGGGCATAATATTTAAATAAAAAATAAAAATAACAAACCCCAGGGCCTGCATCCAATTGGTCTGATTTACTTTAGCAGGTTGTATAAATTCAGTCTCTGAAGTTTTTAGGGCATGTTTTTGGCATCTTATGAAGTGGAAACAAAGACAAGTGTGGGTTAAGCAATAAACTATAATTAAACAAACCATGTTTACATTAATAAAGAAATAAATAATACAGGAAATACTTTCAGAGTTAACTGATTTTTTAAAAAATCTGTCTCTATAAAAGGATTGTTTCTTCTTTCTCTTATTATCACTTATCCTGGAAAGTAGAAAATTCAGAACATTCAGAAATTCATTGTTTGCTATATTCTGAAACCTGCCCTGAATTTTCTATTTTCCACAGAAGCAAAAACTAGTTATGGAATGAGTATCAACAGGAAGCTGATCTTGAACTTTATACTGAATTCAAATCATTTTCCAGATCAGTATTCCACAGCTTTTCCCCCCTATCAAAGTAGAACAAATAAATTAAGCACATTCCTTTTTAAAAAGAATGAACAGTGACATTTTATACAAATATTTATTCATATAAGTTTACGTATTAAATGTTTTATGCACTATATCCAATAGGGGTTGAAAGGGAGGGAAATAGATCATATACAGGTGAAACTCGAAAAATTAGAATATCGTGAAAAAGTTCATTTATTTCAGAATGCAACTTAAAAGGTGAAACTAATATATACTGAAATGGCTCTACTCAGGAACGAGCTCCACAGAAAGAGATTCCAACTCGACCAGTTAAACAAAGACCTCCTAACCCTACCCCTGGAATTGAGCAACAAAATCCACCCTCTACTTTGGGACAACTCACAACTTGGAGAGCTGAAACTGAAACCACTTACAAAAATGACAAACTCCTGAAGAAACTAAAGAAATTAGAACATGATAAGAAAGCCCACAACAACTCACAACAACACCTGAAACAATTAGTATACAACGTTTCCAATAGAGAACTCACCAAAACAGAAACAGATGTCCTAACCAAAGGATTCAACTATGCTATAGCATCCAAAAAAATCCACACAGAATCCATCAAATGCGGAGTGGAATCTAGCCTAACTAAATTAAATACAGATGAAGCTGACAGAATAAGAATAAGTCACTAACATCCTATGCATAAGCAAACCACCCAAAAGCAACTTACACAAAGAGGAACAAAAAGCCCTGCAAGCCCTAAAGAATGACAACAGCACAATCATACTCCCAGCAGATAAAGGTAATGCCACAGTAGTAATGGACAGAAAAGACTATGAGACAAAACTGACAGACCTACTCCAGGACTCCACATACAAACCCATAAACACGGACCCAACCACATATCTGGAAAAAATAACCAAGAAGAAAATCATAACCAGCAACATGAGCAAAGAGATCCAACAGACGATCATCCCAAGAGAAAAATCTTCCAGATGCCCCAAACTATATGGCCTCTGCAAAATACACAAAGAAGGCATACCTCTGAGACCCATAGTCATCTCCAGAGGAGCACCACTACAAAACCTAGCCAAATACCTAGCAAAACAGCTACAGCTGAAGCAGCAGCTTCATATGCATAAAACTCATACCACCTCTTAGAAATGATCAAAGATCTACATGTGGAACAAAAAGATCTGCTTGTAAGTTTCGATGTGGTTTCACTATTCACCCAAGTCCCGATAAAAGAAACCCTAGAAATCATCAAAAACAAATACCAAACACCTCATGGAACTAACACAACACTGCTTAACCAACACATATTTCATATACACAGGACAAAGATACAAGCAAATTGAAGGAGCCCCAATGGGATCACCGTTGTCACCTATTATTGCAAACCTGTTCATGGAAGAATTCGAATCCAGAGCCCTGGCAAATGCCACCCACAAACCCAAACTATGGTTAAGATACATCAATGACACATTTGTTATTTGGCCCCATGGAAAAGAACACCTAAACAATTTCCTAACACACCTAAACAGCACACACCCCAAAATCAAATTCACCATGGAAACAGAAACAAACAAACAACTACCATTCCTAGATGTACTAATCTACAAAAAAACAGATGGCACACTAGGACACACCATATACCAAAAGAAAACACACACCAACTGCTACCTCAACGCCCAATCCCACCACCACCCAGCACAGATAAACTCCGTGGCCAAAACACTAATTGCTAGAACCAAACGCCTGGCAGACAAGACCCACATAAAGACTGAACTATGCACCCTGACTAAAGTACTGACAGCCAACAGCTTCCACAAAAGCAAAATCACAGGCCTGATCCACAATAACACACTGAGACATAATAGAGACCTAGAAGATGAACAGACCTATGGAACAGCTGTCCTGCCCTACATAAGAGGTACTACAGACAAAATCAGTAAGATACTACACAGGCATCACATCAAGACTGCCTTCAAAACAGACAGAAAAATAGCAGCCATCCTAAGAAACCCCAAAGATAAAATTGACCTGGAAAACCAAGGCATATATGAAGTCCCCTGCACATCATGCCCTGCCACATACATCGGACAGACCAATAGAAGAATAAGTACCCGCCTGGATGAACACAAAAATGCAGTAAAAAAGCTGGAACACACTTCCTCACTAGTCCAACACATGAAAGCCACAGGTCATAGCATTAACTTCAATGGCACCAAAACCCTAGCCACTATAGAAAACCCCAGCTACAGAATTATCAGAGAAGCCATAGAGATTGAAAAAGACCTGAAAGCATGAATAGAAGAGATGACTCCACCAGACTGTCAACTATCTGGAAGCCTGCACTCACAAACAAAAAAATCTCCACACCACAAGCCAAGGAAACACCTGGGCACAAACAGACCCCCGATACCTCCAGCTCAAACACACCCCAACCAGCCACCCAGATGAAACCTAGCTTCCTAATAAATGATAGCCGGCCATTCACCCAAAGCCAAGCCGCACTAAAAGCCCCCAATACAGGAAACACAATGTTGCCAGCCAATCAAGACAAAAAAATGCTACAAAACAGACAAAAGATATTAGAAACACCAGTCAAGCAGAACACAGGAAACTTCAAGACCAATAAACACAGACCAAGACTCCCAGCCAATCAGGATGAAGAAAAAACTGTTCTAACAAGCACGAGGCTAGCACTAAATTTAAAACAGAAACGGCTGTGAAAGCCTAACACACAGACAAACCCAATACACAAACCTGATGATGGCAGATGAGATTCTGCTGAAATGTCGCTACAACTTTAAAAGCACAACTATAAGGACGTGGGAAAATACCGGAACAAAGCTAAATACCATACATACATACATACATACATACATACATACATACATACATACACACACATATATACATACATACACACACACACACACACACATAAGAGAGAGAGATCATTTCTTAACTACACTGAAAACAAAATGATGAAACTTTCATTGTGATTTATTACTGGACCTTGTTCTCCCTTGCAGATGCGCACAAAAACTTTCCAAGCTATCTTGCTAGAACTCTGAATTGTTATTTAAAACATACTGTACATAATAATGACATTTATTCTAACAACCTGTTTTCAACTAAGATATGAAATGGGATGGAGAACATGGATCTTCAACATTTTGGAAAATTGATATTCTAGTTGATTTTCACCAAATTCTGTGGTGTGGGGAGATTCTAAAACAGGTCTGTTAAACTCCGTGGGCCAGATGCATCATGCACTGGCCATGCCCATGCCGGTTTAGTGAAAGGGGGAAAAAATCTTGATATGCACATGATGCCACTGTGACAACGTGAGTTTGACATCCCTGTTCTAGAGAATCCAATCTTTTGCATATCTATATGGCAACTTAATGAATTCTTACTGAAAAATGGAAACCCTGTCATCCAGAAAAAAATCACTTTCTTTCACTAATGTGACATTTTTAGTATGATCTGGGGATTAAATACATTTTCCATTCTGTCCATATCCTGTCACACTGGATATCAAATTTACCATGCTTCTCCTCTGATCCATTAAAAACCAACTAGCTTTCCTCTTTGGATACTCAGGAATCCATATAAAAGGAAAGTGAGATAACTGTGAATGTTTATTATTTGTAACATATATTTTATATAATTGCTATAAAAGATATGAAATATCACACCCCCAAAGATTTTAATTGTTAAATTAAAATTCCAGGTTCAGCATTTCAAATTTCCTGCTGGATTGGAAATTGCTAGGAATGAGCTGGACAGTCCCTACAACTGAACACTGAGATAGCAATATTATAATGCTTAATATTTTTGTTAACTATTATTGATTTTGCTATATCTGCAATGATGAGTAGGAATTAAAATTCAATTCATCTAGAGAGCAACAGCTGCAAAAGGCTGGTTTGTGAGATCAGAAGATTTTTCTATGACACAGTCTGGAAATAATTTCCATGAGACATGCAATAATTAGGTAATAATAAAATCTATATTTAATGAGGCATTTTGGTAAGCAAATGAAACTCAACTGCTAATGAGACTATTCTCCTTATTTATTGTTTTTCCGTTAACTGTAAGCCCTAGAGCAGAAAGGTTACCCAGTGATTAAAGAAGAGAAGAAAAAGGACAGGATGTTCCATCATAATTCATGTGAAGATAAAAATCTATAGAGGATTATGTTCCCCAAGCAACTACATTCCTTTGCCAGGTATTATAGTAATTTCTCCTTAAAAAACAACAATTGCATTCTCCCCAAAATAAAATAATGTCAGAAAATGCAACAACTCTGGAAAATGGTTCAGAAACAAAGATAGCTTACAAATATAAATCAAGTGCACTGGTGCATATGTATCCCCATTCTGTAGAAATATAATTCAATAATTCTTAACCAGGGATGGGATCCTACCAGCGTAACAACAGATTTGGTGAGCGTGTGCATGTGCAGTACTTGTAAATCAATTTCTCCTGCTGACGCACAGCAGGGAATAAAGGACAGCTTAGAGCCCGGGCGGGCAGGTGGCCCCAACCAAAGAAAAGAAGATCTTCAGAGCGAACTGGTTCGGTGTCAGCTGCTCTTCGGAGCTACCAGTTCTATAGAACTGAGCCAAACTGGTAGAACCCCACCCCTGTTTGTTTAAATTCAGCCTCTAGAACCCTTAAAGCAATTGGGGCCAAGAGGTACATTTGTCCAAAACAAATGGCAGATTTACCCATTTTTGAAATAACTACTCATATAGGCACTCACAAAACAGCCATTCACAAAACAACAAATTATTTAAAGGAAAGATGGTGAAGATGCTCTCAACCCTTCATTTTATCCCCACAAGATATTCACAGTCCACTCCCAGTTTAACTGTATTCATTTCTGGGAAATAAATACCAGTATGTACTGAACTATATCTACTTATTACATTGATCATCACCCTAAAAATTCTTAGAGGCCCTTCAAAGAGCTCTTTACAAGTAAATATGATTCAGGAAACAATCACTTTAATTGCAACATGGGAAGTTCTACTATTTACGTTTAAAATGAAATAGTTACAATTTTTAAAATGGAGGTGGAGTAGCAGGACTGGCAGGTATTAAAGGAAATTTCTGCCTATAAAAACTACATTGGGGTCACAATAATAAATGTGGCTTGTAAAATATTTTGATAAACTATAGTTATTGGATTCAGGTAACATTCTAGGCCCAGAGCAAACAAATCATATGATGGTTTTGCATAATGCAAAAAGCCATGTCACAGTTCCCAAGGCCTTACATATTTGCGCCTATTTCTGCCATCATGGAATTATAATTTTAAGGGTAAGCTTAGCACACCATCATTTATCTCAGATGTTTCATGCAAAGTTTCAATATGATTTATTTATTTGTATTCTGCTTTTATTATTTTTACAAATAACTATTACTTTCCCCACAGCAACCCTGTGTAATTTGAGTTAAGGGGGCATGACTGGCCCAAGATCACCCAGTTGGGTTTCATGGTTAAGGTGGGATTACAACTCATGATCTCCTGCTTTCTAACCTGCTTGCCTTAACCACTAGATTAAGCTAAATTGGCTCTTTTATGATAAAACTATCTGCACTGAATAATGTAGAAGCAGCACAAGCCACTGTAGCAAATTATTAAGAAACTGTCAGAATTAATGATTTACCTCTTTCCACCAACTTCCTCCCCCTCAAAAAAACAAATGGAGGTTAGTTTTTAAAATGCGAAAGGGATGAAGAAAGTGGCAGTAGCCAAAATCCTCTCAATTGGGAGCCCAGATGAATTAGCAATAACATGGCGAGATAGAGGATGAGGCCTACAAAGTCTCCAGGCACTGTTTTATGAGTTACCACGTTAGAGCAAGTTGCCTGGCAACCTGTTCTCTAGTTAAAATTTGGAATGGCAATAATTACAGGCAGGAAACCAGAGAGGATGCACCTTTTGTGCCACCCTCCCTAATGGTTGGAGGCAGCTGAGAGGGGAAGCGTGGGAACAATGGCATCCATTTTGAAAGAAGGTGTCTCTTCCATCTCTGCTAGTGTTAAGAACATCATTCTCGGAGATCCAGTTCTCTGCACAATCCTAGATACTTTTATGTCTCCTGCTAGGCAGAGCTCACTCCCTCCCTTAGATGAAACAGAAACCTGGATTTTCCAAAAATAAAGCAGTGCCTACTTAATGACAATTAATTCAGTGACCATTCAAACTTACGATGGTACTGAACAAATTATACTTGCCACCAGTCCTCAAAGTTCCAGCTGTCACATCATGGTAACATGACTGCAGTCCAGACACTCAGCTTGCAGCATGCAATTATGACATAGTCACCATTTTTATCTCCACCCCTAGCTTTTTATCTCCACCCCTAACCAGCCCAGTGATGTCCCAGTGTCTGGAGGCGGTGCAGGTCTGGATGGGGAGGAACAGACTTCAGCTCAACCCGGCTAAGACCGAGTGGCTGTATATACCGGCATCTCAAATTGTCCAGGAGATTCCATCTTTGGCTATGCGGGGGGAAGGTGTTGCCCCGTAGGGCGGTAAGTTGGGTGTCCTCCTGGATACACGGCTCAGTTTGGAGGAGCAGGTGGGAGCCGTGGCCAGGGGGGCATTTGCCCAGGTTTGCCTGGTGCACCAGTTGCGTCCTATCTGGACCGAGATGCCATGCGTACAGTCACTCATGCACTCGTCTCCCATCTGGACTACTCAATGCTCTTTACATGGGGCTGCCCTTGAGGACCACCCGGAGGCTTCAGCTGGTCCAGAATGCAGCAGCACGGGTTGTGGTGGGAGGATCCCAATACTCCCATGTTACACCCCTCCTGAGCAAGCTGCACTGGTTACTGGTTGCCCTCCAGGTGAGATTTAAGGTGCTGGTGTTAACCTATAAAGCCCTTCATGGCATTGGTCCAGGATATTTGCAGGAGACCCTGCTGCTGATAACAGCTTCCCAGCATCCCATGCGCTCCCATTGACAGGGCCTTCTCTGAGTGCCATCGACCCGGCAATGCCAGCTGCCTGTTCCCGGGGGGAGGGTCTTCTCGGTGGGTGCACCCACCCTATGGAACCAGCTCCCCCTGGAGCTCCGGGTGGCCCCTGACCTCCGCTCTTTCCGCCACAACCTAAAAACCTGGCTGTTCCAACTAGTCTACCTGGACTGATGGGCTTGGGTGAGGGTTTTAAATGTATTTTAATTCACTATGTTTATGAGACCTTGGTTTAATCGTTTTTAATATTTGTATATTTGTATCCAGATTGTTTTAGTTTGTAAGCCGCCCTGAGTCCTTTGGGAGATAGGGCGGCATAAAAGTCTCATAAATAAAATAAATAAATAAATGAATGAATGAATTTCCGTGATGGCACATCATAGTTAGAATGGTGGTTAGAATGCAGTATTGCAGACAAACTCTGCTCACAGCCAGGAGTTCAATCCTGACCAGTTCAAGGTTGATTCAGCCTTCCATTCTTCTGAAGTCAGTAAAATGAGTAAACCAGATTGTTGGAGTTAATGTGCTGACTTAAACCACTCATAGAGTGCTGTAAATTAAAATACATGGAGCATTATATAAGTCTAAGTGTTATTGCTATTGTTATTTACAATCTTCTTTGTCAGCTTCCTACAAGCAAAATCAATGGGAAAACCAAAGTCAATTGGAAAACCATAGTCACAAATGATTATCGTGCGAAGTCCTTGCTTAGCAACATTGTGGGGATTCACTTAAATATGGCAACTGGAAAATGTTGGAACTGTTGTTGCTAAAACATGCAGTCACATGATGTCACACTTTATGGCCTCATTGCTTAATCATGGAAATTATGGTCCATCATTAAATGAGAATCATCTATATTGCATTCCCTTTCCAGATACTTCCAGATTCTACTTGATCTCCTATGTTCTCACTTTAGGCTGTTCTCTCTATAGAAGTATACTTAATTGCTAACCAATGCATCTCTTAGGCATTACTGTTGGCTTTTAGGAGATAATCTGTAAGATCCCCTCTGCATATGCTCAAAAGTACGCAGATTGAAAAATAGCGCTAACATTCAATCCCAATAAACTGGTGCAGATGATGCTCTGCAGAATAGACAGGTCTAAATGTACTGTCAGATGTAAGGGTTAACATGAACTGGAGCACGGTCAGCTGTTACCAGGATTGCCATCTGGATACTCCCTTAGGGTGGAACTAGATATAAAAAGGGAAACACCAGGTTCTCAATCTGTTGTTTGTTTATTTCTTTAAATAATGTTAATACTGACATTAACATTAACAATAATAGGATGGAATATTATGCAAGAAAAGACTATTAAATGAGGAGACCAGGCTTGTGTTGTTGACTTGTTGGGTTTTCTCACCATTTTCCAGATATACATGTTTTCACCACTCTCAAACCAACTAAAGTTCTCCAAAACAACTTAAGTAAACAAAAAGATGCTCAAGGAGAAAAGAAAACAGGAATCGTCTCTATAACATATAGTATAAGTAAGGACTGTAACAGCCATTGAACAGGACAGATAGGTAGAAGACTAGCAAAGTGCATCTATGAACAACACTCTTGGCAGGAAAACTATTGTATATAAATAGGCAGAAAATTCTGCATTGACTAGCACTGGTGATGTTACCATGTCAGGTAATGAAACACTGTGAGCATGGTTATTTGCAAGCAAATGTCTACAAGCAAATAACCAAGTTCAAAGACGAAGGATTCAACATTAGTTGATAGGCCAATCCTGAAAATTGCAGAGTGTTGCAGAGTGAGAAGTGGGAGATTCTGGTGATAATAGCTTGCTGATCTTGATTGATCTTTAAAAATCTTGTGGTCAGCCAGCAAAAAGGCTTTAATTGGAAGAAGAGGCATTCAAGTTGCATAATGATAGAATGATTTATGCTCATCATATTCTTCTACAGCTTGTGGGAGTTTTTTTAGTTAATGTTATGTCTTTAATTTGTATTTTTAATATGTTGTGTAGGTATATTGAGCCCTAACATTTAAATTTTTAGGATTGCACATTTCATCCTGATTAGAATTTCTAGATTTTTTTATATGATTTTTATGCTTTAAAGTTTGGGCACTGTAAACAAATTTTGGGGTAAATGCTGACTCGGATTGTGCCATTACTAATTTGTGTACTAGATCTGTTCTACTTTTAAGATTTTCTGAGCTATAAGGGATTGTTGAAAGGTATCTTACAGCCATCAGCCATCTTCTCTTGTCCAGATGGTATGGCATAAGACAACTTGAAATCACATGGTTAGACAGAAGCTGAAAACACCCTGGAGGGGTGCCTGGAGGATCTAGCATCTTGTTCAAGACAATCCATCTTTTGTTTTCAGAGTGTGCCTTCACAGCCAAATTCTCTTGGCCTTTGGAAAGCCAGATGGGTCAGGGCTGGGAAGATTGGTTGAACAGACCCAAGTTTATTAACACACCATGGTATGTAAGGTTGGATTGGATTCAGCTTGAGTTAATGTGGGCCATCTTGTTCTTTTCTGTGGTTGTATTAGAAGAAACTAAGTTTTAAAAGACCAGCCATTCTAATACAAAATAAAAATCAGTGAATGTTAAAAATAATGTATTTCAGATTTTGTATACATTTATATCAAAAAGCTTTGTAAACTTGTGAAGCAGAAGAATAGAATAGGGTAATCTTTGGAGTTTCTTTTAGAGAAATTGTCCAGAAAATTTGATGAGATATTTCAGGAAGAGTAGAACTTCTCTGAGATGTTCCAACATTTTTGCATTATAACATGTTATGTAGGAATGAAACAGACTCTACAGTGTATATTGCTCACTAAGTTATGGTTGGTTTGGAAAATGAACCACCATGGTCCCCAAAACCCAAATATGTACTGCTGCCCTGATGTAATACCACAAAAACCCAATCTAGTACTTTTTGACTCATGAATAAACTTCTGAAAGGAGCATAAATAAGTGAATTAATTATGGGATGTCAAATGAGACCCGACTTCTGATGACTATATGAAGAAATGCCCTTCATTTTGATTTCTCCTTTCTGGTAATCCACAGGTTTTCCAAGGATATTCTAATAATATCTTTGAATCCATCCATCCAACTTATTTGTGGCTTTCTCCTTTTACTTCCCAAACATTGTGAAGCATAATTATTTTTTTCTAGGCTCTCATCCCCTGATAACACATGACGATTTTTTAGTTGTTGATTATTGGTTCAAGGAACCAGTCATTCTTTGTTTCATACCAGACAAATTGATAGTTTTTTTAAGAATTCCATCATACTCTTAATAATCATTTCTAAATATGTATTAACCTCTTTCTCTTGCTATTTCTCAACGACCAGTTTTCAGTCATACCCATTGGAAAAAAGATGATATCATTTCAGTAACAACAAAGATTTGCATAGCTAAGGCATGCTATGCTGATCTTTGTTGTTACTGTTGATACTAACTTTCACTATCTCATTTAAATTTCCCATTGCTTTCCTTCATATAAAATAATTAATTTTCCCATCTCCACTGTACTGCTATCATGATTTATTCTTAACCTCAAGACACACAATTATCTCCCAGCAATTACAAGTTAAATAGGGAAGAAAAATAACATTAATTTAGTTTTCCTAACATTTAACATTAACTTGGAGTTTTCACTATGCATTTTTTACATTCCTGTTGAGCTCCTCTAAGTCTTCTTTCTGTTCAGTTAACATAATTGTGGTATTTACATATCTTAAACTGTGAGTGTTTCCATTTTCAGTTCTTATTCCACTTCAAGTGCTGCCATCCTGATAATATATTCACTATACTAGTTAGGCAGATATGGATACAATCTGTTTCAAATTCACTCCTTTTTCTATTCATAACCATTTTGTTTCTCCAAATTCAAAACTATGTCTTAGTATCTTTATTATTCCAGATCAAGTATTAAAAGGAGAAGTCTGCAAAAAGAGATGAGATGGGGGAAACCATCATTCTGAAAACTAAGGTTACATCATTGTTTTTTTTAATGAAAATCAGTAGGCACATGGCAAGCAGAAGAGACACCAATTTATCTTTCCACAGCACAGTTTTTGCATAGCTTAAAGCTGTGGCCGTTCAGTCTGATTATTTAAGACATAAGGATTCTATTTCAGATATGCTTAGCACCTCCATGTAGGAATCTATAGATTTGGAGGAATGTGTAGAACAAAATCTGTGCATATTTCCTGACTTTAGAAGTTTCAGAAAACAGCAAGCGTGATTTTCCTTGACTCCCAGAAAAAAAGACAGCCATTGACAAAAAATGCATTAATCTATCCTTGATCATGGTACTAGGGAAGAGAGTACAGCTTGCCAAAAATTCTGTACTAATAATGCCTACAGATTGCAAGCAGTTGGGTCCCAAGTAACAGCTTGGTGGGGAGGTGGAACAATGGAAGAGTTCCCAGAATGGCTCAAGTCTAGCAGGAATTAAATCTCTAAGAGATCTTTCCCTATTTGATGCATAAGAAATATGATGCCTGCATATGAATGATTATATATATGAAGATAAATTACAGTGCTTTCTGAAACAGTCAATATAGCCATATGTTATCTGTGGAGAAGCTATGTTATCTGTGGAGATGCTTACATGAGCTATCGGTTTAGTTTTGGGATTTTATATTGTTTCTTTAACTCGTCTTATTTATTACATTTGCTTGCTGTTCTTATTCCATTTTGGTGGTGTACTTGTTGTTGCTTCTGATCCACTCATAATATTTATGAAGATGGGTAAGCTATATGGGAGATAAACAAACAAACAAACAAACAACTTAGAAATTTGATATGCGGGATGTTATGTATGTAGGTTTGAATGTCATTGGTTTAGTTTGAATTGTTCTTGTAAAATGTCAAATAGGATTGGTTTAAAAGTGCGGGAAAACCCTGCCCTCTGATTGGCTGGCAACTACGGCTGCTGGCTATAAGTAGCAGCCGTAGCCCAGCCCAGTTGGGTCCATTCGAGCTGTAGTCACTTAATAAACTCTTCACTGAAACTCTTCGCGTCTGACTCTTCATGCAAACATAACACTGGTGGCGAAGGTGGGATTCCCTGAAGAGAGGCAGCGGAAGACAAGCAGAAGAAGCGAGATGGTTGCACTGAACACCCCCCCAGCCCCATTCAATCTGGCGGCAGAAGACTGGAAATCGTATGCAGATCGCTTCCAAATGTATTTGGAAGGAAACGACCTCGCCGACATCTCCGAGAAGCGGAAGAGGGCGGTCTTTCTTACGCCTGCGTCCGGCAGTCTTCAAGATGGCGAAGGCATTGGCGGGAGCTGCAGGCGTGAAGGTAATGGAATGGCCTGATTTAGAAAAGCTTTTAAGCCCATACAAGTATCGTGCCTCATTAAGAGACATGAGTTTTACTGTCGGATCAAGGGGAAAGCAAACGTTAACAACCGTGGCAAGCTTAAGAGACATTGGGGTGCATGCAGTTTAACAGCTTGGAGGCCATGCATGTTTGTCCTAGGCCTCAAAGACAAGATGCTTCAGAGCAAATTGTTATTAAAACCTAAGATCACGTTGAAGGAGGCCATAGAAGAGGCCTCCTCAGCAGAAGCCACTAAGTCCTCAGCGGCAGCCATGAAGAAAATTAACAAGGCCTCAAGCCATTCTGATGTGGAAAAGTCCACAACAACCCATTCTTGAAACAAATAGATTCTGATTCAGACTGTAGTGAGGTGGAGGAAGGAAGAGGCAAGACTTTTATTGCAGAGGCTGTGGGGGGGCACCCCCACACTGAATGCAAGTTTTTAGACACCATCTCCTAGCAAGAGTCTGCAAATCATCCAGAACTCCACCTAGTAGGAAGAAATTTCCTGAGAAAGAATTCAAGCCCAACAACTTCAGTGAGAAAATGAGCAACTCAGAAGCAAATGGGAAGAATGAAACTCATCAAACAGTCACCATTAGTCATTCTTCAACCTTAAGAAGCAGAAAAGTACATGTGAAGGTACTCATTGAAGCTTCCTTGCCAAATGGAAGTGGACTCAGGCTCCTATTTATCTATGGTGTCATGGGACACTATTCACAGGCTACTTCCCAACATTCAGAAGAAACATTTCCAGAAGCAAGCACTGACTCTTAAAGACTACCAAGGGAACAAGATTCCAGTAGTTGGAACAAGAGAATTCAACGTGAAGTTCAAAGGCCACACCAAGCGTTTAGCCTGACCATAGTGGGGATAAGCCCAAGCTTGCTGGGACTTGAGTGGTTCAATCCACTAGGCATCGAGGTGACTGGCATCAATCACATGAGCAACACTGAATGGGAGGAGGCCTTGAAGTCTGAGTTTCCAGAGGTCTTCAGCGAAGGATTGGGCAAATATATGGGGACCCCTATCACTTTCAACCTAGATCCCAAGGTGCCCCCAATTCGTTTAAAGCCCAGAAGGATCCTATTTGCCTTAAAGGAAAAAACTGATGCACAATTAGATAAACTAATAGCTCAAGGAGTTTAGAGCCCACTGACCACTCCAGATGGGAGACACCCATAGTCACACCTGTCAAGACTGATGGGTCAGTAAGAATCTGTGGGGACTATAAGGGGACACTGAACCATGCGCTGCAGCAGAGCGCATACCCAGTTCCAGTGGTGCATCATCTATTACATTCACTTGGCAGGGGTACAGTCTTTGCCAAATTGGATCTGGCCCAGGCATATCAACAACTAACAGTTGATGATGCCACTGCAGAGGCCCAAACCATTGTGACTCATAGAGGTGCCTTCAAATGTAAAAGGTTACAATTTGGAGTAAGCGTGGCACCAGGCATCTTTCAAAGCCTTATGGAAAGGATGCTCCAAGGACTGCCAGGGGTAGTGCCTTACTTTGATGATGTCGGCATTGTCGCTGATGGATGATGATCTCTGGAGGGCCGGGACAGGGGTTTTTCCTCTGTCCTGGTCCTATTAGACCTCTCATCGGCTTTTGATACCATCAACCATGGTAACCTTTTGCGTCGCCTCGGGGGGTTGGGAGTGGGGGGCACCGTTCTTTGGTGGTTCTCCTCCTACCTCTCGGGGTGGATTGGTGGTTAGGTAGTCCCCTAGGGTGCTCTCTTGTGGGGTCCTCAGGGTCGGTTCTTTCCCCTCTTATTTAACATCTACATGAAGCCGCTGGGTGAGATCATCTGTGGTTTTGGGGTGAAATTCCATCAATGCGCTGATGATACTCAGCTGTACATTTCCACCCCAAACCAGATCAGCGATGCCCTCTCCCTGATGACCCGGTGTTTGGATGTGTGCGAACTGGGACAGCATGCCCGACTCAACCGGCCAGACTGAGTGGCTGTGCATATACGTCTCGGCCCAGTCAAGATTGTCCATCTTTGGCCATGGGGGAGAGGTGTTGCCCCTGTGATAGGGCACGGAATCTGGGGTCCTCCTGGATGTGCGGCCCGGTTGGAGGAGCAGGTGAGGGCCGTTGCCAGGGGGGCCTTTGCCCAGCTCGCCTTGTTCGACAACCGCCCTTTTCTGGACGAGATGCCCTGCGCAGTCACTCATGCCCTTGTTACCTCTGGGCTTCGACTACTGCAACACTCTCTATTTAGGACTGCCCTTGCATACCATCTGGAGACTGCAGATGGTGCAGAATCTTGGCGGCCTGGTGGTGATAGGAGTTACCCGGTTCTCCCCACCCCCTCCTGCGTGGCCTGCATTGGTTGCGGATTCGCTCGGGGTGAGATTCAAGGTTTTAGTGTTAACATACAAAGTCCTTCATGACATGGGTCCTCAATATTTAAAGGGCGTCTTCTTCCATATCGAATACCGTTAGCCCTGTGAGGTTCATAGGATTCCACAGGGATCCCGTCGGCGGTCAGTGCCGACTGGTAATCCAACGATGAGCCTTCTCTGTCACAGCCCCTGACCTCTGGAACCAACTGCCTTTGGGCTCTGCCTGGCCCCTGACCTCCGCTTTGCTTTAGCCGTGAGCTAAAGACCTGGTTCGACCAGCCGGGCTGTGACCCCCTGGGTGAGGATGTTTTTAGAGTTTATAGTGTTTATATTTGGACTTGTAACTCAATTTAATTGTTTTTAAGTATTTATTGTCTCATGTTTTAGTTGTGAGCAGCCCTGAGTCTTAGGAGATGGGGCAGCATATAAGTTCAAATAAAATAAAATAAAAAATAAAAAAATGTGTTAATCTCTGCTGAAAATGACACTCAGTTACAGAAAGACTCAGAGAAGTCCTTACCAGATTCAGGAAAGGGGTTAAAAGTCAAGGAAGAAAAATGCTCTTAAAACTGACAAGATTGAGTTCCTGGGCTACATGATTGACAAGCATGGCATCCACCCTACAGATGCCAAGGTTCAAGCAATCAAAGAAGCCCCTGAACCTAAATGCAAAACAGATTTGCAAGCGCTTCTGGACTCATTAACTTTTATCACATGTTCCTACCTCCTCAAGCAGCCATTGAAGAACCATTGCACAATTACTTGACAAAAGTCTGTTTGGGTCTGGGGGAGGAAGGAACAATCAGCATTTAACAGTATTAAGACTAATCCGTCTGATGCTGTACTGATACAGTTCTCTGAGAATTTACCTGTTGTACTGACTTGTGATGCATCCCCTTTTGGAGTGGGGGAGGTTTGAGCCACAGGCTTTAGTGGGAGGAAGCCCCTATTGCATTTACTCTCGCCGCAGCCAAAGCAGAGGAATTACAGCCAGTGGACAAGGAAGCATTGGCAATTTGTTGCAGCTGTCAAATTTCATGAATATTTGTATGGGAGAACATTTACCATTGTTACAGATCTGAAACCTTTGTTAAGCATTGTGGCAGGAGACAAACCTACACCTACTATCCTGTCACCAAGAATGCTGAGGTGGACTGAATTTCTTGCTGCTTATTCTTACCAAACTGTAAGGACATTGGACATGTGATGCACTGAGTCGTTACCCTTCCCCTTGTCACAAGGACTTTGAACCTGAAACACACACCTTTTTTCCAGAAACTGTTGCCAGCTTCCAGTGCATGCTGCTCAAATTATAGAGAGACTGCCAAAGACACTTTATTGGCTCCTGTTATAGGCTGGATTAAGAAAGGTTGGCCTCTTCAAGATCCTACCTCTGGCCCAACCTTTTAAGTCCAGGCAAACTGAATTATCTGTATTAAGAGGATGTATTTTGTGGGAGTAACAGGGGTGGTTATTCCTCTGCAAACTACAAAGAGGGTTTTGGAAATGTTACATGAGGGTCATCCTGGTATTGTGGGATGAAGGGATTAGCCAGGAGTTATGTA
>CM019155.1:101605145-101690774 GCA_009733165.1 Naja naja | reverse complement strand
CGAAAGCAGAGAGGAATTACAGCCAATTGGACAAAGGAAGCATTGGCAATTGTTGCAGCTATCAAAGAAATTTCATGAATATTTGTATGGAGAACATTTACCATTGTTACAGATCACAAACCTTTGTTAAGCATTGTGGCAGGAGACAAACCTACACCTACTGCCTCACCTGTCACCAAGAATGCTGAGGTGGACTGAATTTCTTTGCTGCTTATTCTTACAAGCCTGGCAGGGACATTGGACAATGCTGATGCACTGAGTCGTTGCCCACTTCCTTGTCACAAGGACTTTGAACCTGAAACACACTTTTTTCCTAGAAACTGTTGCCAGCTTCCAGTGCATGCTTTGAAATTGCCAGAGAGCTGCCAAAGACACTTTATGGCTCCTGTTATAGGCTGGATTAAGAAAGGTTGGCCTCTTCAAGATCTCCTCACCTGGCCCAACCTTTTTAAGTCCAGGCAAACTGAATTATCTGTATTAAGAGGATGTATTTTTGTGGGGTAGCTAACAGGGGTGGTTATTCACCTAAAAACTACAAAAAGGGTTTTGAAATGTTACATGAGGGGTCATCCTGGTATTGTAAAGGATGAAGAGATTGGCCAGGAGTTATGTATGGTGGCCAGGTATTGACAAAATGGTTGAAAACTGCTGGTTTGCATCTTGTCCCAACTGTCAGGTAGTCAGGCCTGCCCCACCTCGCCCCCAAACAGGAATGGGAATGTCCTAGGGGCCCATGGTCTAGGATTCACATTGATTTATTACTCCCCAGAGGGCATTTCTTATTATAACAGATGCATGCCAAATGGCTAGAGGTAATCCCTGGCATCCACCACAATGATGCTGTCATCAAGCAGCTCAAAAACTTTTGTAACCCGCGGTTTACCTGATGTTCTTGTCTCTGACAATGGCCCTCAATTTACATCCAACCTTTTGAATCCTATTTAGCACAACAGGGTATCAGACATGCCCTCACTGCCCTGGGCACCCGCCGGCTAGCGGCGTGCTGAACACATGGATGCGTTTTTACCAAGGAGAAACTTCAGCAACTGGGTCCTGGGGACATCACTAAGAAAGTTGAAAAACTTCTTAGTGTTCCTTCACTCCTAACCCATCTAATAACATCCCCAGCAGAGTTGTTGATGGGTAGGCTTAGGTCTTCCCTACGGCCATGCCATCCCACTTGCACTGCGCCTTTTCCACTTGATTCCACTTCCAAAGTTCATGCACATTCAGTGTGGGTGATTCTTTTATGCTAAGAACCCATGGGTGAACCTTTGTGGATTCCTGCTGGAATAACTCAAATCACAGGCCCTCGTTCTTACAGAGTGCAAACAGAGGATGGACTTCTCTGGAGCAGGCACATTGATCAACTTAGATCCAGGTTTTCTCAGGAACATCGCACTTGTTCCTCTCTAGTTCCCTCACCTGATGTCACTTCTAGGGGGGAAGGGAGGAGCAGGAAAATAATCAGCAAGCAAGAATCCATCCCATGTGTAATGAGCCATTATGACAGGAACCATTCCAAAACCTGTCACAATGCCAAAATCCATCCTTAGAAGTGGAAGATTGTACATCACTACCTGACTTGGGTGCTGACATTGGGCTGGAGATGGGTTGGGAGGAGAGATTCTAACAATCAAACAGGGTCTTCTTTCACAGGAAGTCCCAGTGGGGAAATGTCAGCAGACACATTTCCTCTCTCACTGGGTGAGAATGTTAAAACTTCTGAACCCGCGAAGGTCTCAAGCATTACGCACGAGAAGCCACCTATTTAAAATACATTAGATAGGTTGGGGTTTGGTATGGACTGAACCTAGTGGGGAGGGTGTTATGTATGTAGGTTTGAATGTCATTGGTTTAGTTTGAATTGTTCTTGTAAAATGTCAAATATGATTGGTTTGAAAGTGCGGAAAAGCCTGCACCTCTGATTGGCTGGCAACTACGGCTGCTGGCTATAAGTAGCAGCCATAGCCCAGCCAAGACGGGTCCATTCGAGCTGTAGTCACTAATAAACTCTTCACTGAAGCTCTTCGCGTCTGACTCTTCATGCAAACTTAACAGTATGAATCTGCAAGAACAAGAAACTTTGATGAAAAAGACTGGCTTTGCAATAGAGAAGAAAGTTCAATATTTAGGAATTGTTTTTACTAAT
Organism: Naja naja; assembly: GCA_009733165.1. Lineage (NCBI taxonomy): Eukaryota > Metazoa > Chordata > Lepidosauria > Squamata > Elapidae > Naja > Naja naja. The sequence goes on along the minus strand of CM019155.1, from coordinate 101,688,622 downwards.
ATGAATTGTATGTTGTTTCGGAATAATTATGTTAAAGTATGGAAAGATATTTTAAAAATATCTAGTGAAATGGGCCAAATAACATTTGTTATTTGTGGACAGAATGTATGTTATTAAGATGAATGTTTCACCCCTGATGCTGTTTTTACACAAAAGAAAAAACAGTCCAATCTATTTTAAAAAGCAGTACCATAAAAAACAGATTAGGAATACAAGTCAAAATTGTCAAGAAAATGGTAAGTGAGCACCTGTTCACTCTAGATGAGTTCAAATCACCAGGACCAGATGGATTACACCCCAAGGTTTTGAAGGAACTGGCAGACATGATATCAGAACCACTGAACTATATCTTTCAAAGATCCTGGAACACTGAGGAACTACCAGAGGACTGGAAAAGGGCTGATGTACTTCCCATCTTCAAAAAAAGGAAAAAAAATAGATCCAGGAAACTACAGACTGACCTCAATACCTGGGAAGATTCTGGAAAAAATAATCAAGCAACGAATCAGCAAACACCTAAAAGCAAACAAAGTCATAATCAAAAGCCAACTTGGATTGGTTACAAATAACACCAGGCAAATTGCATTCTCTGACAAGTGACAAAATTAGTGAACCAGAGGAAATTATTTATTTATTTATTGAATTTATATTGCCACCTATTCACCCATGGTGACTCTTTTCTTGATGTTCGCCAACTCAGAAAGGTCAAACTGCCCAAGGAGCTGCTGATACAGTTCTACAGAGGAATCATTGACTCTATCATCTGCACCTCTATAACTGTCTGGTTTGGTTCTGCAACCCAACAGGACAGACACAGACTTCAATGGATAATTAGGACTGCAGAAAAAAACAATTACTACCAACCTGCCTTCAATCGAGGACCTGTATACTGCATGAGTCAAAAAGAGGGTTGTGAAAATATTTACAGACTTCTCACATCCCGGACATAAACTGTTTCAACTCCTTCCCTCAAAACGACTCCATAAAGCATTGCACACCAGAACAACTAGACACAAGAACAGTTTTTCCCCGAAAGCCATCACTCGCTAAACAAATAATTCCCTCAACACTGTTCAACTATTACAAAGTCTGCACTACTATTACTGTTAATTTTCTCATCACTCCTTATCACCCAACCCCTCCCACTTGTGACTGTATGACTGTAACTTTGTCGCTTGTATCCTTACGATTTATATTGACTGTTTCCTAGTATGATTTGATTACTTATTGTACTCTATGACTATCATTAAGTGTTGTACATTATGATTCTTGACTCTTGACAAATGTATCTTTTCCTTTATATATACTGAGAGTATTTACACCAAGACAAATTCCTTGTATATCCAATCATACTTGGCCAATAAAGAATTATATTCTATTCTATTGATTAATTTCCACCCATTGCTTTTTGTCCTGCTTTCAGGTGCTTTGGAGAACAGTGAATGCTGTGGATATAATTTACTTAAACTTCAGTAAGGCATTTGATAATGTAGACCAAACCTACTATTTGATAAGAGAGAAAAATGTGGGTTAGACAGCATCACCACTAGATTGATTTGTAACTGTCTGACCAACCACACTCAATGTGAAGTCCTCAATGGAACTGCATCTACAGGGAGGGAAATATGCAGTGGAGTACCCCACAGCTCTGTTTTAGGCCCAGTATTTTTCAACATCTTCATCAATGATTTAGATGAGATAGAACTCATCAAATTTGCAATTGACACCAAGCTGGCAGGAAGAGCCAATACTCCAGCAATAGCCAAGTACAGGTGAAACTCGAAAAATTAGAATGTAATGCATGTAATATTCTAATTTTCTGAGATTGTGGATTTGGGGTTTTCATGAGCTGTAAGCCATAATCATCTCAATTATGGCAAATCATGGCTTGAACTATCTTGCTTTGCATGGAATGAGTCTATCTCATATATTAGTTTCACCTTTTAAGTTGCATTACTGAAATAAATGAACTTTTGCACGATATTCTAATTTTTCGAGTTTCACCTGTAGATAGGCTTAAGATACAGAAGGATCTTGACAAACTTGAACATTGGGCACTATCTAACAAAATGAAATTCAATGGTGAAAAAAGTGCATTAGGCAAGAAAAACAAATGCACAGGTATGGTATATGTGGTACATGACTGAATAGTAGTAATTATGAGAGGGATCTTGGAGTCCTAGTGGGCAATCACTTAAATATGAGCCAGCAGTGTGCTGCAGCTGCCAGAAAAGTCAATACAATTCTAGGCTTCATTAACAGAGGGATAGAATCAAGATTTCATGAACTGTTAATACCACTTTATGATACCTTGGTAAGACCACACCTGGAATACTGCATCCAGTTTTAGTCACCACAATGTAAAAAAGATGTTGAGACTCTGGAAAGAGCAACAAAGATGATTAGGGGACTGGAGGCTAAAACATATGAAGAATGGTTGCAGGAACTGGGTATGTCTAGTTTAATGAAAAGAAGGACTGGGGTGACATGATAGCAGTGTTCCAATATCTCAGGGACTGCCACAAAGAAGAGGGAGTCAAGCTATTCTCCAAAGCACCTGAGTGCAGGACAAGAAGCAATAGGTGGAAATTAATCAAGGAGAGAAGCAACCTAGAACTAAGGAGAAATTTCCTGACAGTTAGAACAATTAGTCAGTGGAATGACTTGTCTCCAGAGGTTGTGGGCGCTACAACAATGGAGATTTTAAAGAAGAGATTGGACAACCATTTGTCTGAAAAAGGGTTTCCTGCTGAATAGGGGGTTGGACTAGAAGACCTCCAAGGTCCCTTCCAATTCTGTTATTCTGTTACTTCTGTTATTTCAAACCATACCTATATTGACAATTGATTTACTTTTTAAAAAATAGCAGAAGACCTTTCCAGGATTGTATGGCAAAGTAGGAAACCAAGAATTAAATATAAACTGTTGCAAGATGTGAACAAAACAGGTAAGGTAGGTTTACTCAGTTTAAAATTGTATTTTGAAGCATATTGTTTGGTGTGAATGAAGGAATGGGCGACTTCAAAGAATAGAAAATTGGAGCTAGAGGAACACAATTTGAGATTTTGTTGGAACAGGTATTTATGATTTAACAAATCTAAAGTTAATTTTAAAAATCATTTTGTTAGACCTGCCATATCCATAGTTTAGAATAAATACAAATAAAGATGTCTCCAAAATCTCTTATGGTTGTTACCCCAGAAAGCTTTTTTTTTTTTTTGGAAGAGCTACAATGGCTATACAAACTTGGCTGACTTATGCTGATTTACTGACTTTTATTGAAAGAGAACCTAAATTAAAAACAAGGGAAGAGCTGGAAAAGAAAGATTATACATGTCAATGGTTTGCTTATGCACAATTGGATAAAAGGAATTATGTTTTTGTAGATGAAAAATCAGATTCTAAAAGGAATTTATATATTAATGACAAACATCTTACAGAACTACCTATTCTACCAGCACATCTACAGTCATACAATAAAAATTCAGGTGAGTGGAAATCCAACAGTGTAAATGTTACATAGTTTATTATATGCTAAGAATCTCCACAGGAATCTGAACTGGTCAAAGCAAATTGGCTGTAGATAAGAATCAATAGAATTCAAGGTAGTCTAGGCTTAGCTCTCTTGTGAGCACGAAGAGACTTGAAACTGATGATATATTGATCCCTCCTTCGGGCTTAGCCTGGTCATCTTCTATACCTCCTGCCCTTACAAAAGCCTACTTCCCTAGGTCCCACATTCTTGAGTCTCCTCCCTTCCCTATCATGCCTTGCTTCACTTATTTCTTTCAAAGTCTTTCCAAAAGAGAATCCGCTAGCATACTATGTAATTTTCTTATACAGAAGCCATCACATGCCATACCAAAAGTGAGTGCTATTTTGAAAGTGCCATGATCTGAGAATTGTAGGTGTTCTTAAAATGGCACCGGGTTCCAGGATGGCACAAAGTGGCTTCTTTATAAGAAGGCTACATGGTGCATTGGCTGATTTCCCCCCAGAAAAGTATTTCTGAAGATCACCTTGCCAAAAGAGCACAAAGAGGGCTCTTTTCTTTGTGTTAATTTGTATTTTACCTTTCTTTGAAACTTAATAAAGAATGTTTAGAAAAAAATCTGCCAGACTATTGCTCTCCTTTAGATGGATGATCTGAAAATGTATGAAAAAACATCATCTGAAATGGAATTGCTACTCAACATTCTCCAAATATAGAGTCAAGCTACTGCAGTAGAATTTGGACTGAAAAAAAATGTGCTAATCTTACCATCAGCAAGAGAAAAATAATAAACACTGAAGGAGTCAAGATGCTCTACAGAAATATCATCAAGAATTTGGATGAAAAAGATCACTACAAATATCTGGGCGTCCTTCAAGCTAATTACATCAAGCATACTGAAATCAAGAAGATTATTAGTGAATGAGAATGAAAATTTCCGGAGAAGAAGAAGATCTGTAAGAAGAATAACTAATTCAGAGGCAGAAATACCATCAAAGCAACTAACTCCTGGACAATTTCAATCATTAGATATAATGGAAAATACAAGCTGAATTAAGAGATACGATGGGAAGACAGTGAAAAATGCCCTTCATCCATACAGCAAGGTAGAAATTTGGCAAGGGGCATAGATGGGCATTGAATGTTGTGAGTATATCAGAAAACTGAAGAGGAAAAAAGGGGAAGAATATCTGAAGGACAGTGAAGATATTGCACTGTACCAGAGAGATCAAACTTTACTTTACTTTACTTTTATTGGATTTATATGCCGCCCTCTCTCCCTAGGGACTCAGGTTGGCTTACAATAAAAAATAGAAATACAATTATTAAAATACATTAAAACCAAGTAAACTAAACCCAATAAAACCTAAAAAACCCAATTAAATTTAAAATATCAATAAAACCCCACCCCTTACCCTTCAGTCCAGGCCGGACTGTTGAAACAACCAGGTCTTTAGGTCACGACAAAAGGAATGGAGGTCAGGGGCCAACCGGAGCTCCAAGGGGAGTCAATTCTACAGGGTGGGTGCTCCCACAGAGATTCCCTACCCTGTTCCCCAAGGTCTCCAAGCCCCCCACCCCCCACCCCCCACCATGACCTTCCCCCGGCCTGGACTGAGTCAGGGGTTGGCTTGGCGGAACCCTCCCAAGTTCCCACCCAAACCGACAACCCACCCCACACCCTAACCCTATTAAACATTTAGCTAAAAATTTCCTTAACCTCCCCTTGCTCCCCCATTTAAAACAAAACCCCTTGGTCGTGCCATGCCACCTCTCAGGATCCCAAGATCCATCATCAAGGTTCTTGAAAGTCCGGAGGGCCACTGTCGGGACTGGGGGATAGTCCCTAGGGCCCACAACTCCGCAGTTGAGTAAACAACAGACTGCCATCACTCAGACATGCGCAGACTGGCTTATAAGAAAAGCCAAAGGAATAGAAAAAAGACATATATAATTTCTATAAGAAATTATACCAAAAAGTGATTGAATTAGACTATGCAAATATCTTTCTGATGGGAGATTTTAATGGGATAATTAATGACCAGCTTGACTACAAATCTGAAAGAACCAAAAAGAAAATTAGAAAAAAGCTACCCAAGTCCTTCTTTCAAATGATAGAAGAAATTAATATTAAAGATATAGGGAGAGAGAGAAATATTGGAAATAAAGAATTTACTTTTTATTCAAATAGACATGAATCATGGTCAAGAATAGATATGGTATGGGCATCTGCAGATATGCTCTCCGATATACAGAAAATTCAAAATGAAAGTGGGACCTGGGCGGATCACAATCCATTGATAGTAGCCTGGAAAGGACAGAGGAGAAGATCCAGATGGACACTAAATAACATGATTTTGAAAGAAGAAGAATTTAAAAAGAGAATTGAGACAGAATTTATCTTTTTTTTCAAGGAAAACAGAAAAGAAGATACATCACTACAAACTCGCTGGGATGCGATGAAGGCTTATACAAGAGGTTTGATAATTGACTATATAAGGAAAAGAAATATTAAACGGAAGAAGACACTCAAAAAATTCTGAATAGTGGACATTATCCATTAACTGGAGACAGTAGAATAGAAGAGAAAGAACTGGAGAAAATAGCAGAAATAGTACCAATAGTAACAAGTGCCTTGGGTACAATCCCAAAATAACTGGAGCACCAATCAGATACTACCAGCATTGACAAGGGTGGCAAGATGGGCAGTCAATAAAACAAACCAATAAAATTACCATCAATAAATTACAAAAAGCACTGGAACAATTTAGATCCTGTGATGATACTTTTAATATTGTTAAACATCTGCCTATCCCAGGCCCTTAAGGACTTGATAGGTGGATGAAAATGCCAAATCCAGTTTAAATGTCTGTCTGGCCATAATGCCTTTTAAAATTTAGGTTTGTGAAGATATTTGGGCATTTCCCTTTGGTCTTCCCTTCAATTTCTTTCATTTCCATTTTATTGTAAAGGAATTTTCAGTTTTCTTTCTGGCAGTCCCAGTAGCCTGGCGATACATGTAAAACCTTGCTGACATCGTTGCCAAACAGACTATGTGTGGGAGTGACAAATTACATGGCATTTGTGGGGGAGAACAATTAGGGAAAGGAGAGAGGGAATATCTGTAAGCTTGTGAGAATATTAACTTGTTCCATGCAGGGGGTAGGGAATCTTCATTTTTTGCTGCCATATTTTCATCTAGCTCACGAAAAAGAGAATTTGCTTTTAATATTTGAAGAATAGATTTTCAGTGAAATTGTCTTGGGTGGAATAGTGCTATTCTTTCATTCACTTGATTAATTTAGATGAAAAAATTTAATTAAGTGGCATCTGTGAATATCTTTCATTTTCTGTACGATCCTATTTCCAGCAGTTGCTCTTGGTTTTTATACACATTTTTGTCAAATTCCCGAAGGGCATGTCTTCCATCTACTTGTGGGACAGTGTGAATATTCAGGAAGGCTAGAGAGTGATGGAAGGAGGAGAAATCTACAACAATAGCAATAGCATCCTCCACCATGCACAGCAATAAAAGATCTCAAAAATATAACCAACTTTGATAGACATTACTTGGAACTCCAAGGTTAAGGTTAAAAAAATATAGAAGTCATGATCAAGGATAGAGAGAGAAAAATATTTCTGAGTGATTACACAGCATGAATATTAATCCATGTATATTCCAGAACAGCCTGTGTTCAGCTGATTTCCATTTTCCAGCATGAATAATCATTTGCATTCATGTTGACCCTTTAAGATTTTATAGAATGCCATTTAGGAATACTGTTCAGGTAAATTGCTAGAATTGTCACTAAGGTCTAATCCATCCCTATCAGCTCTGCAGAAGCTATGTAATTTTTTTGTTTTTTGCATCTTATCTCTCATACATGTGCATTTAAACATAAATTAAAATACATTACTATATTACCATCAGCTTGCCATTCTGCACCCAGCAACTGATAAGGTATTAATTGAAAATGTGCAAGAGATTCTTTTTCTTGTTTCTAAGCATCCTCAGCTGACAGAACTTTTTTTCCATGTTTTCCAAGAGACATAGTACAGATGACTGCAAAGTACACTGCGCACACAGATGGAGAAAAGCCTGCAGCAATATCTAATTGTGGTGATAGAGATTATATAATATCTACATGTATGTGCATGCACATTCTCTCAGGCAGTGATCCTTGGGTGTGAGAATAAGATGTTGCCACTGATTTTTAAGACTGATGAGTATGACAAAATAAGGAGGCAGCCCTGAATCAAAGAAACCATAGATGTTATTATATAACATGATACTTGGTGTAAATATATTTATCGGAGTCAAAGCTGTGTAAAAGCCATATATCTTGAGTGCTGAGTAGCCTAGACCTAGAATGGCACATATTCCAAACACTTTATAATGTTAGCTTCTGTTGTATTGATTCAGATATTAATAAAGCCACCACCTATTATTTTTTTGCAATATGAAGGAAACATATCATCATTCAGCCATGTTCGTTGCAATATCTGGTCATGCTGGTTATGGAATTCTGGGAATTGAAGTCCACATAGTGTAAATTCGTGAAGGTTGAGAAACATTGGTCTTGATTAAAAGTGCTATTTCATGGCAAGTTTGTCTGTCCCCTATCCCATTTCAAGGCCACCCATCTCCTTAAAAACTGTGGCAGCTTACAAATAAATTAATTGTACCTATTTTAAAAAATTACAACCAAACAGAAGAAGAAACAAATGAACAAAATAAGCCTCTTTTCCATTCTTCCAAGTTGGTACTCTCCTGAGAATGATTATTTCACCTTTATTATTTATACTTAATATTCTTGTGAGAAACCTCATAAGGTTGATGGTTTGTTGAGGCGCTCCCAAGGAAAGAGGCAGCACGCAGGGATGCAATCAGGTGAAGCTTTATTCAAAGATAAAGTAGAGAAGAAGAGTTTCCCTGGCATGGAGTCATCCATGCCTGGATTGAGCCCATGGATCAGTTCCAAAGGAAGCTTAAACAAGAGCTAAAGAGCAGCCCCTGTGCAGGGGTTCTTATGGGACTCCTTGGCCCCTCCCTTACCAATGGGAGCAAGGGGGTTGGAGGGCCATTAAGTCCCCCCAATGGGGTTGCAGGGGCTGGAGACCCCTGACTCACCAGTGGGGGCAAAGGTGACTCTTTGCTCCCATCCAGTGGCCTTTTTGAGAAACTGCCATGGCTGGCACAAAACATCTAACAATTCTTTCCTCCTCCTATTTTCTCCACAACTCTGTGAAACGGGTTGGGCCAAGAGTGAGTGACCCAGCTGGTTTTCATGCCTAAGGGCACTAAACTCTGTCTCTTGGTTTCTAGACTGAAGCCTTAATCACTAGATCAAACTGGCTCTTTGAACAGGAAAGACTGACTCTGTAGCTGTTCCTTCTCTGTAGCAGCATCTGGCCTATGGAACAGCGTCTCCCAAGACATTTGAATGGTCCCAACCCTGATAGTCCAACAACAAAGTATTATTTCCTCAAGCATTTAGGTAGATAGATGACCTCTGCTAGCTCTTTTTTGTTAATGGGTTTTTTTAAATCCTTGGGTATGGGGGTGATGGTAATATATTGCATTTTTTCTGTGTTTTAATCCTTGTAAGCTGGCCAGACACTTGGGTGAAATGGGCAGCTACCATATATAAATCTATATAAATAAATTTCCCACATCCTAGATAGTTCATGCTCCCATATTTTTCAAATTTCATTCTATTTTTTACCACTTAAAGTGTAAATAGGAAATGTATAGCCTATAACTGACAGGAGCCTTAGATTTAGCAAGCATAGCCATAAATGAAAGATACTGGTAAAATGTGTCTTTTTTTTTTCAGTCTTGTTGATATCTGATTTTTCCACTGAACATCAGCAATGTAATTTCCTGGTTTTAATAGAGCAATCCAAGGACCTCTTGACCCATGCAGTGGCCAGATCATCATATAAAAAAAATTGTAAAAGTCCTAGATTATTTGGAAGGTAGTTTGCCCAATTCTATACAAATTGGTGTGGGTGACATGGTCTCTCTCTCTCTCTCCCCCCCTCCCTCCCTCTCCCTCCGTCCTTCTCTCTCTCTCTGCCAACCAGACCAAAATGAAATAGGGGTGGTTGTTCTTATAAGGACAAAACACAGGAAGACACACCTTCGTCTGTATGAAAGCTCAGATCAGAACTTACTTTAATGGCCTTCTGGAACCTGGTGAAGAAGACAGAGCTGGAAGCGAGGGGATGATGAGTGCATGTTCTGTTATTGTAATGTATTATTATTATTGCTTTAATTTTATTATTGTTTTATTGATGTACTCTGCTAGGACCAATCTAGATTGATGGCATATAAATGACAGAAATAAATTAATAGATTTATTCTGCATAGATAAAAGGAAAGCTTATGAAGGAATTATCAATGCATGAAAGATTAAATTAAGACAATTGAAATTATTGTCTTTAATCAAAATAAATGAATGCCCGTGCAATGATGATGTGTTTATTGGACCCATGTCCCTCCTGGCTGGCCTTTGCCACCCGGGAGGTTACACGAGGCTGGCTCCAGGCAGTGGTCAACGCTTCATTGTGGGAGGGATCCTCTCCCGCTGCCTTGAAGGAGGCGGCGGTGAGGCCTCTCCTCAAGAAGCCTGTCTTGGACCCAGCCACTTTGAATAACTTTCATCCTGTCTCCAATCTTCACTTTGTTGCGAAGGTTGTTGAGAGCATGGTGGCCCATCAGCTTCTGGGGTTCCTGGAGGAAGCTGATTATCTAGATCCATATCAATTGGGTTTCAGGTCCGGGTACAGCATGGAGCCAGCATTGGTCACACTGGTGGATGATCTCTGGAGGCCTCGGGACAGGGGTTACTCCTCTGTCCTGGTCCTATTAGATCTCTCAGCGGCTTTTGATACCATCGACCATGGTATCTTACTGCGTTGCCTCGGGGGGTTGGGAGTGGGAGGCACCATTTTGCGGTGGTTGTCCTCCTACCTCTCAGGTCGTTTGCAGTCGGTGTTGGCGGGAGGACAGAGGTCGACCTCGAGGCCCCTCTCTTGTGGGGTGCCTCAGGGGTCAGTCCTCTCTCCCCTCCTCTTCAACATCTATATGAAGCCATTGGGTGAGATCATTTGGGGTTTTGGGGTGAGGTATCACCAGTACGCTGATGATACCCAGCTTTTTATCTCCAAACCAAATCAGTGATGCCCTCAACGTGATGTCCCAGTGCCTGGAAGCAGTGCGGATCTGGATGGGAAGGAACAGGCTTCGACTCAACCGAGCCAAGACCGAGTGGCTGTACGTACCAGCATCTTGGGTGTTCCAGGAGGTTCCATTGTTAGTCATGGGGGAGAGGTGTTCCCCCCCAAGGATAGGGTGCGCAATTTGGGTGTCCTCCTGGACACATGGCTTAGTTTGGAGGATCAGGTGGGAGCCGTGACCAGGGGGGCATTTGCCCAGGTTCGCCTGGTGCACCAGCTGCGCCCCTATCTGGACTGAGATGCCTTACGTACGGTTACTCATGCACTTGTTACCTCCTGTGTTGACTACTGCAATGCTCTCTACATGGGGCTGCCCTTGCGGACCACTCGGAGGCTTCAACTGGTGCAGAATGCGGCCTCACAGGTTGTGATGGGGGTATCCCGATACTCCCATGTTACACCCCTCCTGCGTGAACTGCATTGGTTGCCGGTTGCCCTCCTGGTGAGATTCAAGGTGCTGGTACTTATCTATAAAGCCCTACATGGCTTAGGACTGGGATACTTGCTGGAACGTCTCCTGCCAGCAACGCCTACCCATCGGCCTGTGCACAGACAGGGCCTCCTTGGGTGCTGTCGGCTAGACAGTGTTGGCTGGCGACCCCCAGGGATAGGGCCTTCTTGGAGGGAGCGCCCACCCTGTGGAACCAGTTACCCCTGGAGCTGCAGTTGGCCCCTGACCTTCGTTCCTTCCGTCGTGACCTGAAGACATGGCTTTTCCAACAGGCCAGCCTGGATTGAGGGGGTGGGTTTTTATGGGTTTTTATCTGTCGTTTTGTTGGGGTTTTAGACATTTGTTTGGGTTTGTTATTTAATACTTTTTAAATACTTTTTAAATTTTGTATTGTGTGTTTCTATTGTTGTGAGCCGCCCTGACTCCTTCGGGAGATAGGCTGACAATCCAAACAAACAAACAAATAAATAAATAATAAATAAATAAATGAAAGGATGGGATGGAGAGAAATGGATAAACTAGGCAACTGGAAGATCAAATAAGAATGAGAAAGTGGATGAATAAAAAAATTGCAAAAATTGCTCTCTCACTTATATGGAGAATATGGGTGGAATGAGCTATTGTATGACACCAAATATATACATCCTTTCCTATATCCTTACCATTCTCTCAACATTGGATTATAGTATGATTGCAGTTTAATAAAGGATGCCTCTATTGATTTTTGTATCCAAAATTTTCTCAAGTATTGAATTTATACACAAACATGTATAAATTCCAAATTACCTATTGGAAGCAGAGCTCCATTATCAGATTGGAACTGAGTACATTCTGTGCTTCATTTTTCCTTGAGTTAAAAACACCCAGCATTTCTCAGTTTTACACATGTGATTTATGCTTTTATTTTTGGATAGAAACATCATGATTGTTATAATTTAAACTCTGTGTAGGTATTTTAGATAACCAGTTTAGTGTAGTAGTTAAGGCATCAGGCTAGAAATCAGATGGTGAATGCCAGTCCTATGCATCTTATGCATAAAACCAGTTGGGCGATCTTGGGCTGGTTATGAAGACAATGACAAATCACTTCCAAAATCTTACCAAGAAGACTGGACTAGTCCAGAAGTTAACACTGATTTGAAGGCAACAACAAGAAGAATTTTATCTGTCTCCAAAGAAAAACAAAATTCCAACCTTACCATTTCATATTATTGTTCCTGCCACTGTGGCTCCTAATACTCACAATTACAAAGAAAGAGGGCATCTTTAAGGTTGTGACAATCATGTAAATTAGAAAAAAAAATATCAGTATAAGATAGAGTCCTATTTTCCAGTCCATTCTTGAACGTCCTGCAAACATTGTTCATTAACTATTTGAAGGTAATGTTCAGTCTTTGCTCTTATGACAAAAATGCTAGGGAGCCACACCCATGGTGATTAGCTATGTAGCACTTCTTGAACAAGACCTTTTTCAGAAAACCTCTCCTGTTGCTTCTAGTACAGGCTGAAGAGATAGCACTTTCTGTGACTTGGGTCACATATTCTGCCCCATCTTTATTTTAATCATGGCTTGCTTAGTAAAATGGCTGGATTCATACAATTTATATTGTAAAACCAAACAAAGTCTCTCTCTCTCTCTCTGTATGTATATTGTGTGTGTGTGTGTGTGTGTGTGTTACTATGATGTGTATATAGTGTATTACTATAATGTATGAACTTAATGAAAATTTTGAACTTTGAAACTATTTTTTAATTGTAATACCTTCCCTATCAAATTTCCCCTTCCATGACTACATGGAAAGGTTAGTAAAACATGTATCAAACCCCACCCCTATTTTAACTAGGGATATTATTAGAGTAACATAAAATGTCAGTACTAAGATATTTGCTCACACTTGCTGACTCTGGTCCATAGAACATTACTTGTGAGCTATGGTGCCCTCTAGTGGCTTGATTATTTGTCAGTCCAGACGACATCCTAATGGGAGCAGCATGTAAAGAATGTAACATTTGCCATGATGCACACATATCTGGAAAGAGATTGGCAGGAGATTATGATGCTGAGGCTTGATAATTAGAGAGCAAAATGTGGGGACAGAACTTCAAAAAGCTTCCACATGACCATCCATCACTACCATATAGAAATCTGGTTAGGGAATTTTCAGGCATAGGAAATAATCTACCACCCAATAATATCACAATGGTGGTTTGTACCTATTGCAAAGGAAAGAATAGCTCATATCCCCCCCCCTTTTTTTAATTTAGGCAACGGCCATAAGAAGTGTTGAGCACTGAATACAATTCCTTCAGCCAGTTAATTGAACTTCAAAGTAATCTCTGATCTTGGTTCAGACTCACATGCTAACATACTTGATTCTCTGATGGCTGAAAATTGCAAAAGAACCATAGCCTCTTTACTTCCCTCTTTATTTTATTTTATTGTTTCCAGAGGATGCTCAAATGTATTTCATAGGGAAGACTTGGCATATTATTTTTGCCCATTGATTTATTCCATTCAAAATTCCAAGTGCCTTTGCCAGGGAATTTTGCAACTTCTTTCTGCACCTCCTGCAGGCCATAATAAAATTCCAATAACTTGCCATTTGTTCCCTTGTTGTATGGAAGAAATCTAATGAAGGCTAATATCTATGAAAATTTATTTCTCATACCTAGGACATCCAAATATTTTTGGGTGTTGTTTAAATCAAACAGAAGTAAATTGAATGTCTCCTTTTGATTAATATTGCAGCTAACCTAAAGTCTTTCTTCAGAACAAAACTCTTGTCCAGAAAACCTATTATCTTTCTAGAATGAACTGAGAATGAACAGGTTCCTAAGTTCTCTGTTGATTGATGTCTACTGTACATTCCATCACTTGTATTGTCTCTTACCATGGTCTTCTTCTACTTATTTAGTTCAAACGAAAAGATTTAAGGAAGATTTTTTCTTCTTCTTCCTCTCCTAACATACCTTGCTTTTCAGTTTTTAAAACTTAAACACTGTCTCACAACTTCTTACAAGCTTACTATTTATTGCTAAGACCAAAATATCTCACTTAAAAATATTTTCTCAAATACTCAATATTTTTCTTTTTTTTCCCACAATGATGTGAAATCATTTCCCATGTTTTGTCCATGACCCTGAATTCCACAGTAAGATAAAACCCATGCTGCTTCTCCCTCACCATTTTCTCCCACGTAGGAAAAATGCTGCATCAGGAACCAAAACCAATAACAACAACCATTACTCTGACTAACTTAGGCATCTTCCATATGTCTTGCTTTAACTCCCAGAATCCCCAAATAGTATGGCCCCCACTGATGATTCTAAATCAAAGTCACAAATTTGAACGGTTTTATCAGTCTTTTATACCCTTAGCTCTCCAGTTACCTTCAAACTTAAATCTGATTGTTTAATTCCTTACTACTTTGGAGTGGAAAACACAAGTATCGTAATGTCACTCTTGAAATAGGCTATCACAGTTTTAAAAAAAAAAGCAAAGAAAATTTCCAAATTCCCCATTCCAAAATTGTAGCTCTCATTCTGCAAAATAATATTAAATGTGGGCTTGACTGGAAGAAGTTGACTGCCTCTATTTCAAAGGGAATAGTTATACTATATAACTATGAACTTTTTTTAGAGAAGCACCTGTATGCTAATTCAAGGTTGAAATGTTTACAGAGAGCCTGACAACTAATGAGGACTGGTGATGTGAGGGCTGGTTCTAAATAAGAAAGAAGGAATTAGGTTGGCTGGCTGAGGATAGATGAAAATGATTAGTATACAAGCTTCTACTGACTAACTATCATGTATTAATTTTAATAGTATCTGCAGTACTATTAACACAAAAAAGCACTTTGGAAACAGGAACAAAAAAATTATTAACAAGAATTAACTATCACAGTGTCAGTAGATCTAAGATTCAAGACTGATGTTAAAAGAATACATTTAAACATTAAGGCAGAAAAAAACCAAATATATTTTCATCATACAGGTTTTTTTCCCAAATGTTAGCTAAACTGCTTTTTAAAATATTTTTTTTAAAAAAATAGGTCCTGGTACATTCCAAGTAGGAATTTACACATGCACCAAAAAAAAAAGGCAGACAGATCCAGGATGTTTTCTGAAAACCTCACCAAAAGTTAGTTCAATGCCAATCAATTTCCTCCTGCCCAAATGATTATAAGGAGTCCATTTTCTGCTATGGTTCTGTAAGCAAATCAAGTACATTCAAAGTTTATGAGGATTACAAGAGATTAATAGAAGCCATGCAGCCTGAATAGGGAAATTGTAAGCTGCAAAGGGCAGGCAAGAAAAAGATTTCTGTGAGGAATCATTTAGAGAACCTTGACAACTTTAAACTTTGCGGACTTCAGTGAGGAGAATTACCCCTGCTAGATTGCTGGCTGGGAATTCTGGAAGCTAAAATCCACACAGCTTAATTGCCAAGGCTGAGAAATAGTGATTTAGAGTCCTAAAGAACATAGTGTTACACAAGGAACAAATATCTTTTCTGCCGTCTAACAATGCACCAGAGACAGTTTTGAGCATAAAATGTCTAAATTTGAAGGCTATCTTAGAGCATTAATTACCCAAATGCATAATAACCTTGCACATGTAAAATGGTATTTTATTTTAAAATTGTATTGTTGGAAAAAAAAACATAGCCAAGCAAAACAAATTCATATACCTCAAGCTAACAAACCAGTTAAACAGAACAGAAATAAAGCAGGGACAGGTACATTGAATAAAAAACGAACATAGGGATGTGCTGAATAGATTTAGCTTGACACTTAAAAACTCTCACATTTAGAAAGGAATAAAGTAGAACTGCTCCTCTGTCATTGATCATATATATCTTCCAAAGAACATTACACCAGAAAAAAAAGGGGGAACTGCAAAAATATCTGATTTTGCTGATACCCTTCTGATAGACATCTTACCTCAGATATAATACTGATATGGCCTGGCCTAGCAGATGTATCTGCACCTCTGTGCATCATTCATTACCAAGGGAAAAGAGAGGAGAGATTCCACAAAGGAGCTGTCTTCTGTCTTCCACAAGGTCAGCTCTGGAACTCTACTGAAATCAGCAAGATGCAGAATTCTCTGAATGTTGCTTCTTTCTTTGAATTTTTCATTTCTGCCATCCTAGATAGAAATGAGAGGGGGGGAAAGAGAGAGCAGAACTCTTTCATTAATATGGCTTTGGAGCTGATAGTATGAAGCCCCTTACCCACTGCACTTCTCTGCAGAGAAATAACTCTTTCTTGATATGATATCTTACCTACTCTAACACTTTTCCCAAGAAGAAACTGCAAATCTGTCTGTCAAAAGAGGTGCTGAGTTAGGAGCACAGGCAAGCATTCACTCCCTGCCACTTCAGCCACACGCCTTTCAAACAAATGTGTGGGTTGTATGAAGCTGGCTGTGAGAGCAGACAGTTAAGTTGCTCCCAACAGGAGCTGCTTCAAAGCATTTGTGATGCTTTGAAATGGCTTTTGAATTAATTAATTCCTGTGAAAGGAGGAAGGTTAGTCTCAGCACCACGATATCATCCAGCCTATGGTAGAAGACATGTAAAGGGCTCCTATTCTCTAGTCTAAACAATCATCAATGTAAGACATAGCTTATTGTTGTCAAGATTCAGTCAAATTCTTGATCATATCCCAAGCATTTCCCCGTTATGAAACAGCATCCTTTTTATTGGTCATTACACACAAGTACATATTTTTTGTTTTACCACTGGGTACAACTACAGAACTCCTTACAAGTAATATTCCTGCAGAACAATTTAACTTAGCATTCTTTGCAACATTCTACCTGCCTACATGGAAGGAGGGAGTTTTAAGAAACATTCTGTTGGGAAAAGCCCAGCCTCAGTCTGAAATGCTACGGCCCAGTCACAAATTGTGAGTTTAGTCGGTATTTATCTAGAGAATAGTCAGAAATTAACAATTATTAATACAAATATATTATCATAAATCCTTAAAGTTACTAACTTTTGCTACCTGTCAATTCAACAATTCAATATGAAATCAGCAAATAAAAAAAAATCTGAATTTAATTTACAGCAACTGGGTAAGTAATCATAAAAAATATTAAGTCAAGAAACCAAAAATAATAGTTATTCCCATTTTCTATAAAAAGTTTTAGGAATTTATCTCAAATGGTGCCCCCAAAATAAAGAAATGGGGTTTCTGTAGAATTATAGATTCTTCCCCACATTTTAAAAAGGGAAATGCTTTACCTTCACACATTTTGGAGCAATATGTTTAACCATTAATGTTGTGCTGATGTAGCAATAGGGCCTCACATACAGGTGAAACTCAAAAAATTAGAATATCATGCAAAAGTTCATTTATTTCAGTAATACAACTTAAAAGGTGAAACTAATAGATGAGATAGACTCATTACATGCAAAGCAAAATAGTTCAAGCTGTGATTTATATAATTGTGATGATCATGGCTTACAGCTCATGAAAACCCCAAATCCACCATCTCAGAAAATTAGAATATTACATGCACTCAATAAAACAAGGTTTGTACATAGAACAATATCGGACCTCTGAAAAGTATAAGCATGCATATATACTCAGTACTTGGTTTGGGCCCCTTTTGCAGCAATTACTGCCTCAATGTGGCATGGCATGGAAGCTATCAGCCTGTGGCACTGCTGAGGTGTTATGGAAGACCAGGATGCTTCAATAGCAGCCTTCAGCTCTTCTGCATTGTTTGGTCTCATGTCTCTCATCTTTCTCTTGGCAATGCCTCATAGTTTCTCTATGGGGTTCAAGTCAGGCGAGTTTGCTGGCCAATCAAGCACAGTAATCCCACGGTCATTGAACCAGGTTTTGGTGCTTTTGGCAGTGTGGGCAGGTGCCAAGTCCTGCTGGAAAATGAAGTCAGCATCCCCATAAAGCTGTCTGCAGAAGGAAGCATGAAGTGCTCCAAAATCTCCTGGTAGATGGCTGCGTTGACTTAATGAAACACAGTGGACCAACACCAGCAGATGACCAAATCAACACACTGTGGAAACTTCACACTGGACTTCAAGAATCTTGCAGTGTGTGCAGTGTGTGTCCATTCTTCCTCCATACTTTGGATCCTTGGTTTCCAAATGAGATGCAAAAGTTGTTCTCATCAGAAAAGAGGACTTTGGACCACTGAGCAACAGACCAGGTCTGTTTTTCTTTAGCCCAGGTAAGACACTTCTGACGTTGTTTGTTGTTTAGGAGCAGCTTGACAAGAGGAATACGACATTTGAAGCCCATGTGCAGGATTCGTCTCTGTGTGGTGGCTCTTGATGCACTGACTCCAGCCTCAGTCCACTCCTTGTGAAAGTCCCCAACACTTTTGAATGGCCTTTTCCTGACAATCCTCTACAGGCTGTGGTCATCCCTGCTGCTTGTGGACCTTTTTCTTCCACACTTTTCCCTTCCACATAACTTTCTATTAATGTGCTTTGATACAGCACTTTGGGAACATCCAACTTCTTTTGCAATTAGCTTTTGAGGCTTTCCCTCCTCATGGAAGGTTTTCAGTGATGGTTTTCTGCACAACTGTCAAGTCAGCAATCTTTCCCATGATTGTGATTCCTACTGAACCAGACTGAGAGACCATTTAAAGGCTCAGGGACCCTTTGCATGTGTTACGGCTTAATTAGCTGATTAGAGTGGGACACTTTGAGCCTAGAATATTGCACCTTTTCACAATATTCTAATTTTCTGAGATTGTGGATTTGGGGTTTTCATGAGCTGTAAGCCATAATCATCACAATTATGGCAAATCGTGGCTTGAACTATTATTTATTTATTTATTAGTGGGACTTGTATGCCGCCCCATCTCCGAAGACTCGGGGCGGCTCACAATTAAAACAACAACAATAAATACTTTGAAAAAATTAAACTAAACAAGCCTCAGGACATAATTACAAAATACAAAGATAAGAACCACCCACCCGAGGGTCACAGCCGGATTGGTTAAACAACCAGGTCTTCAGGTCATGGCGGAAGGTGCGGAGGTCAGGGGCCAGGCGGAGCTCAAGGAAGTTGATTCCAGAGGTCAGGGGCAGACAGAATAGGCGTCGTCGGGGACCGCCAGCCGGCATTGCCCAACAGGACCCCAAGAGTCCTTGTCTGTGCTCGCACAGGCGGTTGGTATTCGATGTCGGCAGAAGTCGCTCCCTTAAATAATAAGAACCCATGTCATGTAGGACTTTGTATGTTAGAGTTAGAACCTTGAATCTCACCTGGAGTGCAACTATCTTGCTTTGCATGTAATGAGTCTATCTAATATATTAGTTTCACCTTTTAAGTTGCATTACTGAAATAAATGAACTTTTGCACGATATTCTAATTTTTCGAGTTTCACCTATATTTTCAGATAAAAAATAATGCACTAAATCAAGATAAAACACAAAAAGTGAAGCTTTTGCCAGATCAATTAAATAATGGTACATTCATTTATACATTGCACAAAAAAGTTTGTTCAGGTTTATTGTGAGGTTATGTCTTAAATAGTTAAGCTGCAGTTAAAAAGATGGATTTTAAAATACATTTTTAGTTTAGTCCAGTGGTTCCCAAACTTTTTCAGTCCACCACCCCCTTTGTGCTACAAACTCATCCTCAGTGCCCCCCACCCAGGGATGGGATTCAAATTTCTGTGGGAGTGACCTAATTGGAGGGCATGGCTTGCTGGTCACATGACTGGCTGGTGTGGCTTGCTGGTCACATGACCAGGTAGGTGTGGTTTGGTAGTCATGTGACTGGGTGGTGTGGCCAGGTAATTGGTAAAGCAAATACAAGTGGTCCTCACTTAATGGCCAGTTGTTTAGCAAGTGTTCTAATTTATGACTGGCCTCCCCAGAGCTACTTGACCTGTTTTTGGAGTTTTGACAGCCATGCACACACATACACACCCACTCCCTTCTAACCCTGCTGGAGCAGGTCATTGCACTAGAATCAGCAAAGCATCTCTGATTAGATTCTAGTAGTGAATAGAAGCTAATCAGAGATGCTTTGCCAATTCTTGTTGATTTATTTGTATTTCTTTATTTTATATTGCTGAATTGCATTGACATGTGTGTCCCTTCTTGTGCACAGCCCAGAAGCTTTTGTGATTGTTTGCAGCAAAAATTACCAACCTCTGGCTTTGCTCTATTTTTCAAACGTGCTGCCACTGCCGCGTTCTAGGTGCTGGCCCCGCAGGTCCACCCCATTGAGCCCGTTGCACTGGAGGGACCTGCCCAAGTAAGTCCGAGTGGAGCAGTGCACCAAGTCAATGGGGTGAGCCTGAGAGAGAGAGAGAGAGAGAAAGAAAGAAAAAAAGAAAGAGAAAAGGGAAGGAACGATAAAGGGGGAGACAAAGAAAGGGGGGATGGAAGGAAGGGACAGAAAGAAAAAGAAATAAAGAAGGAGGAGAAAGATAAAGGGCGTTGGTACTTACCTGATACGTCCGTTCTCTTTGAGCTGCGAAGAGCATCCAGAAGTGGGAGGTGCTTCAGTCTGAACTTGTCTAGGCTGGGCTAAATCTTGAGGAACACTCCTCCTCCTTCACAGGACTCCTACCCAGCGTTCCCCAGTTTTGGCGAAGACGAGAGTACGAAAAAGACTCTCCTTTCTAAAGACTCAATGACTCGTTGGCCGGAACAGGACCCCACCAGACGGAAAATGGGTGGGGCTGGATGCTCTTCACAGCTCAAAGAGAACGGGCGTATCAGGTAAGTACCAATGCCCTTTCTCCCATGAGCTGCTCAGAGCATCCAGAAGTGGGATATACCAACGCTTGCCCTGTCCTAAGGAGGGACTCCGTCTGGAGTAGAACCTTGCCCTAATCTGTGTGTACCCATTGTAATACTCTCCTGCCAAAGGAGGCATCAGCAGAAGCGAACACATCGATCTTATAGTGTCGAATAAAGGGTGATGGAGAGGCCCAGGTTGCTGCTTGAAAAATTTCAGTAATTGGCGCCTGTGTGACCTATGCGGCCATGATTGCGGCGCTTCTAGTTGAATGAGCAGTAATACCCTTAGGGACCTGTAAGGATTGAGACTGATAGGACTTGGTGATCGCTGCTCGGAGCCAGAGGCCGATCGTGGATGAAGAAACCTTGCTACCTTGAGAGTGTGGTTGGAACGAGACAAACAATGCCTCTGTCTTCCTGAAAGGTTCTGTACGTTTAAGATAAATTCGCAATGCTCGCCTCACATCGAGGCGGTGCCATTGATGTTCTAAGTCATGGTGAGGTCGGGCGCAGAAATTAGGGAGTACAAGTTCTTGAGACCTGTGAAAGACCGAGTTAACTTTTGGCATAAATGTGGGATCCAGTCGAAGAACCACTCTATCAGGATGAAAAACACAGAGATCTTGTCTGATAGACAAGGCCGCAAGTTCTGAAATACAGGGGGCAGAAGTTATTGCAATAAGAAAGGCAACTTTATATGAGAGGATCTGAAGAGTCGTGGATCTCAATGGTTCAAAAGGACTCTTGGTGAGCACAACCAGCACTTTGTTGAGGTCCCAAGTCGGGTAACAGTGAATCGCTGGTGGATGTAGGTTAGTGGCGCCCCAAATAAAGCTACATATGCGGGGGTGATGAGAAATAGAAGAGCAACCCTCACAAGAAATAACAGAGGCCAGGGCAGCGACCTGTCTTTTCAATGTATCGGGCGACAGTCCCTTCCCTGCCTGCAAAAATTCTAGGATTTGAGCCACTGATGGCGAAGTGGGATCAATTTTAGCGTTAGCAAGCCATTTGCAGAAACTATGCCACGTGGCCTCGTATATTCGCATTGTTGAAGTACGTCGGGTGGCCTGAATGGTGGCAATGACCTTACTGGACAACTGTTTGCTCCTTAGACGCTGCCGCTCAACCTCCAGACAGTTAGGTGGAACCATTGAGGTTCTGGGTGATGGAGTGGACCCTGAGTCAGCACTACCTTGTCTGGAGGAATCCGCCATGGAGGGGAGGACGATAGGCTGCAAAGGTCCACACACCATGCTCGTCTAGACCAGAATGGGGCAACGAGTAGCAGTTCCGCCCTCTTTTCCAGCAGCTTCTGGATGACCTTGGAAATTACAGGAAGGGGCAGAAAAGCATACAGAAGGTGAATAAATCTACTACCGGTTGGCCAAATCTGAGTGTCACCTCCTGAAAAAGGGACGGATGTAGACGCCATTCAGATGGGTCTATCGTGGCTCTGCTTAGCCAGTCCGCCTGTGTATTCGATAGACCTGATATGTGTTCTGCTCTGATGGAGAGCAGATTGTTCTCCGCCCAACGGCATAACCTCTCCGCCTCACGCATCAGACGCTTTGATTGAGTGCCCCCTTGTTTGTTTATGTGTGCTTTGGCCGTCACGTTGTCGGTCAGAATTAAAATGTGCTGATTGCATACCTGAGGGAGAAAGCTGCGAAGGGCCAGGTGTACGGCCCAAAGTTCTAGCCAGTTTATACTGCACGACTGCTTTATGGATGACCATCGGCCCTGAGCTGTGAATGATTGTAGATGGGCGCCCCATCCGAACGGGCTGGCATCTGTCATGACAGTCATTTGGTGTGGTTCCTTGAAAGGACAGCCCCTGTTGATGACTGGTTTGATCCACCAGTGGAAGGAGGTGAGAACTGGCGATGGAAGTTTGACTCTGTATGTGGAATTGCTGCGCCCGGACCGCTGGAAGGGAAGCAGGAACCACTGGAGGGATCTAGTATGGAGTCGTGTCCAGGGAACAATAGAAATACAGGAAATCATTTTGCCTAATAGTTTTGACAGTTCAGCTAGAGGAACTCTTCTAGAGGACCTAATTTCCTTAATTAATTTTTGAATGCTGGAGTGTCTATCAGGAGATAGGAAGATTTACCTGCTTCTGTATCTATGATTGTTCCTAGGTGGATCAATCGAGTTGAAGGTGTTAAATGACTCTTTTTCCAATTGATGGAGAACCCGTGTTGTTGAAGGGACAGTAATGTGGCCTGTGTGTCAGAAACTGAGCTAAGAACTGAGGATGACATGATTACAATGTCATCGAGGTAGCATTGGAGTCGAATGGGAAAGTTTCTCAAGTGAGCAGCTAAGGCAGCCAGGACCTTTGTAAAGGCCCTGGGGGCAGATGCCAGTCCAAAGGGCAGAGCAACATATTCAAAGTGAAGGTCATTGTAACAGAAACAAAAACTTTGAATGGGAAGGCCGAATAGCAATGTGCAGGTATGCCTTTGTTAGGTCTATTGACGTTAGGACATCTCCCTGTCTGATGCTAAGGAGAATGGATTGAAGAGTATGCATTTTAAATTTGTGGTATACCAGGTAATGGTTAAGCCGTTTGAGGTCTAAAATCGCTGTCCATCCCCCCGAACTCTTTGGTACAACCCTGCCCCCTTTGTTCTGTTGGAACTGGCCTAATGGCATTGATGTCCAGAAGGTGTTGGATAGCTGTTTCCATGAGATTACGTTTAACAGCATCTCTGGAAAGAGGGCAGGCCAAGAAGGAGTTCGGAGGAGTGGAGAGAAACTCCAGAGCTAGACCAAATCTGATCGTGTCCCTGACCCAAGAATCAGAAGTGGAAGAGTCCCATTGGTCTGCAAAGAACCTTAGGCGGCCACCAATGGGAGTCATGGTCATGGGGTTATTTGGGGCGCCTGAAAGGGCAGCCCCCAGACCCTCGAAAGGGCCGCTTGGGTTGACCGTCCCTCCTGCTTCTATCCCCAAATTCGGACCTCTCTGACTGCTGTCCCTGCTGAAAGGGAGGGGACCTCTGGTATCTGGGGTTGAAAGAGCTCTGGATGAAGGGATGAAAGGAAGTCCTACGAAAGGACTGAGAATGTCTGGGGTCTGACTTCCGAAAAAGGAAAGGCAGGATTTTCTTTTTGTTGCGGGTTTCAATAAGCAATGGGTCAAGGGCAGGACCGAATAATCTGTCTCCAGTAATGGGAGAGGAGGCCAATTTGGTCTTGTGTTTGATATCCGCTTGCCAGTGTTTCAACCAAGGAAAACATCTTGCCGAGACATGAGAGGTAATGGACCTGGCTGAAAATTTTACAGCGTGGTAGGTGGCATCCGCAGAAAATTCGGTGGCAGCTATGAGTTTAGCAATGTCTTGATGAGCTCTAACATTGGAATTTGGGATTTGTTCCCTTAGGTGTCAAAGCCATCTGAGGGAGGAACGAGTGAAAAAGGAAGCGGCCGTGTCCGCCCTGATGGCCCATGCATCAGATTGATGAGCTCTGCGTAAGACCAATTCAGCTCGTTTATCCTCTGGCTTTTCCAGAGCTTCACTGGGGATGGATGACGGAGAAGTTAAGTTGATTATGGGCTCGTCCACCTCTGAGGTGGACAACAAATTTGAGAACTCGGGAGCCAAATTAAAAACTTTCTATCATAACCGGTTGGGGCTGGATATACTGATGCAGATGCCCACTGCTTTCGAACCAGGTCTGAAAATATGTGAGGAACTGGGATCACATCAGCTTCAACCACTGGTTGGTTGAAGAGCAGATCCTCTGATTCCCCTTGAGAGGGAGAAGGTGTAGACAAGGGTCCCGACTTGTCTAGTTTCGCCGTGTTTTTTGCTTTAAAGGAAATGGATCTGAATAATTGAGATCGGAATAAGCCCGTAAATATGGGTTGGTCTGGAACCAAACCCTCGTCCTCAGGCATTCCCCTTTCAGAGGAGTCCGGCTCCGAAAGAGCAGGATCGCTGTTAATTGCTGATCCTGACTCTACTTGGTCTAAAAAGCTGACCTGTTCCAACCCTTCAGCTTCCTCCTCCTCCTCCTCTTCCAGAAGAGGCCCCGGGAGGGACACCTCTCCTTGACCCTGTACCTGAGGGAAGTGTTGATCCAACCTGTTAGAGGATCAAATTGATTGGACATCATCCTCAATCGAATATGGATGGTTCCTGGTGAAAAATGCTTGTTGCAGGTCTGCAGCGATTCCCTGTCGTATGGCCACTTCCATCCACGTCCTCATTCGGTCTGGTACCTGTTGGCGAAGAGATTCCTGTTGGCGAAGGCCCGCAGCCGTGGGGGTAAACATGGCTTCAGGTGTTTGTCTCGTGGTTGGTATAGCAGAGACGTGGGCTCGAGGGTCCGGAGGAGCCAAACAGCGCCTGCAGGAGATGGAGAGATCTAGGGGAGGAGGGAGGTGAGAAGAGGTAGATGGTCTCGGGCTGGAGGGTGGGTGAGAAAATGAGGTCTTCTGCGCTCGTTTTGTACATTGATCTATTTGTTTCTCTAATGCCTTGTGGCGCCGGTTGGCATCCCTTTCTGAGGCCTTGGAGGGGCCCTTGGATGTATGTTTAGACTTGGATTTGGCCTTTGAGGCCTGACTGTTACTACCACCAGCCATTTCAAATGAAGATTTATTTGATATTATAGGGGTATGCATATACCCAGATATGTCTATGTATATATATATATATATGTACAATTACAAGATGGCGGTTGGCGCGCCCAGGGACCTGACACCACAGGACAGGGTGCCCTGCAAGTTTGAAAAAAAACCCTTTTTTGGTGTTTTTTTTAAAATATATATATACAAGTATTTACAGTAAGAATTAATTGTGTCGTATCAAAGGGATAATACAATCAGTAGTATTATTCCTATAATGATCAATAATTTATGAAATAATACCAAATTGTTTAGTATATATATTTGATTTAGTTGGTAATCAATGTCCAAATAATATCCAATTGGAACCAATGAGCACCAGTCTAAGGGCCAGAGTCACTGCAAGGCCCTCAATGGCTTCCCTGCACAGGCGGACACTGGCCTGGGTGCGCACCGTTGTGCCAATGGGCTGGCTGACTTGTGGGGGTTAGCCAACAACAGAATCTTTTAAGTGAGTAAAGCCTCAATAATTTGCAGTTACGAGGCTGTAAGATCTCCAGAGGTCTTGAAAGAGACTCCTCTGAGGCAAGCAATAATTATCACCTACAGTCTGTTGCAACGATAGAAAAACGCTAACCATAAAATGGCGGCTAGACGTTAGGAAGTTTTGGCGCGCTTTGCCCACAGCAAGATTTCCACCCGAATAGGAGATGTCGCTAGACAGTACTGGTGGGTGGTGAAGGATCAAGCCTTGGAAAAAAACACTCCCTACAATGGCATTCTAAGGGGGAGAGGATATGACACCAAGCAAGGAAAAAAAGAAACCAGATAGCCTCCTCTTTCTCTGAGGAATCTGTGCCGTTGGGAAATGAAGCCTCAATGGGCGAAGTGAGGGATGCGGAATGGCGGGTAGTACGGTCAGGTGGGGGGGCGCGAAAACGGCCGCAGCCACCCGTTAATGCAGGCGCAAACGAAGCTGCACTAGCAATAGTGAGAAAGAGATCAACAAACGAAGTCTGCAAGCAAACCTGATTGAAAAAGAAATTTTCCTGTTTTGGCCAAGGATTTGAGAGATAGAGAATAAGCACTGCCTAGCTCATTCAAGGCTGAGCCAAAACTGCGGAACGCTGGGTAGAAGTCCCGTGGAGGAGGAGCGTTCCTCAAGATTTAGCCCAGCCAAACAAGCTCAAACTGAAGCACCTCCCACTTCTGGATGCTCTGAGCAGCTCGTGGGAGAATGAGATATCTATTTTAGTCCAATCACTTGCTTCAGCAGGGTTAGAAGGGAGTGTGTGTCTGTGTGTTCTCCTTGTAATTTACCAGTCCATTTTGGTTTTGCCTTCTTCAGAATTGGCACTGTAATACATTGGGGAAAAGTAATTTTTTAGGGTGGAGATCTGGTCCAATGGATCCTGTTTAAAGCCTCAACAAAATGTGAGAGCTTCCTGAGAGTCTTGACCATGTTTTGTCCACCAAAACCTTTAATAGAAGCCAAAGATGTTTCAAAGTGGAAAAGGGCATCAGTCTAAACTAGGCCTCATTTCAATCTGATGCATCAGGATTCTCTCTCTCTCTTTCCCTCC
Organism: Naja naja; assembly: GCA_009733165.1. Classification (NCBI taxonomy): domain Eukaryota; kingdom Metazoa; phylum Chordata; class Lepidosauria; order Squamata; family Elapidae; genus Naja; species Naja naja. Next base: position 101,661,529 of record CM019155.1, on the reverse strand, counting down.
CTCCCTCCCAGACTGGCTTTGCTCTACTTTCCCAATGTGCCTACGGGGCCGGCGCTTTGAACATGGATGGATGGATAGATACAGAGAGAGAGGTAGGTAGGCAGGTAGACAGACAGACAGATAATATTGGTAGATAAGTAGGTAGGTAGGTAGGTAGGTATATTGATGGATGGATGGATGGATGGATGGATGGGTGGGCAGGCAGGCAGGCAGGCAGGCAGACCTTTTGAATGAATGTATGGATAGGTAGGTAGGCAGGCAGGCAGGCAAGCAGGCAGACAGACAGACAGACAGACCTTTTGGATGGATGCATGGATAGATAGGTAGGTAGGTAGATAAATAGATCTGTATTGGTAGGTAGATAGGTAGGTAGACAGAAAGGCAGGCAGGCAGGTAGGTAGGCAGGCAGACAGACCTTTTGGATGGATGGACAGACAGACAGAATGCGACAGCACCGGCACTTTGGGAAAGTAAAGCAAAGCCAGAGTGACTTTCCCAATGTGCTGCCATGGCTGCGTTCAATGCCATTAAGCCCCTTGCACCGTTCTAGTGCAACAGTCAATGGGATGAGCCTGTGGTGCCGGTGCCTCGATTGCCCCCCTGCTGCCCCTTAGCGCCCCCCCTTCAGCAGCCGCTTCCAAGAAGAGCCCGTCCCACCTCCGACTTCTAGGCCTTGGCCCACCAAGCAAAACCTCTCGACACTCACCTCCAAGAACGCTCAACACGCCGAAAGGCCCGCCCTACTTAATTCCTGTGACACAACTACAAGGCGGCGCATGCGCTTTTACCTCACTTCCTTGAGGAGACCTTCGTCGCAGTCGGCTTGACCCGGCCCATGGGGGGATCTGTTGCGGCTCAGTGCAGGAAGCGCTTCCAGGATGGGAAGTGTGAATCCTGCCTGCAGTGCTGCGCTGATCCCATGCCTGCAAAAAACCTCCAGCCGCTGCGTGTTTTTTTCGGTGTGGCTGGACTCCTCCAGCGCCCCCCTGCCGCCTCTTAGCACCCCCCTGCTGGTCCCCTTGCCTCTTAGCGCCCCTCCCAGGCATCCCACCACCTCCCAGGGGGTGGTACCGCCCACTTTGGGAACCTCTGGTTTAGTCAAACAGAATCTAGACATCAATCTTAATTTTAACTTCTAAGTTTATTTGTGAAAGTCTTCATAGATGTTAACATGAAACCTATTTACAATCTGTGATAAGAAACTAGAACTTGCAATGAATCAATCAGGTGGAGTGATCGGCACTCTCATTACTAAAGGACATTCTTCCAGTGGAAGCAGATACAATAGTAAACTAGGAAGAGACAGGGGGGAAATAGACCTCAGGAGGGGGTGGCTTGATAGTGACTGGCTGGGAGGCTCTTCGGGGAGGTGAAGGTTTGGGCTGCACTTGCTGCTGAACTGTGTTGTAGTAGGTGACCCCTCCATACACCTGAGACTGAGCCTGCAAATCCAAAAGGAAAGAAAGGTTATTACATATGTATATTGAATTCACTGAAATTCAAAACATAAACATTTTAGTTGACTTAGAAACTCACTGAGTTAAAAAGACAGCAATATCTAGTAAATTGTGTAATTATAGAATATGAACATTATATATTAAAAAAACATTTGAACTCCCTATTGAAATACAAACATTTTATTAAAACTTGCATATGAAGATTTTCTTAAGAATACAGTATATTCTAAGAAACAATGCACTTATTGTTAAAATTAAAATGAAATGTTATTGAACATTTTCATATAATAAAAACAAAGTCAAAGAAAAAAACAAAGCTATAGTTAAGAAATATATAAACAACTTTCAACCATCTTTTCAACATTAATTATAATCATATTGTCCCTCTTAAATATTTTACAAATCTTCTCAGCCTCCTCCTTTAATCTGCATCCTTCTTATTCTTCAAATACATAAATAATCAATTCATGTTTTTCTTCATTCAGCGAAAAGTCCCCAAAATGACCAGCATTTAAAAGCAAAACATAAGTAGACTTACTTGAGTGTTAGGATACAGGTGGGGAGGTGGGGGAGGTGGAAGTGCTCCTGGAGGGTAGGGGTAACTGGGATTGCCAAAATTCATTACTCCAGGAGGGGAAAGGTAGGTTGATGCTAACAGCTGTTGTGGTGGTGGTGGTGGTGGTGGTGGCGGCTGCTGCCCAGGAGACATGGAGACAGGAGGAGGATATAAGCCAGGATTAGCCAGAGGTGCAGGTGTCTGGTGTGGATGCAATCCTGGCAAAGACAGATAACATAGTCAAACAATTCTAAAATCAAAAGGCTATCAGGAAGCAAAGATGGAATAGATAATGTTTTAATATATGTGCTAAAGTTAAAAGAATAATTAATCCATCTGGCATGCTAAGAAAGATAAGTCATTGGAACATACGCCTACAATATGCCAAATGCATCCCTGTTCTTCGCTTGCAGAGATTGATTTTCAAAGGTTAATCTACTTGATTAACAGAAGGATCAGAAAATCTTCCCCCCTCACTCTGTATACATTTAAAATTCTTTCTTCTTGTGTAATTATTTATTTCATTAGATGTAGACACCATCTGACTACAAAACATATCTAGGAAAGGAACAAAATAAAAGCACAATAAATTAGAATAACCGTGACAGTATCAAGAGTCAATACAGAATATGTGTCCCGCCCCCAAAAAAACATCCAAAAGAAGACCCCATCCACCCTAACCCAAAACAACCAGATTGTGAAGTTTTTCTTGGAATATCTCAGGAGGCAAGACATGCTTCCCAGTCCAATTTCTTTTTATTTAATCAAAGGGACCTGGTGCATGCCAACCATGCCAGTTCATTACATTTTAAGAAGGCATACAAGGAAAGAGAAAAAATAAAGTTTTAAAAATATGCTTTAACAACTTTCCTTGCCAGTGGTAGGACCTGAAGTAAGTATAACTTCTCCCTTCTCCAGAAGTGAAAGGAAAAAATGTAAGCTATGCATCAAATATGTGAAAAACCAATGATTCAGCATGTTCTTTTTTCCCCAAAAAGCCAAATATTTTACAAAAAACAAAGCCCTTTACCTTCAACTTTATAGTCTCAATAAATCTAATCTCAAATTACAGGTTTCATTTTCCTTCAATTAAAATCATCCCAGTTTGCAAAACTTATATTGGATTTTATTGCGTAAAGAGAACATTTAAAAAATCCACCCTCACCCCCGTTCTTTTTTTTTGCCTGACATATCTGAGTTCCCAAAACTAAATTTTGGAGCTTTATCTTTTAGATACTTATAAAAGCTTTTGCAATATTGCAAAATGGTACAATGGAATCCAATGCTTTCTTATGACACTTACAATGTAAGGAAATAAGGAAAGCTTTATAGTAGCTCCAAAGAGTTTTGTCACTCCAGTGAACGAAGAAAGTGCATCTACTTTCCATCTTCCTAATTTCCTTACAATCACATATATTAATAGATAGTTAATATTTTCTTTAATGCTGAAGAGCAACCATGTACTAGAAACAATGAACTATCTCACTTTGTTGTTGTTAATAGCAAACAATGTATTTGTTGATATATATCTCAAGAGATATAAGTGATGCACTGCAGGAATTTGAGGATATTTCTAACAAGCTGATAAAATTAAAATATAAAGGAAATGTTAGAGAAAAATGAAAGAGGGAAGGGGAGCTATGAAAAATCAGTCCTTACCTGGATGTGAAACATGCATTTCTGGTCGAACAATCACCCCTTGAGGAGGAAGTGAAGTAGGATTTTCACCATGTGTATAAATTGGACTTCGGAAGTGTACTGTAAGGACAAACCATTAGACATTACCTTTCTAACACTGACAGAAGTAATTATTTTGAAATGAAGTAAAAAGAAGCCTTAGTTGCCATCAGGCAGAGTAACAATAACAACATATAATGTATTGGGTAGAGAGAACATTTAAAAAATCCACCCCCACCCCCTAGTACATTAGTAACTAGAGCAGCAAACTGGGTTCAAGTCAACAATGGATCAGTTTCTCTGGGCTATTGTAAATTAAAGGTAGTCCTCAGGTTACGATGGCAACTGGGACCAAAATATCCATCACTAAGCAATGCAGTCATATGATGTAGCAATGGCAATCCCATCCATCCTTGTTGCTATTGTTAAATGAGGGTTACGTGAGTTGTTAAGGAAGGACCGTTGGGAAGAGATTGGAATCCAGGGAAGCAGACCAGCAAGTGAAAGCTATGTAGTATGAGTAGGCAGACGGGTGTCATGAGTGGGTGCTATGGATACAGGGAAGTGAGAGAGTGTCACAGGTGGGTACTCCTGAGTACAGGCAGGAGGGTGTCGTAGGTGATGCTGTGGAGCACAGGCAGGCAAAAAGATGCTGCAAATGGGTGCTATGGAGTGCAGGCAGGTGGGTGCTGTGGATGGGCACTTTGGAGCACAGATGGGCAAAGAAAAGCAGCAGAAGTGAGAGTAACTTGTGGGAATGACTTGGGACCTCCTGCTGTATTCCCTATTTACTATGCTTATGGAAAGCCAATAGGGAAGGTTGAAAATGGTTATCACGTGATTGTGGAACACTATAAATTTTAAAGGGCCTTGGTGGTGCAGGCTGTTAATAGCCTAGCACTTAGTTCCAACTGCCTGTAATTATTGCAGGCTCGAATCCCACCAGGCTCAAGGTTGACTCAGCCTTCCATCCTCTCAGGGTAGGTAAATTGAGGACCCAAGATTGTTGGGGGCAATAAGCTGACTTTGTAAAAATGCCGCTTAGTAATGAGCAGGCATATACAATGGAAGGAAGGCTATTGCTGAGCGCATTGGGTTGTATCCCAAAAATTGTAAGCCGCCCTGAGTCTCCGGAGAAGGGCGGGATATAAATATGAATTAAAAAAACAAAACAAAAACTGCAGCTTTAGTTTATAAAGCAACCAAATTGTATTCATGTGACTGTAAATTCGAAGACAGACTATGAGTATATCTCATTTGACACTATCCTAACTTTGCATAGTTGCTGATCAAGTGGTCATAACCCAAGGACTTCCTGTCAAACAGGATAGCACCCTACATTCTATCAAATGTGTCTGATTAAAGGCAGGATGAAGATGAAATTGATAAAAAATGATAACATTCTAAGTTTTAGAAATGAACAGTTTTCTAACAAAGAACAGGCTTCCAGAAATAATTTTTCTGATTCACAAAAGGCAAACGCCTGTGCGGTTTAGAAAGAGTACTTATTCACTATCTCATTCACTTTCCCTATTATACTAGTACATATGAATCTTACTTCTCTGAACAAGTTCTTCAGGTTGTTGTTTTTGTTTACAAAAGGTTAAGAAAATGATATGTAGCCCACAGTACTGCAAAACCCAATCCAAAACAGATATAAAAATCCTTTTAATGAACAGTTTGTACTCACGTCCATCATAGTAATGCCCTTCCATTATGCGTATATGGACTGGTGTAGCAGGTTCTGGGACAAGCCTCTGACGCTGTGAGGAATAGTGGTCTACAGACCCAAACTGAATCCTCTGGAAAAAAGCATAGCAATGTCTAATTTCTTAAAAGATTGCCAGAGTGAAATATTTTCCTGTACGATGAGCTTTGTTAGCCATAAAAGATCTTCTAATTATTAAGGGTTGCTCGAATGGTTTATATTCTTAAAAACTTTGTCAAACTTTGCCCAGGAATGATTAGCTACTTGGTTATTGTTTTTTAACAATACATTCATGTTTCTCTCCATCAGTATACAGGGAGGATTGGTTCCTATAGATATCCCATCTTGTCTATCATTCTTTTTCTCCCAAAAACATTAAATCAAAGCTAGATGAATCTATTACAAAGGTAAGTATCTCACTAAGTTCAAGTTGTTGAACTGATCCTGCTGCTTGATAAAGACTCTCATTCCTTCGATGAGAGTTTGCATTCTAGTTGCCAATCAAACCCATCATTTCAGAACCAAGAAAAATAAATAGAATGTTACCGTATTTTCTATCCTGTTGAACTGAGGGGGTGGGGCTGCTCCAATGTGCATCTGATTAGGCAAACCTATTAGGAAAGACAAAGGAGAAAGAAAAACCAATTATTCTTCAGTTTTATCCTAATATTAAGAAAAATTTAAAAATGGAAAGCAGGTTTGGAAAAGTCCTAGATAATATGAGAAAGGCAAATGCTGCTCACTTTGAGAAAAGTGTGCCAAAATCCTCCCCTGCTGCCACATAGTAGGGAATGGTCCCAGGCAGAATGAGGTTGGAAATGTATACCAAGAGTATATACTCCCAGCAGGGTCATTCAAGTCATGCAAGTCATCCTAGCTGCCCTGCTAAAGCAAGCCAAATCAGGCAGCAGCAATATAATAAGATGCTGGAGGCAAATGATTATTTAAGTGACAGCAGCAAATTCATTTAAGTGACAACAGCATCGTTCCATTCAGTGCAGAAGGCAATGATAAACCACTCATGTGTCTCAACAAGAAAATCACACAAATGAGTAACATTAGAAATCCAGACAATTGATATCTCAGATTAAATGTCACTCAATATGCTATTGAGGAAAAACTGAGTGGTTAAGGGGCTGGCCTAGAAATCAGAAGACTGAGTTCTAGTCCGGCCTTAGACATGAAAGCCGACTGGGTGACTTTGGGCCAGTCACTGGGAACCTAGAATGTAAGAAATGTAAAATGTAAAAAGGAAAAGTATCCATTATACTTAGACATCAACAAAGAAAAAAGGAATTGCACTGTTTCCATAGTTAGGAAGGACATAGCAAAGATATGTAAGTTTATGATCAAAACAAAACAGAAGATCAATAAGCTTGAGGATGAAGTTCAATTTGAAATCCCCCAAAATTGCAAGTGAGATGTACCAATTTTGGTTGGAGAGCAAAATATCAAAATGGGAAATAATGAAAAAAAATGAACTGAAACTGAAGTAGGAGAATAAGTTTCTTCTTGACTTACAGCCACAATGAAACCTAGAATTTCAATTATTACTTATTGTGGTCATAAGTCAAGGCACTATGTAACCAGACTCAATTTTAGACTCATCGCATGGTCATTAATCCAGCATATCCAATGAGTGTTTTTTGCTGTTTTCTGCTGAAAAATAGTAAAAAAAAAACCCTATCTAATCTATCCATCCATCCATCCATTTATCCATCCATCCATCCAATATATCTATCTAAACAATATCGTAGCACACAGAAGTCAAAGTGATTATATTATTGGTATAGGGAGGGAAGAAGTCAGCTACAACATCAAAGATGTGGCCAAAGCCTACCTGTTTCCATATTATAGGATGATATACCAACCGTTTTCAAAAAAACTATCAGAAATTGCTCTGAAATATTAAACCATATTAATGAACACAGAAATTGTGGAATGAATTCAAATAAATTATTATGGTATATGAATGTAAAAAAACTGGCAAAAACCAAAATATCTGAAGAAACCAAACTGAATGTCAGAACAAACTGGAAATTACCAAGAAAGGTAAGGAAAGATCTCTGAAATGATGATCAAGATAGGATAGTTGTCTAGTTTATATATTCGGGAAATTCATTTTTCCTTGCTTTAGCATATCACTTACCCTGTGGTGGTATAAACCGGGGTTGCCCTTGATTCCAGTTTTGTTCTGTCATATTCAACTGAGACATGTCTTGTTCAACATCATCCAGATTTGCCTCAACAGGTACCTCCCAATTACCAGTCTTTGCTGAAGAAGGTGATGGTATAATATCAGCAGTTTTTAATGGAGCTGGCACCAACCCTGTTGGAGGTGGAACTTCATCTGCCAATTTTCCTGTCTCACCTACTTTGTTCCGACTCCTCCTTGCTCGAGAATAGGATTTTTTTTCCACAGGCCTATCTGGCTGTGTCTGTAGAATATCTGCAGGTGGAGTTTGATTTTCCAAAACAACTTCTTCTTTTTTAACAGGGCTGTTTTGAATAGGTGGTATCTCAGATTTGGGAGAAGGCTCTCTTGCTGGGATTGGATCTGATCGTCTGGCCCGGTAACTGCTCTCAGGCTTTGACTGTTCATTGTAGCGAGGTGCATGTTGACTACTTACATCCACAGCTCGATAACTTGGGCGAGTATCTTTATAGCCACTAGGTTTGGGGAATGCCCTTGGACTAGCCATCTGTCCTGTCCCTGCTGAGTTTCGATTAATGAATGTCCGAGGTGCCACAGAAGTACTGTCTAGACTCTGATGTCGTGGTGGCTTACTTGGTCGTTCACTGGACCAATTGGATTCTCTTTGTGGTGGACTCCCAAATCTAAATGAAGAGGAGATGCTACTGATCAGAAATGAATGTTTTATGTTCAATTCATCATCACAACTGTCCTTCACTCAAGGTCAGAAAAAATTTTTCAAGCCCTATATTATTCCACAAAAAGTACACAGACCCACTTCTACAAATTCACCTTGGTTTGCGCATCCTTCTGGGTTTGATATCATCAGGGTTGTGTGCAGAGCGGATATCATAGCCATAAAGAGCAATCAGCTCTTGTCTGGATTTTGGTGCTTGCTCATCTTCTCGAAACTTGTCATGTTCCCATCGTCCTTCATCTTTCCACAATTTGCGCTGGCGACCCTTAGGTCTTGTATACCAAGATAAAGAAAAACAATTAGAACAATTAGGATGGTATGTGGGATACCAAGAAGTTTGGAGACTACTGTTCTTTACCATAGATATAACAGTGAACTAAAGGCAAAGCCATTAAAAATATGACTCCACAAGAGAAAATTTAGAACAGCCCAGATCCTTGATAATTTTTTATTTTAAAAAAATCTTCATAGATTTCAGGGAGGCCACTATGCCTCTCAATAAAAAAGAAACCTCGTCTGGGAAGACTTCACCATGAGAGACAAAGGAAATAGTTGTGCCTGTAAATTAAGACCTTTTTAGAGCTGTACTCTCCTATTAATGGTTGCCCAAAGTCAATTAATTATCCAGTAACCACTAAAAGACTGATAATGGGTTCCATACATTCCTTTAGTTTCATTATTTTACTATATAACTCACAGAATGAGACAAAATTTAAAAGCTAAAATGTAATCCTCTTTAGAGGTTTGTGTATCTTTCTTTGTTAGCAGTCAGTTGTGCCTGCAAGTAAAATGTTCCTACCTATGAATTCTTTCTACAATTGCTGCCTGCTATTCCTATCACCTACCGGACTTCCTCTTCCTGGGTTTGTCCACGGAGGTCATGCTCAAAGAAAAGACCTTTACGAGGTATATATGCTGGGTTCTTCCGGTCTTCATCATCATCTAGATGCTTAGGAAGCTTTTTACCAATTTTGTTTTCAACTTGTTCAGTGCTTTCCTAAAATGAGAGAAATCAAACACTCACTGACCTATTGAAAACTACCAACAATATCCCAGAAACCATGGTTTTCATTACTAAAAATGTGATTGATCAGGTGTTATGATTATGTATTCTGGATAGACAACTGATTGTGGACTACTACAGGTAGCCTTTAACCTACAGTCATTCGTTTAGTGACCATTCAAAGTTGCAATAGCACTGAAAAAACTGACTTCTAACTGTTTTTTACTTATAACCAGTGGTGGGCTGCAAATTTTTTTAACAACCAGTTCTCTGGCTGGGTAGGCGTGGCCAGTTGGTCATGTGACTGGGTGGTTGATGTCACTCATCACACCAGCCCCGCCTCCCAGCCACTCGCCTCAAAGGAACAGGTAGGATTAAGCTGCTTGGGGCTAATCCCATCACTGGCCACCCCTGCCCCTGCCCATTTTCAGACTGTTTCTGGGTCATTTTCAGGCTGTTTTTCCGGCCAAAATTTGCCTGAAAACAGCCCCAAAAAAGCCCACTTTTGGGGCTTTTTCAGGCTGTTTCTCGCTCAAAAAACTGCAGAAAATAGCCTGAAAAACAGGTGGGGCCGGGGCCAGACAGTGGTCCAATTTGCCGATTCTCCCAACAGTGCAGAATCGGAACAAGGGGTTCAGGCAAACCAGTCTGTACTTGCAGCAGCCTACCTTTGCTTATGACCATTGCAGCATCCCATGATCATGTGATCAAAATTTGGATGCTTGCTAACTGGTGTGTATTTATGATGGTTGTAGTGTCACAGTCATGTGATCATCTTTTCAGCCTTATGACAAACAAGTCAATGAGATAGCCAGATTCACTTAATAGCTGTGTTCCTAACTTAACTGCAACAATTCACATCGTAAAATGGAGCAAATCTCACTTAACAAGTGTCTTCCTAGCAACAGAAATTTGGGGCTCGACTGTGGTTGTAAATCAAGGACTACCTGTACCAAATATAAATCAATCATCATAACATTTTAAAATATCTTTGAAAGTACTAATATGAAAAAAATATTAGTCATGTAAAAGATAAGTACCTGTTTTATAAAGCTAAATCAATAATTGAGGTTATATTTCAATATTATGTTAGAAAATGATAATATACACAAGGCTATATGACAAAATATGTGTCACAATAGGAGGAATAATGTGTAGTCAATTAAAATAAGTCCTCTTAAAAATATCTATACATTTGTGTATAGATATTAGTGAAAACTATTTCAGCATGGTATTTAAGCAATACAGATCATTCTCAATGATGGTAATTAAGATTGGGTTTTACATCACTAAATGATATGGTTGTAAATGTCCCATGATTGCATTGCTTAGCAATTAAAATCTTGGAAGTTTCCATTAACACTGTTAATCAAATCCCAGTGGTTAGCTGAGGACACATCCAATCGAAGTTCACTATTACTTCTGAGTTTTACTGCTACTACACTAAACCAAGGTAGCTCTTCTCTTTTTAGCTACAAAATATTGCTTATAAAATTCTTTCAAAACTACTTACTTAGAATGCAACTGCAAAATACAAGCATAAGAGAGAAAAAATCTACTAAATGTGATGACTTAAAAATAATTCTTTATACTACGACCATGTTTTGCTAAACAATACAAATACATATTTTAATTTCTAGGTTAATTAATACTTAAGCTCAAAATTCAGTAAAACATACCTGCCCATCCCCATTCTGCCTTTCACCTGCAACTGTGCCTTTTGATTCTGGTTTCTCATCCGCTTTGTCTGCTTTTGTTCTCAATTCAGTATCATTTCTGTCCCGCTTTAAGTCCATTTTACTAGTTTCTTCTTCACTGTATTCTCCTTCCTCAGCCTAAAACAAACATCCAATTTGATTCAATTGGAGAATAACCAATATGTTATCTATATTTACACTATGCAGAGTGTAAATATAGATAAAATATTGAATATGCAGAGTATGTTGTACAGTGTGTCATTTAATACCTTTTTAAAATATATACAGAAACAAAACATACATCCAAAGCATGCATTTCTAGTCCACAAAATGGTGTAAAGAAAACCTAAATGCTGTGAAGAAAAATATACTACAGAGTGTATATCCTAAGGTGTCTTTTCAAAAGGCAACTGGACTTTGTTTTTCCTTGAAGACGTTTCGCTTCTCATCCAGGAAGCTTCTTCAGTTCTGGCTAAATGTTCCAAATCCTTCCTTACATTCCTTACAGTCATCTGGTCATTAGTACTCTTTCTGAGAGTCATTGAGGCCACTTTGAGATTTATCTGTCCTCTCAGGATCACTTGAATAATGCAGATAGGTGTGGCACCTCCTTGGAATTGCTGAAATATGCATGACCTGAATGTCTGAAACTCTCTAGACATAAAAAGTGTATATAAAAAAAGAGCTGAATGGCTTTTCGTAATAAGGAAGTAAATATTTCATGCCCTGATTTGCCCAAAGGCACTTATTGAACCCAGTCTCTAAAACTACCTAGCAGGTTTTTAAAAAATCCAATAAACTGCCGTATCACATATTCATGCACATTATGAAATGATGTATATGACCTCAACTCACCTCAGAATCCTCAGCACTTTCATAGTCAGAGAGAACAGCTAAAAATAAAGAGTTATTTGAGGTGAAAAACATCTTCCAAAATGCAATGCTTTAAAGGCTTAATTCCCTTATTTTCTCCCAAGCATTTCATTCATACCCTCCAAATCCATTTGCAACTGTATTACCTGTTCCTTTTGCTCATATATAAAACCTTGTTTTATCTTTGGTTCATCCATCTAATATTGCTTGTTTTGAATATTCCATCTATCACAAATCATTTTTCTATAAAGCATAATACAAAATATTGCTCCTCTGAATCTATTTCAGGGAAAACTACAGCACTAATTTGTTGACTAACACATTTTTCTTTTTAATATTAAATCCTCTTCCAAGAATTCTGCACAAAATTGTTCACCCTTCCCATGGGGCTATCTCTTCACATATCCTTATTTGTTTCATGTTTTCTGAATTCTTTCTAAACTCATTGTCCCTATGTAAAAAGTGTTGGTCTTCATCATCCATCTTTTACAATCTTAATTCCATATGCTGTTTCTTTATTCCATTTTTCTAACTTGCCGTTAAGTATGACTCCAGAACTCTTTATGTTTTCCCTCCCTTAAAGATTATTATCTTACCTATGAAAAACTTTTCTTTTCCGCTACTTTTTATCTAGATTCTTGCACATTATCCCTATTAAGATCTAATAAGAAAGTCTAACTGGATAGGTGTACAAACTAGTCTTTTTCCAATGCCAATCATTTGAATAAAGTTATGCAACTTTCTTTAGGAAGATGCTAAAAAAAGTGGTTACCTTACTATCAGTAAGGCTGGAAAAACCTAATTATTCTAAGCACACACACACAGAGAGAAGGCCATTTGTGAGCCTCTTCCAGGGATGTCTGCGAAAAGGGGATCGACTCCAAGTTTTCAATTCCAAAGTCTCTCAGAGCAGAGAGCTCACCGTGAAGTCAAAATGGAAGAGGAACCCAAAATGCTGGGCCCAGAGGAAAGGTGGAGGGGCAAAGTGACAAAGCACTGGCTCCTGCCAATCTCGAGAAAAAAAAAAACGAAGCTGCCCAAAGCAAGGATGGGCCAGCACAAAGAACATCACAGTGTCACTCATTCCACTCATTTGGGTAATGAATCATTTCAGTATTATTTCAGATGTGAAGATACCACAAAAAGGCTGTTAGCTGCCTTGATCGTTTTTTTTTAAACTATGTGGCAGTTGGAGCAGTGTTGTATTGATTTAATTAGTTAGAAACTGGAACCACAATATGATTATGATTTCATTCCTACCTGCAGAACTATCTAAAATAGCAGTGGAAAGTTTCCAAGAAACTTGTGATGGGACTCTCATAGGTTTCCATTTTTCCCTCTCTGTTCAAGTGGGAACATTTGCTCAGAGAATTTGAATAGAGTGTCATCAGTATGCTAATAACATTCACCTTTATCCTTCCTTTCCATCAGAAACAGGAAAGACTGCACAAGTGCTTGAGAGCTACCTGGACGTAGAATTGGAGTGAATGAGAAACAACAAACTGAATCCAGTCAGGATGTAAGGAAATACTGACAGGAAGTTCTCAGAACCAGAAATTAAGATGTCCTATTCTAGATGATAGTAGCTCCACCAAAATATCAGATGTATATTTTAGGAGCTCTTCTTAATTTCAATATGACAGTAGAGACACACTGGCCTTAGAAATAATAACAATTATACCAAGCTGTAGCTGGTGTCTGAACTGGGAAACACTATCCTCAGTTATCCATGTCCTTTACAATTATATTACTGCAGCGTAACCATCAGAACTTCACCCTGCTATGGCAGCCAAATAACAACGTAGAATATTGTGAAATAACAAATATACACCCTGATACTTGATTGTATATTCTATAGATTCCATTGCTAACAACAGAAATATTAGTCTATACATTTTTGGTTTTACTACCAAAAATGAACAGAATTAGAAATACTGATTTGCAACAAATATTTTATGATTTTAAAAACATTGCTTCGTAATTATTTTGTATTTCTAGCACCAATTACTACTGTTAAAAGCTACTACCACTTACCATCTCCTTCTATGCCATCTTCACTTTCCTGTTTTGAGAGAGAAAACATTTATCAAAGAAAGAAAACAGGCAGATGCATATATGTTATATCAGACTGCTCTAAGAATGTATTTTATCATGAAAAAATAGATAAATGAATTTAGCATGGTTTATTTTCTAAACAATTGAGTATAATAGTTGCTTCAAGACTGGACATAGTTTGAGGAGATTCAAATTAAGAATTATCTTTGCTATGTGTTTCATTATACGATTTTGCATCATATAATTTTGCAGGCTTCTCCGTAGTCTACTTGCCAAATTACCATAAGGAAAATATTGGAGGGATTATGTATACAGCTTTGAACTTCTGAAGGAATGAACAGTATGTCAATGCAACTAATAATCATACAACTATAACAGAGATGCATTATCAGGTTATTAATATAAATATTAGGAAGGGGTGGAATTGTATCAAAGCTACAGGAAGATGTAAGTTCCAGTGAAAACAATTATGTCAGTTAGAAACTTATGGAATGTAATGCCTAATAAAAATGGACTCTTTTTCTCATGTGAGATTGACTTTATGGGGAAATCCAACTTTAACAATTAGGAAAAAGATATGGAAAAATTGGATGATGGGGGACATTGGTACTGACTCAATTATTTATTTTATTTATTTAATTGGTCTTATATGCCACCCTATCTCCCGAAGGACTCAGGGCGGCTCACATAAAAAACACACAATACAAAAGTTAAAAGAATTAAAAAAGAATTAAACTAATTAGACCAAATAAATATTTAAAGCCCAAACCACAAAACATTAAAAAAAAACCCCTCTCAGTCCAGGCCGGTTTGTTCAAATAACCAAGTCTTTAGACCGCGGCGAAAGGAGCAGAGGTCAGGGGCCAATCGTAGCTCCAGGGGAAGCTGGTTCCACAAAGTGGGTGCCCCCACAGAGAAGGCCATCCCCCTAGGGACCGCCAGCCGACATGGTTTGGCCTACGGTACCCCAAGGAGGCCCTGTCTGTGAGTGCGCACTGGGCAATTGATGCTGGCAGGAGACGTTCCAGCAAGTACCCCAGCCCTAAGCCATGTAGGGCTTTATAGGTAAGTACCAGCACCTTGAATCTCACACGGAGGGCAGCCAGCAACCAATGCAACTTGCGCAGGAGGGGTGTAACATGGGAGTATCGGAATACCCCCATCACAACCCGCGGGGCCGCATTCTGCACCAGCTGAAGCCTCCGGGTGGTCCGCAAGGGCAGCCCCATGTAGAGAGCATTACAGTAGTCGATGCGGGATGTAACGAGCGCATGAGTGACCGTGCGTAGCGCATCTCAGTCCAGGTAGGGGCGCAACTGGTGCACCAGGCGCACCTGGGCGAATGCCCCCCTGGCCACGGCTCTCACCTGCTCCTCCAAAGTGAGCCGTGAATCAAGGACACCCAAGCTGTGGACCCTTTCCACAGGGGGCAACACCTCTCCCCCCATGACTAGAGATGGAACATCCTGGATCACCCGAGATGCCGGTACGCATAGCCACTCGGTCTTGGCTGGGTTGAGTTGGAGCCTGTTCCTCCCCATCCAGATCCGCACCGCGGATTGACAGATGATGAAGATAAATTTTTAACATACGTTATGTTAAGAGATAAATGCCATCTATCAGATATAAACCAATGGCAATATTTACAGCTACAACATTTATTAACAGTGTTTGGACCAATCTAAGATACAAGAAAAAAAATTAAGTCCTTGTTTAACAATCTATTAAATAAAAACCTATTAGTTTTGGTAGATATTTGTCATAAATTTGATATGCAAATGTTTAGAAGTGAATGGAATAGAATTATTGTTTATTGTTTACACAATAGGAGAATGGGTTAACTTCTATAGCAAGAATGTCAATGAACTTTAGACTATAATTTATAAAACACAAAAATCTTTTGAAATTTAATGGAATCCATATTTGTATAGAAAATGACATTTTGTTAAAGATTTAATAAGAATAATGCTTCTTTAAAGCACTTGTTTTTATAATGTCCTATACTCCTATACTTTTTCATTAGGTTTTGTGATAGATTATATCACTGTGCAAAAGTTAAAATGTTCAAAAGATAACAATCACTTGACTGTGCATCTAGGCAAGGAATTTAACAATGTAAATGGCCACGTTCTTACTATGGCCGAAAGACTAACATTGCAGCATTGGTAAGATAAAGGTATGGCTATATTCACTAAATGGATTGAAGACCTGATTACATGGTCATCTATGAAGTTCATTTATTTCAGTAATTCAACTTAAAAGGTGAAACTAATATATGAGATTACGTGCAAAGCAAGATAGTTCAAGCCATGATTTGTCATAATTGTGATGATTATTGCTTACAGCTCATGAAAACCCCAAATCCACAATCTCAGAAAATTAGAATATTGTGAAAAGGTGCAATATTCTAGGCTCAAAGTGTCCCACTCTAATCAGCTGATTAAGCCATACCTCCTGCAAAGGGTTCCTGAGCCTTTAAATGGTCCCTCAGTCTGGTTCAGTAGGAATCACAATCATGGGAAAGACTGCTGACCTGACAGTTGTGCAGAAAACCATCATTGACACCCTCCATAAGGAGGGAAAGCCTCAAAAGCTAATTGCAAAAGAAGTTGGATGTTCCCAAAGTACTGTATCAAAGCACATTAATAGAAAGTTATGTGGAAGGGAAAAGTGTGGAAGAAAAAGGTCCACAAGCAGCAGGGATGACCACAGCCTGGAGAGGATTGTCAGGAAAAGGCCATTCAAAAGTGTTGGGGACTTTCACAAGGAGTGGACTGAGGCTGGAGTCAGTGCATCAAGAGCCACCACACACAGACGGGTCCTGGACATGGGCTTTAAATGTCGTCAGAAGCGTCTTACCTGGGCTAAAGAAAAGCAGACCTGGTCTGTTGCTCAGTGGTACAAAGTCCTCTTTTCTGATGAGAGCAACTTTTGCATCTCATTTGGAATCTAAGGACCCAGAGTCTGGAGGAAGAATGGAGAGGCACACACTGCAAGATGCTTGAAGTCCAGTGTGAAGTTTCCACAGTCTGTGTTGATTAGGGGAGCCATGTCATCTGCTGGTGTTGGTCCACTGTGCTTCATTAAGTCCAGGGTCAACGCAGCCGTCTACCAGGAGATTTTGGAGCACTTCATGCTTCCTTCTGCAGACGAGCTTTATGGGGATGCTGACTTCATTTTCCAGCAGGACTTGGCACCTGCCCACACTGCCAAAAGCACCAAAACCTGGTTCAATGACCGTGGGATTACTGTGCTTGATTGGCCAGCAAACTCGCCTGACCTGAACCCCATAGAGAATCTATGGGGCATTGCCAAGAGAAAGATGAGAGACACGAGACCAAACAATGCAGAAGAGCTGAAGGCTGCTAATGAAGCATCCTGGTCTTCCATAACATCTCAGCAGTGCCACAGGCTGATAGCTTCCATGCCATGCCACATTGAGGCAGTAATTGTTGCAAAAGGGGCCCAAACCAAGTACTGAGTACATATGCATGCTTATACTTTTCAGAGGTCCGATATTGTTCTATGTACAATCCTTGTTTTATTGATTGCATGTAATATTCTAATTTTCTGAAATTGTGGATTTGGGGTTTTCATGAGCTGTAAGCCATAATCATCACAATTATATAAATCACAGCTTGAACTATCTTGCTTTGCATGTAATGAGTCTATCTCATCTATTAGTTTCACCTTTTAAGTTGCATTACTGAAATAAATGTACTTTTGCATGATATTCTAATTTTTCGAGTTAGAAATAAACAGTTGAATATTTGTATAAGCATATATAAAACTAACAATTTATTGTTGTGACATGCTAAATTTTATGTATTTTTTCACCCTTTCAAATACTTATGAGCTTTTTTCTTTAAGCATATATTTCTACCATAATTATCTTTGTATCTTATTATTTTCAGTTATTTTAAAAGCATTAAATAAATTTCCAGACAGCATCTTTCATGGATATTTGATAGGGGAATACTACTTTTCTTTTATCTTTTGTGTCTTTTCTTTTATGTATACTGAGAGTATTTTCACCAAGACAAATCCCTTGTGTGTCCAATCACACATGGCCAATAAAATATTCTATTGTATTTTATTCTACTTTAAATCACTATATCTTTAATCTTCAAAGAATAATCCACCACGACAATCCCCACCTCCCCCAAAGTTCTAGGACATAGCTTTTTCCATTCTTTCTTGATATATTTGGTTATTTTTCTTATTCTTAAACTTGTTTATGTGTGCTTTTTCAACAGCTGTTTAAAACTGAGCCTGATTGTTGTTAGGAGTAATTATTTTTCTATATTGTAAGTAAAGCATCAGGATATTCCAAAAGAAAGAAGGCATCTTTTCCTTCCACTTACAGGAAATCCTGCCTCATGAAACATTATTAGATAACATAATGGTTAGATAGGTTAGATAAGATTAGATAGAAGATAAGATAATCTTATCTTCTTCATAAGAGCAAGAATATGAATACTTTTCATTTTCATTACGGAAAAAAAAATGTCCCATGGAGATGATTAGTAATTCTTGGAAAATGCTAGACCTAAAATCATTATTTAATACATGCATTGTCCATGTGCATTTTTAAAAATAAAAACTGGGTCTATATTCAGTTGTCTACATTAGCAACTTAGTTGTTCCCGAAACATAATAGCCTCTCTATGCCAAAAAACATAGATGTTACCTATGTGTTTCTATGAAAACACAAGGGAACAAGAATGTGTCAAGATATTATTTTACAGATTTTACTTTCTTACAGAAGTGTTCACAATGGTAATATAATATTACCATATAATATACAACACAAAAAAAGTATCCCAAGCCTAAATTAAAGCTGCAAGATCTGAACATTAACTCCTAAGTACTTATGCAGTTTTTAATACTATGGAAAACAGAACTGAAATGGAAAAACATCATTATACAGAAAACACTGCTACTTGCTAAACATAAATGTAAGTTTGCTAAATGTAACAGAAACATTGTAAAATAATTCCTGCATCTACCAAATCAAATCTTTTATTTGTACAATAGCCCCTTTCTGACTTTGAACTTTCAACACAATGTCTGTTATAATTCACCCAGAATTATTTTCAAAGTAGAATTACAGTATCAATTTGGATTGTTAACCTAACATATTACCAGTTTCAAAATGCCACAACAAAATCTTCAGGACATTTTCATGACTTAAAACCCACAATGCTTATTTAAAAAGGCAGAAGACCCCCCCTCAGGTGTAAGAAACTAAAATATGACACGCATTCAAACATAATAGTATTTACCTACTAGAAACCCAAGAAGAGTACGTGTAATCTCAAAGAGACTTAACAAATCGAGTTCAATTTAAATACCCGCAAAATAAAAGACACCGTCAGTGAAATTTGCATGATCACCACCATCCTTTGTCTTAGAATAACAGGTACGCACCTTCTGCATACTGTATTATACTCAGAGATACAATTTTGTTTAATGCAGCACGCAAACGGAAGTGCTGGCTATCTACTTCCGAGATGACAGAGAGGCTAGGGAGAAAACATCGAAAAGAAAACCAGACACTAGCTTGTTTTTCCCCATCCAAGCGGAACCTGGTGGGCTATTACTCAGCGACGAATTAAAGGAGTACTCTACACATACTCAGAACCACGTTCCTCTCCCCAGTTGTTCCCAATTTTGCAGGAACGCCCAAGGAGAGGTCCGTAGTCAAAGTCTCCCCGCTATAATGTGCAAAGGAAGGCGGGGAGCCGACCGTAAGAGTTTTCCCGTTCCTTCTTTCCCTTCCGGATCTTTCCACTCACACACTCCGAGTCGGCCGGGGTACCTCCAACCGTCACCGGCGCCTCCACATTTTCAGGACTAGCAGTAGCACCGGCGGTGCTTGCTGCTCCGGCTAAGCCACAGCGGTGGCTGCTGCTATGCGGGGAAGAACCTGCGCTTCCAGGCGGCGAATCGGACTCATCCTCTTCGCTGCTATCCTGCGAAGCGCGTTGCCTCCTACGATCCGCCATTTTGACAGGAACCCAAAAAGGAAACAAGCGAAACGGTTAGGAGGAGGAGGAAGAGGAAGCAAGGCCCAAAGAGGATGACGGGTAACGAAGATGACGTCCTATCATGGAAAGACTACGATTCCCAGCGTCCAACGCAGGTCTGTTTCAAAACTTGTCTTCGTTGACCCAGAACTCTTTGTGCTTGGCACGTCGGAGGAGGCACGTCGGAAGAAGGTTGTGGGAAGAAGAAAATTCGCGCCCAATCAAGGGCGATGACATCACGAGAAAGCGGTTCAATAGGCGGGGAAAGGGGGGGCGGGAGAACTCCTGGCGACAGTGGTATCTCTTCTAAACTGCTGCAGGAGAGGTGGGGACGGAAGGTGACTTGCTAGTCAAAAATAGCATGACGTTTTCCCATTGCAGGGATTACATCATTCCAGTTTTCCTGCAGTGCTGAAATAGTTGAGGCGTAGCAGCCTCCTCTGGAGAAAACGAGAGCCGTTAATGTTTAAAAGAACAGCGGCTTATGTAAGGCTAGGGTGGCCAGTTGATCATTAGGGATACAACACAAAATGCTACCCAGACATTAGGCAATGCGGCTATCAACAGTGCTGTCTTTGTGCATCATTCTGGCAACTTCTGTTACAATGCCATGAGGTGGGGGCTCATCTCCAAATTCTGTACAGATCTTTCCCACGCTATATTTGATGGCAAAGCCCTTGGGGATGGGAGGAGCCCTGACTAAACAGGTTTCTGAGGGGTTGTTCCTTGCTTCCATTCCATTTTGCACTCTTCAGGAATCTTTCTGATCTGTTGAAGCCATCTTAATTCAAAGGCTACCTCATTTTATAGCAAGGAAATTTATAACGTGAAGTACTTTCTTTTTTTGCCCTGAATATTCTACTGATCAACTTCATTGGGCTGACTCCATTTTATATTATGAGATGGAAGAAAAGTATCCCTATCCATTTTCTGCATTTTCATACACCTTTATATTTTCCTTTTTTCTTAACTTTAAAACACCAAAATAAGCCTTTCTTTTTAAAAGAAATTTCTTGTTGATTTTTATTGACTCCTTTGTGATCTGCATATAACTTTATTACAGTTGTACTTAATAATAATTGTCATTTGGCTATAAAAATATTCAGAACATCAAATTTCTGCCCAGGATTTGTGTAGGGAATGGGTTAGGGATTCTTATGTTTATTTGAGCAATATTCATTATATTTATTGACTCAAATCTTTAAGGAAGATTGCCACAAAGGAATAGACATTGTCTATTTTAACCTAATACTGACTGGAACTGCCTACCTGAGGAAAGAGCAGAGCAGGACCATCTTCCCAAACCCTGCAGGCAGTCCATGGGAATACCACAATTGAGGACTTCCCCCAACATGGCAGGCTGAGTGACCGTGATTTCCTCCCCCTCTTGCCAACAAACAGCTGATCATGCCATCAAAGCTGGCTATTTGGTGCTCCTCTCCCCAGATTTGAAAAAAGCAACTAGGAATGACCCAAGATGTCCCTCAGATGATTATGTACCTGCTGGGAAGAGGGATCTTGACAATCACCATTTTCAGTAGAAGCTAATGGAGGGTCAGGTTTTCCATCTTTTCCTTCCCGCTGTTTGTTATCTTTAAGCAAGCTTTGGTTTTAACTGCACTGTTAGTTTTCTTTACTTTTTGATTTATATTTTAACTGTTAATCAACTGATTGAATGCTGATGTATTCTACAATTCCTTGCTGGATTTTAACATAAAACTTTTGGTGTTTTCTTTTTACAGTTTGTTTCAGAGTTTTAAACCACTTTCATTTTTGCTGTAAGGAAGTTGATGGCAAGAGGTTTTCATCCCTGGGTGATGAAAACCAATTTAACTTATATTTATATTGGATTTTTACTACAAAGATTCTGTATTTTAACAATTTTTTAAAACTTTGGTTTTATTTTAACTTCTGATGGAAAATTTCCTTTTTTTCTAACTACTTTTTATTGTGGGAAATTTTATCTCAATTTTTCTCTGGTTGTTCAATTATGGTACCTTTACTTTCTAATCCTTGAGACTGAAACTGCACTTTTGTCATGCATGCAAAAGTTTTGGATTATTTTAAAATGTAAATATGTAAATATAAATAACAACAAAGGGCTTGAATACAATATATTCTATATTCTTTAGACCAGAGGTGGTATTCAGCAGGTTCTGGAGAACCGGTATTGGAAATTTTGAGTAGTTCAGAAAACTGGCAAATACCACTTCTGACTGGAGATTTTACAGTATCCTTCCTTTGCCACTCCCACCAAGCCATGCTCACAGAACCGGTAGTAAAAATATTTGAACCCCACCAGTGCTTTACACTGTCTACAAAAAGAGATAAAGCCCTTTGGGAAACCTTTAAAATGCTTTTTAACTTACAAATTCTAATTGAAAACTTGGATAAAAAGTTTGATAAATTAACCGTGTTAATGCAACCCAAGATAACAGCCAAATACAATAACAGCTGGACTAGACTTAGAGTCAAATGGATTGGAATCTAATCTTTTGCTGGCAGATATGAAGGAAAAGAGTCTGTCTTGAGAATTGCAGGCTTGGTGGATAAGATTAGAAGAGGCATGAATGTAAAAGATTCACAGCTGATAGAACTGATGAGTGATGGACTAGATTTTCTTAAGAAGATGGATGGAATTTGGAGTGTCATTGATTATGCTTAATCAGAAAGCAATTGACAAGAGATGCTTTTGTTTTTATTTACAGAGACATATTCTGAACAACACATGCTGTGGAGATACAACAGGTATTATGACTGCGGAATGAGATGCAATTGTTAGGAAAGATCCCTATAAAAATCTTAAGGAAAAATTTTATTATTAAGAATAAAATGAAGATATTTGATCCTGGACAGATTAGAGATAAGGGCTATGGGAATTTGTGATAGATAAGAAGCCATTGCTCACTTTGTGAGTTAAATATAATAATAGATTGTTAACGAAGGATTTTGAGGTTTAACTTTGTTGGTAACAGGTTACCTGTTAACAGTGTATATTGTTTGTAATGATGATCACAACTGAAGGACACTGCAAAGATCATAAATTTAGGCATTGGTTGCAAAGTACAATGGAATTTATATACTGTAATCAATATTTTTTCTAAATACATATCTAACTATTTTGTTTGCAAGCTTCGTACCATATATTATCTTCAAGCAGAAAAAGATGATGATTTATTAAACTTGTATGCCATCTGACTCAATGACTCTGGGTAGCTCATAACAAGGAAAATGCCATAAAATATAAAAAATAAAGACAGCAAGTACAATGAAGTAAGGGATCTCACGCTCCCTAGCTGAAGCCTTGGTTGAAAAGACATGTCAACCTTGTTCCAAAGGGCAGGTATTATTGGAAACCAGTGTTTCTCACAAAGCAAAGATTTTATAGGAGCTTTGTTTTGCTTATTGAAGTACTGCTTATATATTGCCATATTTCAGACCAACTGAAACCTTTTTATGGCCTTCAAGGGCAGCTCCATATAGAGAGCATTGCTGTATTTATGCTACGAGGTAATTAGAGCACGAGCAACTGATCTAGGAAAGGGTGTAACTGGCACACCAGATAAAATTGTGGCACACCAGATAAATTTGTGCAAAGGCCTTTCTGGCCACAGCTGACACTTGCTCTTCAAGCAGGAGTTACAAGTCCAAGATTGCCAGATTGCATACCAGCTACGAAAGGAGGGAAATGCAACCCTATTCAAGGTCAAAGATGGAGTATCTCTAGATCTAGACAATTCAAATACATACACTAGGTTTTGAGTTGGAGATGATTCCTTCTCATTGAAACCTGTACACCCACCAGGCACTATGACAGAACCTTGACAGACTTACTGGCTCAAGAGATGAAAAATTATTTGGTATCATCAGCATACCAATGATGCCAAACCCCAAACTAGCACATGACTTCTTCCAACAGTTTTATGTAGATATTGAAAAGGAGACAGAACAGTTCAGAACTCCACATAGGAGGAGCCTTGACAAACACAACCCAAAGCTGTCTCAATACTTCCTGGCCTGAAACACGAGTGAATGGGTATAAATTATCCATTTCCTTTAGTGTTTTCATCACTTCTCAACAATTTTCATCAAATCAGAAAGTTGGGAGATTCAACCATATTTGTCAAAACTGCTGGTTCAAAGATGGCCTCTTGAGGAAGGTCACCAGAACCACCTATTTCAAGACTGGAAGTACCACCACTTCCTTTGGAGAGACTGACACCACAATATAAATCCAAACAAGGTTCACCTCCTTGGCCACTTTTATGATCCAAGAGACACAGATAAACAGATGGCTAAGCTGACAGCACGGGAAGTCTTGCCCATTCCTAGCAATGATCAGGTGACTATTTTTTGATAGATACAGGCAAGGCATAGTGTTTCAGAACTCTACCTGATGGGCAATGAGGCAATACATGACAAAAGCATTAATATTCTTTTCATTTTATTGTAAAAAAAATTATTTCAATTTTGTTTAAACATACAAGCAGAATTTCTCTTTTAATACTCCTTGTTAACACTGTTTAAACTGAACAAAGCAAAACAATTTTAAAGACAAAAAATGAACATTAACAGCCACAAATTTGGTATTTACAAACTTTTTTTCTTTATAAGTTATTTACAAGACAACTGATTTTACATATTGAAAATGGTATAAAAAGAATGCATTTGCAGACAACCACATTTAAAAGGGCAGAAAAACAAGAGATAGAGAATCAGACAGTTTTTAGTACTACCATAAAGTTGGATTAAAAAAGGTTTTTTTTTTTAAAAAATCAGATATAATTTGCATTGGCTTTTTTGATTAACAGAGTTTTCAAATGTTGAACTTCCTACAGGGTGGGACACTATTTTTTCCAGCCCATTCCCAGCTAACATCCACTGCAAACTGTTTCTACAAACCCTATCTACTTCCACATGCATAGTCTTCTTTTTATGATGCATGTGATATAACTGATGGTAAGTCTTTCTAAGTCAACATTCTATTCATTGAGGGAAGGGAAGAGATAATATGAAGTTTTATTCAGAGTACAAATTGAATTATTTCTGATAACTGTCTTATTATGGGTTAAACAAAAACATTGTCTTCTGAAAATGGAATATTGATTGAAGAATTGATCATGTGATAATTTCTAATTACTTTAGAAAAAGCAAGATCAAGTTCTAAAATCAACATTGTCTTCAAGAAGCTTCTACCAAAAATCTGCTTCTTTGAAACATCCACTTGTACTTGGTAGGGGACAAAAAATAACCACTTATGGATGCATGCTGGCATGCTAAAAAGCAAAAGACACAATACAGCCTCATTTAAAACAAAATCAGGCAAACATTTTGCACTACTTCAACTACAATAGACTACATGGCAGAAAAGAGGATCTGTTATTGTCATTTTAATTTCAGGTCATAGAATATAACTTTTAACAATGTTCATACTAAGTGTGCTACCTTTGGTGGAAAAAGTAGTACTTTAAATTCCCAGGGAAAACTGCCCAGAAGTGTGACTGCAACTGTCCTGAAACACCTTGAAATTAAAATAGACAATGAAACAATTTTTAAGTGTCCTCCATAAGTAATGCAGAAAATTGTATGTAGGGCTTTTTACAATTCAAGAAACTGAAACCGCCCCCATTTATCTAGAAATTTTAGCCATTTTTTTAAAAAGTTAGTTTCAGTATTCCCATAAGCAGGCAATACACAAACAAAGGCAGCTTCCAAAAATGATGTAGATCAGGCAGAAGGACATGCGATTTTACAAACAAATTCCCTACACTCAGGGAAGATATTGATTTCCACTTACTGTAAAAGTTACAGGATTATGATTAGCTTAACGAGGTGCCAAACTTTAAAACAACCACAAATTGAAGTTTATACTGCTTCTCAGTATTTCCACTGGGAAATCAAACTGTCCATTAAAAAAAAACAGTAGCAATCGTTTCACAGTTTTGACAAGATATTTTGTTAAAGCAGAAAAACATCTAGAGACAAACTAGCATTGCATGGTTATTCTGGATTTTGCCAAATTATATATTAGATTTGTGACAAAGATGTGGAGATACGTATCTCTTCACTACCAGAACTGCCTGCATTCAGTATTACAAATTCAAGACCTGATTAGTAATTGTAATTTGAATCAGAAGGCATGAAAGGAACTCATCAAAAAGCCTCAAAAAGACACTGGGGCAGGATAAAATACACAAATCAATATGTGGATGCTTTATAGAACAGCAGTTAGAAGCAATAGGTCAAATGAAGTGTCTTGTGTTGTTCAATGATAGATAACCTCTTCCCACAAAGTGGTTGCAGTTATCCAATACAGCTCAGCAGAGATGGCATACCATAAATTGTTAACCTTATTCTCTCAACACAAACCTCCAATATTTTCTACCAAGCAAAGGTAAAAATAAAAAAGTGAAAATAAATCCCAAGGGACAGGGAAGTATAGCATAGAAATATTTATAATAAACAAGAATATACATCATGGAGGATGGTAGAAGAAAAAGACATAACAAAACATGTCCTGTTTTCTGCCATTTGCAGCAAATGACATAGCCAACCATCAAGACAGATTTCTCCTAGTTTGAAGCGTTTATTTCCTGCATGTCCGATGAGGAGTCTGTTTCTTTTGCATCTCTAGCCGGCAACGACTTCGTTCATCCAGCCACGGCAGTTCAAAATTCCTGCCAAACAGAAAGTGCCCCATAGAAGATTATTTGTGATGTTGAAAAGAAGAGAATGGTTAATAGCTCTGTCTACTTTTGCATAACTTGCCTTCAAGCCTACATTCTGACAGCAAAGAAATTAAAGACAAACGGTAAGCACATTTTCTAGAAGATTTACATAACAAATGAATACAGACGATATAAAACTTTAGCTATTGAAAAAATGTTTTATCAAAAGCATTATTTTACAATATTGGGTGCCCTATAATAATGTTTGCTGAATAACACATAATTGGCTGAGTTTACGATATCTGCTATCCTTTAAGCAATAGATTACAAACTAACAAATCCATCCACATAACATGCTATGATGAAATGTAGCCACATTATGGCTTCATGTGGTGTGTAAAGCCAGCTACTATTAATTGTAGAAAAAAGTGAAACAGGAAAAAATGTGAATTTTAATTCATGGGAGCTAAAACTAAAAACCAATTATTTTTGCCCATGTATTTTATTAATATATTTTTATTTCTTTATCTTTGCAATATGAAATGAAGGAAACCATGACTGCAAGAACACAAGTAAGAAGGAGGCCAAAGAAATGTGATTTGTATGATATTCACCATTAGGATGCAAGAATCCCATAAAAAAACTAGCCAAGTAGGAGAGTTTTAAAAGGGGAACATTTCAAGTTTGTCCCTTATAAAATGATAAAGATGATATTTTATAAGCAACAGGTGATATAAGACTGATAGTGACAAGTATTTCTTTACTTAATCCATGAACAAGCAATTTCTGTGAGTCAGGAGTTACAACTGAGCCTCCCAACTTTTCCATATTTTCTAATCTTTTAAAAAAAGTAGCTGTTATTATTCGTAGCCCAGACAGGATTTCTTACTAAGTCTCTATGATTTCTCTATTAATTTCACCACTGTAAAGTCTAAGAGAATCAATTCCCTATGACTGCCCATGCAGCATTGTCCCTAATTTTTCTAGTAGCTTATAATACTAAAATGCACCTAGGATGTAAAGGTAATATTGGCTACATGCTATTTGATAAATTTTTGATTTGGTGTTTTCTCATCACAGTGAAACCCAAGTTGGTCCACAAAGTAACCAAGCGAACAAAACACTGCGTAAGCAGAAAGAACTTTTATGAAGTACATTCTTCCTTAATGTGGATATATAATACTTTGGTATACTTACTGTGGGGTTAATTTTGGTAATGGTCGGCCAAACGCTACAACAGGCAAATATGGGGTGATCAGCAAACTTTCAACTAGAAGTGGAAATGGAAGAGAATGTAATTTTACATATTTAGCTACAATGTTCATTCACATCATATTTATTTGAAAACATCTCCTTTTACAATCGAATAATCTCAATCCAAGATTCTTTGTGCATAAGATAGGGATATGAGAATTTTGACAACCACTCACCATCGTCTGACTCTGGGAAAAATGAGGTAACTTCAGGCTCAGATTCCTGAATTCCTTTCTTTTTATACATTCTAAGTTGCAGTCGCTGCAAAATTCTTTGCTCCCGGATACGCTGAATATCCCACCTATGAATGGAGTGAGCAAAACAACAACAACAGAAAAGTTTCAAATGTTCATTTATAGGAAATTTCAGTACCGGTATTTTAAGTTTCATAAAAATCAGCATGTCAAGAGTAGTGCATCTCTCTGTATTAAACAGGATGCTTTTCAATTTCTATAGGTTATCCCAAGTCCTTTCATTACAGCCATAATAATCACTTGCAAGATGAAAGTGCTATCCTACTTTCTTCAACTAAATACAAATCCCCAATCCAAAGTAATTTAGTACACAGTATAAGGCACATGTATAATGGTAAAATACACATTTAAGATATACTAACTGCATAAAACCTTTCATACTACATCCTTAACTGTTTGCAACCAATGCAAACTTTATTGTTAAATGTTTAAATGAAAGCAGATACTGAATTTTCTGGCATACGAACAGCTTTATTTCATCACTCACCTTTTCCTCCTTTTCTCATCCAATTCCAACTTTGCATGTCGTTTAGAAAAGACATTGTCATCTAAGTTCTGTGAAAAGTTTAAGGAGAAATAAAATACAGGTAATATTACATGCTGTACTTTTCACAGTATCTGAGTTCCTCCATTATCTATTTTCTGATGGAAAGCGTTTAGGTCTGCCTTGTTATTTACCATTTGATCATAAGAAGCAAACTTAAATTTTGCTTTATGTTAAAATATCATCCAAGGATAAAAGGAAATAGGACTAAAGATGTTCAAAACTGATTGCCAACTTTCCTTCTGGGGAACCAGATGTACTTTTTGTATTTTTGCAATACCACTCTATTTATTAAGATATTATTACATTACTTTTCCCATCACTGTTTATAAACACAATACTACAAACATTATGATCTGTCTAAAGATGTTCATTCAAGAAACAAAATTTGAAGAAGTTAAGCAAAAGTTAGGTTAATTGTGGTGAAATTGGATTAATTTTACAATTTAATTTATTAACTACAGTAAGAGATTTAGATTTAAATACAAATATAAATGAAGAATTCTGCAAATCAGTCTTATTTAACAGTCTGTTAAATTTCATTTAAATGATAATGGTTAAGCATCTCATATCATGTCCCTAAAGTATGAATACTAGCTGAGGGCAGGACTGGATTAGTTTTATCAAAACTGAAATGCTTGTATTACTACAAGATTTTGAATTTGGTAGTTCTTTGGTATTTAAATTTCCAGTTTGAAATGCTCTGATTGTATTATTAGTATATTTCCAGCTGATAAGCTCAGTGTCTTTAACCGCTGAGCCATATCACCCCTCTTTTTTAAATAAATAAACTCCCAAATATATTTCTCTGAAAGTGCTGAATATTCCGAATCGATCTCCTGAAGTAAAATACTAAATTTATTAGAGGCTTAATGAATTAATTTGGTATTTAATTTTAGGTGATAAAATTGTGCCATGGTAAATAATTTGCCATCAAGAATTTGGATGACTTCAGGAACCCCTCAAAATGTGTGTCCCACAGCCACTAAGTCGCTACTGCAGATCAAGATATAAGCACTACAAAATTTACCAGAGCATATAACATATTGCCCATTTTATATGATATTTCAATATATGTTTCCATAACAGTTGCAGGAAATATCTGGTTGGATAGTATGGTTTAAAAATTCAAATATATTAGGGTGGCTGTCTATATAGTTATAAAATATAGAAACTATAGTTCTTCCATAACAGCTTCCTAGGTTACCAATTCTATATCAGCAATTGTATCTAGTCATGTTGCTTAATTATTACTACAAATCTATTTGCTTACATACCTCCAGAAGTTCAGAAGGATTCGTATCTCTCAGGGGCTCTACTGTGTGGTCCCTCCATGATGGAACTAAGAAAGGGAGAACAATGTTACAATACTAATTTTAAAGAAATATTTCAGTGAAGGAAGCTAATGATATAACTATCAAACATTCAAAGTTATTTTAGGTTAGACATTTCACTAGTATTAATTACTTAACACCTTTCTATCCTTTATCTTCCTTTTCATCCTACAAGCATATTTGAATTTTGTTTTTAAAGAACATACAATTTTTCAATATTATGAAAAGTTCCAATATTAACTTGCTGTTAAACTTACTTTTAAAAACTTCCCCACACCCAAGTTCAAGATACTTTAGTTAAAAGTAGCTAAGAAAGCTTAATTTTAGCCACTTTATATATGAAATCTATAAAAGGCCATTCACCTACACATAGCTGTATCAATTATAAAGTAATCAGTGTCCTAAAATTACAAGGTAAAATGCCTTTCAGACTATGAATTGGTTTTTATTTTTCATAAACCAATTGCTTATTTTACAATAATCTGCTGGTTGTTAAAACAGTGCTACGTTTTCTATCATAACATTTGTAAAAATACCTGGAACATTTTCTGAAAATTCTCAAGCTAACTTTTCAAACAAATTAATACTCTAAAGTTTATCTCTGGTGACCATTTATTCAAGGTATTAACAGAGGTGTCACAAACTAGATCTAATAGAAACCATTACAAAACCTTCTGAGTTTAATCCAGCTCTAGCTCCCCCCCCCCCCGAAAAACTGATTAAGTACACAGGATCCTGCATGAGATATTGGCTTAAAAAGAGAAAGGGATTCATGAATACTTATTATCCTTTTTACAAATGAATTACTAATCAGAGTATTTGAGACATATGACCAGGTAGCTATTTTCATTGAGCCTGACATCTGAACTGCCCCAAAGTAACAAACTGGCTGCAGATGGAAGTAAGCTGGTGGACTTAATGAAGTACAGCAAGGCAATTATTAAGACACAAGCACTTATTATGTTAGCAAAAGCAGCCAAATAGACAAGAGCAAAGCCAAAGACACAAAGAGAGATTAGGCTCTGAATTTGTTGTTGTCATTCTACTATACAATTACAACCTGATGTTAAGAAAAAGCTAACTTAAAAGAGAAAGCGTCCATAATCTGGTGTGAGAGGGGAAAAAATCTCTTCCCCAACCTTTGCAGCTTCTCCAACAAATATATTGGTTTATCATTTTGTGAGACATTATAAAAAAATAGAAAATAGCTCATTGCTGTTTAGGGTCAAACTGTAAAATATGGAACAATATCAATACAATATTGCTTACCTTGTAAGCAATCAATTTTATTGGGGAATATTGGATTTTCCAATTGAAATTGGGAGAGACATAGAAAGGAACTTGCTCAAAATAGGAACAATGAGGATATTCTGTGGGACTGTGTTTATTTCTACTAACTGGAAGAAATTGCTTTAACAGTAATACCCAGAGGGAAAAAGAAAACAATGGTTGACAAGTTAAGCTTGTAAAAAACCCAACAGTTCGATGAAAAAGAATGAAATGTTTTGAGGTATATTTTCATTGGGAGTTTCTGTGAAGAAAATCAAGCTAATAATGAAATACTAACTGTGCTATTATGAAAAACATAATGAATAGTAAATTCTCTCTTATTTAATATCTGCATTCAAACTATTTAAGCCCTTACAATTAGAATATTTTAGTCTAATGTGTTGTGTGAATTAGCCCATAGTTTATGGTGTGAATCTATTACACTTAAACCATGGTAAGATTATTTTATGAATTAATGTATTATATGACCCATTCAAAGTAATACCTTTTAAGACTACCACCCACTGAACAGTGATACCTACAGAGAAAGGCTATCAGGGGTAACCAAACTATGTATGTAATATTTTATCACATATCTTCTTCCTAGTTGCATCAAGGCACCTAGGGAAACTATATACTATACTATAGTTTCTCTTATATGCTTAAAAACTGATTGAAGAAAGCTTCTGTTGGTCAGTAATTCTGCCCAGATTCTTAATCTCAAGATATATTGCTATTCATGGAAGGAATTAACTACTTCCTGAAAACGCTACAAAGAAGGAATTTAAAATAAGCCATTGCTTCATAAATTCATATAGTGGTTATCCTCTAGCTGACTGAAAAAGAAGCCACTCCTCTGAAATAAGGATGTGTATATTAAGATGCTCTTTTGTAAATGCTTCCTTCCATGTCTCAAATATAACTCTCATGGATAAAGATACAAAGGTATGCTGTATGCTTGCAATGGTTTAAAGTCTCAGGTGTTATGCTGGAAGATGCTTTCAATTGTCTACTCTATAAAGATAAACCAATTAAACTATCATACTTGTCTTTAAAAAACCTGAAAACTAATTCAATAAAAATGCAATGATTTCAAATGATTCTATATTTTGAGAAGACTGGAATCTACAAGATCAATGAACAATACCCTTTTCTTTTGATCCTTTATCTTTCCAAAATTTCGACTCATGATCTTACCAGCTACAATCCCTTCTTTGCTTTATAATCTTGGCTCAATTCAGTAAATTATGTAAACATTTCTTTTTTACACAATGAATTTGGAATGTCAAATTTGGAGTGCTAGATGAAGACCTGTTTTAATACTGGAGAGTACAATTCATAGGAAAAACTCTTAGAATATAGGCAACCAGATATAATTCTGGATAGGCCAAAATACATTGTTCATGGTCTATCATCATCTAATTAATTATACAAATATACTGTCATTCAATGCTTATCGGGTTGTTTTCTATTAATATCAGCTTTTATACACACACTTAAATGTTCCCCCATGTTTTATGAAATATTTTAGTTATTTTTAACCTATGAAATCAGAATTAAAAATAACATATTAACTTACATGAGTCTGGTCTTGTTTGCATATCACAGTAGGTCTGAATTTCTTCAAATATTGACTACTGTCAATCAGATTGTATAACCATAACCACTGCTCAATTTGCTCTCAAGGACAGAAAAAATGTCACATCTTTTTCCATGGCACCATAGCTAGAATCTATAGCTTACTGTCTTATCAATTTAGCACTAGAAAAGTCATGATTTGTTCATGTTTCCGATCCTTGATTTGTTTTTAAGAAGCAAGACAAGGATTCTGTTTTATAGAACAATCTGATTAAAGACTTTTTTCATCTATCCATTCACACTTATGGAAGATGTCAATTAGCAGCAATAGACCAGTATGTGGCAGCACATTAGCTTTTTGACAATTAAGACAAAATTCTAGAATATTTGCCTCATTGTAATGTGTGAACCTTTCCTGATCTTACATTCTTTGTTTCAATATAAAGTACAACTAGAACTTGGCTGTGGCTTTTCTTAACAATGCTACGCTATTGATATAATCAAGACTTCAAAAACACAACTTTACATCATATCTTAGCATCTTGTTACATTAGAGCAAAGGTCTTCAAACTTGGCAAGTTTAAGGCTTATGGACTTCAACTCCCAGAATTCCTGAGCTAACATGACTGGAGGAGGAGTTCAGGGAGTTGAAGTCCACAAGTCTTAAAGCTGTCAAGTTTGAAGAGCCCTACATTAGAGCTTTGGCAATTCATTATCTTTAGAATTTTTTAAAATAGTCTGATCAAACTAACTTAACCAGGGTTCTGTTTGCTAATCGCTCTCCTCTAATCCTCAGCAGGACCAACATTTATAGCCAATCTATATCATGAAGCCCATTTTAATTATACATATTTTTTGCTTCGCTCTCCATTTCTACTTTTCCTTCTGTTCCACTTTCATTTAAAATAAAATAGCTGCTGACAGAATGTATGCCTCAATTGCACTATTAGTTTGGATATTGATTCAGACAGATGGGTTTCAAAACTCCATCTTGTCGCACAGGGTAACAATTGTTATAGAAGCACCCTTGTATATTTAAGATAAACAATTGCCACAAAAGCTTAACCTTCATAACTAAAAAACAAGTCAGAGCAAATTTGCAGTAATGTACAGTCAAATAGGTTATAACTGAGGAGTTGCCTAGGAAAGAAATGAAAGCAGACTTCAGAAATATCAGATTACTCAATCATGCAAACAAGTCAAATACTCTTGGATCAGTTAAGCTAATTTTTAAGAATTAGTTAGCTGATAAACTTTTTTCATGTGCACAAATCAACCCCATATCATGAAAGGGAACAGACAGTGACAGAAAGGGGTGTTTATTGCATATATTGTGAGCTTATTGAGACATAAATGCCACTGTTATTCATAAATATGACCACACTTCATTAAACAGGGTGGTTGGTCTTCATACACTGCTCACACACAGTCTAGAACAAGCAGGGTTTCAAAGGCTTTGATATTCCAGACCCAGTCAATCACCTGCATCAGCATCACTCAGAAATGGAATGTTGTTCTCTAGCTGTCTTCAAGTATTCAAAAAACTCTTAAAGAGACCCCCAATTAATAAGTTTCATTCCCCCTCCAACCCAACATCAAACCAATCACCACAAAGGCATAAGCAGGCCTCTTACTTGCTACGGTCTCTTCTTTCTTGGGAGAAGGTTCTCGCAATGGAGAAGGTGGTGGTTGATGCCACCGGCACAAATACATTTCAGTGGTGGAAAGGTACGGCAAATCTTCTATTTCACTGCAGGAGCCTTTGTCCTTTGAATGGCACCCAGGTCCTTTCAATGGAGTCGAAGACTTCAATTGTGTGTCCACCAATAATCGTGTTTTCTCTGGAGTCTCCTGACTTCGCAGTTCACGTCTGCTTATTGACTCAGTTAAAGAACTACTGGGTTCCTCCTTTAGTGGAGAAGCCTTTGGAGTTTTACATTTGACTCTTGAGAATTCAGCTACTAGCTTCTTCACTGGAGTTTTCCTCTCGGCACTTCCAAATGCAGATTTTCTGCAAAAGTACAGGGAAAGTAGAAAAAGGCTATACAGGACCTTAGCTTTGATCAAGATAATTAAAATTAGAAATTAAAGTCCAACAATATTTTAGTTCTAAGATTTAAAGGAAATTCATATATGGATTTAAGAAACGTTTTCTAGAAGAAGTCACAAGATTTAGTTGAGCATAATTATTAGGATCTCAGAATTCAGAATCATGCCAAATCAACAAAAATACTCTCTTATAACTCCTAATCAACTAGAGATAGTATTTAGTGAAAACCCTAGTTTGAATAAAGTGCTTATCTCAAAACCAGAAATCAGTAGATTATTGTGAATCAATAACAATTGCAAGTCATGAGCTCTCTGTCAGAAATCTATCCTCATTATCATTCCATCTGTAAATGTGGGAGAGATGGAACAGCATTAATATTTCTTTAAATAAATTTGTGGGTGTGCATAAAGTAAATTGTAAAAGTGTTCATTAAACACTTTCATTGCTAAAAAGTAGAGCAGTAATTAATGCTTTAATCACAGACCTATCTCCAAAATTCTTCTATGTAAGATATTTTTACCATCAAAATATGTATTTTAAAAAAGATAAGGCAATGTAAGAAATGATTATGGACATAGTGGTAAAAAGGATGATCTGTAAGGCTAGAAAGGTAAGTAAAATACAATAAATATGTTTTATTTTATTTTTTCTATTATATTTTTATTTTTGTGCCTTCTACTTAGTATTTTCTTTCTTCACTCTGTTTCCTTGCCCTAAAAGAGAATAGTAGAATGGATGTATAAGACACACTGTGTCCTCTTTTTTCTCTTGGCAAAAGGGAGGAACAAAGACAGATGAAAATATTAACATATCAACAACTATCATGATTCTTATGCAGACTGTGACTAAAAGTAATATTTCCTGCATATAATTCTACTTAAAGGACAACTAAAAGGGAGAGTGCTCCACTTGATGTGATTTGGCTCTGAAGGGAGATTCATGTTCTCCAATGACTATAAAGGAAAAAGCACAAATAGCTAGAACTTTAAAAAAATATTAACATACAACTAAATTACGGGCAAAGTAAAAATAATCCAACATACAAATGGTGAGTTTCCTCATTCAAATATGGAATGTTTAAAAAATACAAATCAATCCCCTCTGTTCTTTGGCTAACGACTCTAAATCAAAATGCAGACATTATAGAGATTCATTTTAGTGAAACTTGTCTTAATTTTTTTTAAAAGCAAGCACACAGGTTTGATGCTACATTTCTTTACATTTTAATCAAATTCAGTTCAATTTGAATTACTTTGTGGTTTGGGATCTGAATCAATTGAATTTGATTCATTCACAGTATAGTCAATATTTTTGATATTAGATTTAATCACTGATGTTTTCTTTAAAAAATTGATTTTGCAGGATATTAGAATTTGTTTGTAAGTAACAGAGAGCTCTTTCATAGAACAAAAATTTTCACAGTTCATTGATCATAACCCTAACAGAATAGGTTTAAAAACATATAACTACAGCTTTCTAATTTTACCGTTTGTGACCCTTCCCATTTCTTCCACATGGGAAATGTTTCAAAGGCAGTGGCTGGGAAGTCTCCAGGAGTTCTGGTGGCGGGCATTCTATAGGCAGCTTCTCTGGTATATCAGGGTCAACTTTTTCTTCCGTTTCATACTCTTGAAATATCTTATGTTTGTCACGCTCATTGTCCTTCTTCACCAACTGCATCCTCCTTTCCATACGCTCAATTCGAGCAAGAAGCTAAGTACACAACATTGCAATTTGGTATTAAACGGTATTCCATTAACAAAATACAATGTTTGTAATTACTAATACTTACTCAACTTTGACACTATAGAAACAAAGTACAAGTTCTACACAAGTTGCACTATTTTAATATTGCTAAGTCTGCAGTGCTTACCAGTGTATTGTATACAGGTAGTCCTCAATTTATGACCAAAATTTAGCCTCAAATTTCCTTTGTTAAGCAAGACAATTGTTAAGTGAGTTTTGACCCATTTTACAAACTCTTTTGTAAAGTGAATCATCACAGTTAAGTTAATAATATGGTTAAGTGAATTTAGCTTCCCCATTGACTTTGCTGGTCAGAAAGTCATAAAAGGTGAGGACATGACCCTGAGACACTACAACCATAATAAATACATGCCACATATCTGACTTTTAATCATGTGATTACAAGGATGCTGAAATGGTTGTGTAAAAAACCTATCATGTCACTTTTTTCAGTGCTGTTGTAATTTTGAATGGTCACTAAATGAATGGTTGTTAAGTCGTCTATCTGTAATGATATGTTTAAAATAATTTACAAGACTGACACCATGTGGATGTAGGAAAGAAAAACATTCTTTTCTGAAATATATCATCAGATAGATGACCAGCAACAATAATCTGCATTAAATATGCATACTGTGTTGTATACCAGTGTTACTAAGTTAGCTACTCAATGCTGCATCTCTTTGCCAGGATACAGTTTTTGTTTCAAAAAAGGAAGTCTACTTCCCTTTTATGAGGAAATACCATGGATGTTACTTTTACTACATGTAAACTATCACAGAGAATAATGTTTAGAACTGTCAGTGCTATGGATTCAAATGCAAAAAGGTACATTAGAGCATGCCAAGGCATGCACAAAGCACTTCATTGCAACTCATTAAACCATACTCAACTTTTCTTGGGACTGCATGACAATTTCAAAAAGTAACAGTGCATATTTGCCTGTTTAGTTTAAAGCATGTAAATGAAAGTTGTATTTGAAACAGCTCTAGTAAGGGATTCAATTTCCAAATCAGTGGATTCAATTGCTTCTATGAGAAAGATGAAATTTCTAGAATTAAGAATTTAGAGAAGCAACTGTATCTTTGGTTGCTTCTTTTGTTAACGTGAGCTGGACCTATGTATAGACAGTCCTTGACTTACAATTGGTTGCTTAGAAGCCAAAGTTACCATGGTCTTTTCTGGAGGTACTTATGATCTGGATCTGAAGTTCTGATGCACCATCCCATGGTCATGGGATGGCATTCCAGGCACTCTGCAATTGGCTTACATTTATGGTTATTTGCAATGTCCCATGGACATATAACCAGTTTATGATGATTTGACAAAACTGACATTTACTTTCATTTTCAGTAAAGCCAGCCCACAGCAAACCATTGCTTAACAAAATGGGTGACCCCAATTTATGACCATCACAAATTACAACCATGAGGGGCAGGCTCCCTTATGATCTTAACTTGAGAACTATTTGTATGTTCTATTTTGAATTGTATGCACATAATAGTGTACATTTAATATTTCAATTTAGGATATTTTTATTCCCAGAATATTAAATTATAGATTCTTCAAGAATCACATTACCTCAATAATTGAAACAACTAAATCAAAATCTGAGAGTGCTTTCCAACTCAGAATCTGGCTAGGTGACTGTCCCAGACACTTTCCCTTAGCCCAGTCCACCTCTTAAAGCTGAATGATGGCTCAAAATCATTTAGAATATTGGAACAGAATTTTTTAAAAAATTGTTAGCTGAATACCAATAACTAAAAAGGAGTACAAGTGTCTATATGGCTATATGGCTATAGCCCTTCAGGTTTACAAAAAACCAAGAAAAGTAATGTTTTAAGTATGTTTACCATATTGGCTTGCCTTTTTTTAAAATTAAAAGAATGTAAAAATAAAATCAGATGCATAAAGAGCCTGCCAGATTGCAAGAAAGATATTGCTAGAAGGCAAGCACCCACAGGTGTCACTTAGAGAATGTTCATTTTGTTCCAAATTATTTATCCTGTCCCATTTCAGCCACAGTTGTAGGACATAAAACTGATTTAAAGTATTGCAAAAAGTTTTTGATAGCTTTCAGGTGGAATAATAGTTTGACAGTCTGACAGGTTCATACAACTTACAAAAACCCATTTCCCCTACCCATGACCAGACAATGCAAATAATATGTATAAGAAATATTGCTAAGGGAGGGTGTTAGGAGCACCAGCAGTTTTTTTCAATGTGGAGTGGAGGTGAAAAAAGTGATTTGTGGGGGGTGGGGGGTGTCAAAAAAGTGCAGATGGTAATTATGCAGGTGCAGTCAAGGCCCCAGACCTTTATTTATTTATTAAATATCTAGATGTTAATTCTTAGAATGTACAATTTAAAACCAATTTCCAAAAAGCTTCTATTTTAAAAATTAGTATTGTAAATAACATGTAAGAGTAATGATACGAAGAAGGATATTCCAGGATTTGTATAACTGAAACTGAAAAGAGACATCTCATAGGAAGAAAGGGTGGAAAACAGAACAAAAAAAGAATAATTGTAGATACCTTATAAATCTGCAATTAACACAGCAACAATCGAACCAGCAGTTCGAGTATCCACCTAATTCACAAACTTTCATTTAACTCTTCTGTGCATATTCTAGCTCCTCCTGGTGTGCATATTTATGATTTGCTCTTTTTTTGCAAGCCTGTGCAGGAGCATGTGAACTACTCAGAACATCCTTGACAGCAAAATGGCAGCTGACTCCTTCATATTGGTTAACTTTGCACAGGCCTAAGTTTTTTTTTACACTGTAATGTTGGTAACAGTTTTCTGATTCAAACAGTAAAATATTAAATATTTATGCTACTACTTCCTGAAACCAGATTCTAATGCTACTATCCTACCCCACATGCACTTTGAACACAGACCCCGATGATTATGATTAAAGCAGAGGAAAATATTTCCTTAGTAATAATGGGTGCAGCAGCTGCAGGAACTGGTTAGAGGGGGCTATTTTTAGGCTGCAGACTTGTCATGTATACAGGCCAGGATTAAAATCTTTCTGGCAATTTAGAGAGGAGCTGGAGGGGGAACAGTTAAAATAATAAACCATCAAACAACTATTCTAGGAGTCTGGGACTACAGCTAAGAAATGTACATTATGCAATTCGTGCTTCAGATAGCAACTCTCTTAAAAACAGCAAAATAAATCAATCTTCATTTACAGCTGATCCACATTCTCTCTTCCCAGTCTTCAAGCCATACCCCATTTATTTATTAGTAACAGGATAAGAAAGCAACGGACACTTTCTAATATATCCCCATGCTTACAGTAGGCATTTCTTTTGTATGGAGAAGATTAATTCTTCAGTAACATCAGCCCTCATACTGCAACTTCATAGGTTCTGAACAACAGAATCTTACATCTGGGAGGGCAAGATAGGATATGTAGGGTCTAGACCAGGGGTCTTCAAACTGGACAGCTTTAAGACTTGTGGACTTCAACTCCCAGAATTCCTCCTCCAGTCATGTTAGCTCAGGAATTCTGGGAGTTGAAGTCCACAAGTCTTAAACTTGCCAAGTTTGAAGACCCTTGGTCTAGACAAAGATAAAAAGGAATATCTTATCAGAGTGGCACATACTGTTTTTTCTGCAACATTCATAATTAAAAAGTGGACTGTGCTTCTGGAAAATGAAAGAAAGGAAATCCCAGAGAAGAATGGAGATAGAAGATAGCACCAAACCTAAATCTCTAAATGTACCAGTTAAAAGACCCTTCTTCTACACATTTGGTGTCCACATGACATAAATTGTAGCTGGTTGTTTTTGCTGCCCCCTTTAAATTAACTCATTTTCTGCCATACACTTCCCCAAAGAACATATCTGTTGCTTTAAGTTAACCCTGGTGTTGCCAAAGACTTCCTGCCCTGGGGCCATATACCCTTCCTCCTTCTAAATAGCTGCAGCTCTTTCCATAATCCATCTCCAAATATTACATATCTGGGCTGTACTAATGTCCTTTGGCTACACTATCAGGTAGCCAAATCACCCAACAGTCTTGACTTAACCTCTAGGTTATTAACCTTATAAGTTGCTTAACCTGACATATATCAATATTACAAGTCCAATTACTGTAATTACCAAGCTAACACTTTAGTTGCACATTGTATTGCTGTTTGTTGTACTGATTATACAGAAAAGAAACTCCTACTTTTTTTAATTTTAAGAAACTTTTCTAGTCACAATTAATCTCTTTCATACTATTCCTACATTTGATTTCCATTTCAGGAGTCAGTCCCTAATTACATTGAACTCTTTACCAAGTCTTCTACTAATGCATCCTATTGCGATTGGTAGGGGATATCTCTGTGGAATTCTTAATCCTTCCTGCTTAAATGTGAATCTACAGCTACTCATTCCCAAAACTAGGTGCCGAAATAATATATTTTGCACTCATCCCTTTACCCATTATCAGTATCAGTTTGCCCTACCCCATTTTTCTACACTTCTACACATTCACTCTCAATAAGCATATGCATCCCCTACATTACATTTACATTAACATTAACCCCTCCCACTGTTAACACCAGGGTCCCAAAACTAACCCTTCAAAAATCAGTGCTCACCCAACATTTATTAACCCTGGAGTTACCACATTTTCCCCGAATATAATTAACTCCAACTTGAACGTTAGCCCCCTCCACCCCACATTACCCAATACATAACTCACTGTGTCCCTCTCGGCTTTGAGTTCTTCGATCTCCTTTTCCTTGGCCTGCAACTGTTGCTGCTGCTGCTCGATAAGGTCCAACTGGAGCAGCAGGATCTGCTTGAGGCAGGCCGCCTGGCTGGAGTTGCCCCCGCCGGCCCCCATGGGGCTCTTCCGAAGGCTGTTCCCGCCGCCGCTCCCGGTGCTGCTGCTACTACTAGCACTTCTCCACTTGCAGCTTGGTTCCGATGAAACCGGAGAACCCCCGGATGCCACTGCTGGGGGTGGGGGAGGCTGCCCGGGTTCGGCCGTAGCGGAAGCCGACGACAGTAGCGGCGGAGGCGGTGGTGAAAGAGACGCTGGAGGTCCTCCAGGCCCGGCGTGGGACCCGCCGCGCTTGCCGTCTTTGGCGACGGTGGCGGCAGCAGCAGCGGTGTGTCCGGGCAGCACCGCCTGGTACTTGGAGGGGCGGGAGCTGCCGGCGGCATCGCCCACGCCCGCCTGCCGAGTACTGCCTGCCGGGCACGGCGAGGGCACTAGGCCGCCCCAACAGCCGCCGCCGCCGCCGCCTTCCTGCTGCTGTTGTCCGGGAGCCGCAGCCGCTGGAACGATTGCCCGGCCCTTGGGGCCCGCTGCCGCCACGGGGGCCGGCACGGGGATTTGGTTCAGCGAGGGAGGCGGAGGCTGGCGGAGATGCGGCGGCGGCTCCTCCTCTTCCTTCGGGCCAGGCTCCAGCAAGCCCGGCCCCGTCGTTGTCGTTGTCGCGGTTGCTTTGTAGACGGTCGATCTCATGGCGATGCAGCACCTTCAGTCTCCCGATTCTGCCGCCACGTCTCCTCCGCCTCCCCCTTCTCCACTCCGCTGCCGGTCCAAATTCCCCACCTGGACCCCGCCTGGGGCGCCGCCGTCGTCGCCACCCGCCCCACCAAGACCCATCGCCTCCCTTTCTTCCTACACCACCTTCCCCCGGCCGTTTCACCCGAGTCACCAACCTTCACAGCTCCCTGCCGCTAGTGCAAGAACCATCTCTTTGCTTTCCTTATTACTCTTCTTTTTCCAGACTACGGGAGTGCCAGCCCTGCTGATGTAATGAAAAGCGAAGCAGGGGCCCTGCTGGCTCTCCGGAACGGAGGGGCCGCTTCCTAACAAATGCGGCTGATCCGCTTAGATCAGTCTGAGTTTCTTCTGCAAGGGATGGAGGGGAGGGGTGCGTTTGCTTCTTCACCCTTTCCTCCCCCCCAAAGGAAGGAGGAACAAGAAAGGGGGTGGCTTTTGGTTTCTTTCCTTCTAACGGACACAGCGGTGCCCAGTGGGTATTGGGGAGGGTACAGATCGGGAAAGGGGATTACGTCTTTCCTCATCGAGCAAAACTGATAACAGAGAGGAAGCTTGTGGGCTAACCAACGCAGATCCTCCCTTTCTAGCGGATTCTCCTCACTGGGAAGCAGCCTCAGGTTACCGGAGTGCCACAGACTACAGGAGCAGCCATACACAACACACGACGTTGTGCCTTGTACACTGGAAACGGGAAGCCAACTGGTTCCTTGTATAGTGTATCTCACTCGCTTACCAGCTTTTCCCCGAGCCTTTCTGGTTATAAGGTGGCCCCATATTCAGAAAGACCGCTGTGGAAATTAAGGGCGGGAGGGAGGTTCCTTCCACTTACTCTTTATTAATAAAATGAGTATGGTGGACAAAGTGTTAAGGAACAGGGCTACTTTTACAAGCAAAGAACTCCTCTCAGTCTTAGCGAGGGCAGGGTGGGGGCTAAATAAGCTTCTTTCGCAAGGGGCGTAAAAAACCCCTCACCTCCTCAAATACTTATTTTGAGGGGGTTGGATGGGAGATGCGTGGCCTGAAACGTCCAGGGGAGACGCGAGAATTTTCAGGCGTTTCTCCCTTCTTTTCTAAAGCCGAAAATTTGTCACACTCTGACAACACGGCGGAGTTGGGAAGGAGACAAATTCGGTGGAAAAATCCGGGGCTCCCGTTCTGTTGAATCGGTTACCTTTAAACGGCCACCATGGCCCGGGCCGCCTCCCGGTACCACGCATGCGCCAACCGCCATTGAAGGAAGGAAGAGAAGCACCCTGGAGGGGGGAGGGGCAACACTTTGGCTAGGTGGGGAGGAGAAGAAGAAGGAAAGATAAAGACGGGGAGGAGTAACGCAAGAGCGGCGGGAGCTATGTCGAGGAGGTTCCCGCCTCTTCTAGCCCGTGCTAATATATTATAATATATTATATGCATAATGCGGATGTAGAGCCTCCTACAACGCATGAGATAGCCATTAAATACCTATCTCCAAAACCAGGGAGATCACCTTGAGAATGCGGAAAAAAGTATTATTCGTTTATATTAGTGCACTTCAAATTTCAACAGGCAGGCATAGCTCAACAGCTAGGGCTCCACTAGTCAATGTTTCTACTGAACCTTTACTATCCTTGAGACTGCTCTGAGCGAGGCCTATAATTCGATGGTTCAAAGTTCCAAGGAAACATCACAATCTTCCTCAATCTGTGCTCTCCAGCTGTGAACTTCCATATTTGGAGAGGTCCCATATTGGAAAAGGTGGAAGAATACAAC
This sequence comes from Naja naja, assembly GCA_009733165.1. NCBI lineage: Eukaryota > Metazoa > Chordata > Lepidosauria > Squamata > Elapidae > Naja > Naja naja. The sequence continues at coordinate 101,617,616 of CM019155.1, read as the reverse complement.
AGTAACTTCACAAGTGAACAAACCTCTTCCACAGGGCTCTCCATCAAGGAGTACTTTGAAAGGTTTCATTATGATAATCTTTATCATTTGTAATATTTTATGAATCTCAGTTGCCCAAAACTAGGCTGGACAGAGGAGCTCAATAATGATAGTCACATCTGATAACAAGTAGGCATGCAGGAGACTGCATCTTAAAATAGAAATGGTAACTAGCATGAGTTAACAATATATATCTATTGTAGGTCTAATAAAAGTAAAAGAGTGAAGATATAATGCTAATCAAAATTGAGATTGTTTGCTCTTATAGACTGAAAGGCATGCAGGGAATGAAAGAGCCAATATATGTCCGAAAGTATCCTTGCTAATTGTAGAAATGGATTAATGTAAGAATCCTTGGCTGGTGATTTTTATGTGCTGTATTCCAATTAATGTTGGGATTAGAAGAACCTGGAATAAATTTTCTGAGAAACAATAACCTTCTAAAACGCTGCAATCTATACAGAAAAAAAATATTAGGAAGGTAGTGTTGGAAGTTATAACCCACCCCTCTCCTAGAAAAAGAAATATTTTAGGATATACTAAAAAGGCAGAATATTTCCCCTAAAAGAGAAGTAGAGAGGCAGAAACTCATCCCCCCCCCCTTTGTCAATGGGCCATTAAGGCCTGGGGCAGTGTTATTTTACGTAACAAAGATCTACCTCTCCAGGTAGAGCCATAATAAAAATTGCCCAAAGCCCTTTCATTACGTCATCATCCAGCAAGGCTCAACCAAGCCTGGGACTCAGGACAGCCTACAAGCCTGGGACTCAGGACAACCTACAGGGTTGCCCCTGCTTGGCCCCATGGGAGTCTGACAACCAATCAGAATACAAACTCAAATAAAAAAGAGCCTTGGTGGTACAAGCTGTTAAATGCCTAGCACTTAAGTTCCAGCTGCCTGCAATTACTGCAGGCTCGAATCCCACCAGGCTCAAGGTTGACTCAGCCTTCCATTCTCTCAGGGTAGGTAAATTGAGGACCCAAGATTGTTGGGGGCAATAAGCTGACTTTGTAAAAATGCTGCTTAGTAATAAGCAGGCATATACAATGGAATGAAGGCTATTGCTGAGCGCATTGGGTTGTATCCCCCAAAATTGTAAGCCGCCCTGAGTCTTCGGAGAAGGGCAGCATATAAATGTAATTTTAAAAAAATTCAAATCCCAACATAGGGCATAAAACCAAGGGAATCTCAGCATTCCTTTCCTTTGTCACTCAGGAGCTCCAAGGCATGTGGTCCTGTTTACCATTAAACCATCTTTCCAAACAGCCTCCATGTTTCCAGTGTCTTTTTTCCCCACTTGGAACTGAACCCAGAAGGATATTTCTTCCAACAGTGGGAAACAATGGGAGCGTGCATAAGCACACCAATCATGCCTACCGTCCCTGTCCTATTGTTTCTTTTTTTATTTTTCTTATACGTATCCATTTCATGTATTCATAACTATGTTTATACTTATACCTGTTATCTTGTAAGCAATTGACAAGTAAGTAAGTAAGTAAGTAAAATAAATAAATAAATAAATAAATAAAAACAAACCAAGATTCAGCCATTTTGGAAATCAGGAATGAGTGAAAAAATGGTTTGTTACTTACAAAATAGTTTGTTTCAAATATAGTATGTGACTTAAGCAAGAATATACATAACAATGAAATCAATACAAATCTAAAGGCATGATTGATTCCTTCATGATGAAAAAGATACAGGACTGATAAGAGATTCTGATCCATAGATTGATCTTCTATCAGAATCAAAGTAAAGTGGAGATAAGAGAATAAGAGTTTGGAACAATGTGAAAAGAATTGTTATAGATTGCCACAGAATTGTGTGAAACTCCAGTAACAAGAAAATACAGAAATGGAATTTGTGAATTAGATAAATCCCTATAAGAGAATGTTTCATGAAAAAAATGAGAATTAAAAAAACAACCAAGAATGTTGTTAATATTGGGGGCTTTTTAGAAGAGTCCACTTGTTTTCTACTGCATTAACTTTAATTTGTACAGCAAAGCTCTCAAAGTGTGATGCAATAATGGGTTTTTAGTCAGCTAGTCACTGAACCTGCCACTGATTAGGGCTGAGATGTGTAGAAAGTTAGCACCCACCCCCCTCCTAGAAGAATGAAATATTATAGAAAATATTTAAAAGGCAGAATATTATATCTCCCTGGATGAGAAAAAGATAAACACGTTTTTAAAGACAAGCCAGCTTCCTGCAGCTCCCTGCCCCCCACTTCAGCTCCAGGGTGATGGGATTAAGACTTGGCCCTCAGGACATGCTAGGATTAACTCCCTACCCATCTCACCACATGGCACCTGGGAAGATTGCATCACCCAGCAAAATTCAACGAAGCTACCCCTGTATGGCCCCATGGGAGTCCGACAACCAATCAGGATACATTTCCTGCCACAGGAACAGGAAGCAAGTTCAAAGCCCAGGGAGGGCATAAAACCAAGGGAGTCTCAGCGTCTCTTCCCTTTTTCACTCAGGAGCTCCAAGGCATGTGGTCCTGTCCACCATTAAAACCATCTTTCCAACCAATCGCCATGCTTCCAGTGTCTTCTCACTTGGAACTGAACCCAGAAGGATATTTCTTCCAACAGATGAAATAACTATGTAGTATAAAATGTATATATATTGTAGGAAAAAAAGTGTAAAAATGTAGTTAAAGAGAAGCAAAACGTGTATCAAGAAAGCAGAGAAAATGCAGAATAATTTTTATGGAAAACAATTTTGAGAAATGGGTAAGGAAGGCTGAACGAGTCTTTAGCTGGATTGTTTTTTATAATTATTTTGGTTTACTATTTTTATTCTCTCTTTATTTTCTTCCAACAGTATGTAAAGTATACTGTAAAACTGCTTATCCTAAAAGGAAACAGCATGTTAGGCATGCAATCTGTCTATTTCAGTAGAGTTTGTTTCAGCACAGTATCACAATAACGGAGTTGAAAGCGATCTTGGAAGTCTTCTTGTCCAACCTCAAGTAGGAGATACTGTACCATTTCACACAAATGACTGCCAATCTCTTCTTAAAAACCTCTAGTAATGGAACATCCATACCTTCTGGAGGCAAACTATTCCACTAATTAATTGTTTTCAGTGTCAGAAAATTTATCCTTAGTTCTGGGTTGGATCTCTCCTTAATGATCTTCCACCCAGTTTACTTCTTGTTCTGCCCTCAGGTGCTTTGAAGAATAGACTGAACCCCTTTTCCTTGTGGTAAAGGTAAAGGTTCCCCTCGCACATACATGCTAGTTGTTTCCGGCTCTAGGGGCAGTGCTCATCTCCGTTACAGAGCCTGCTCTTGTCTGAAGACGTCTTCGTGGTCATGTGGCCAGCATGACTAAACACCGAAGGTGCACAGAATGCTGTTACCTTCCCATCAAAGTGGTCTCTATTTTTCTACTTGCATTTTTACATGCTTTCGAACTGCTAGGTTGGCTAGGACAGCATTTACATGCTTTCGAACTGCTAGGTTGGCTGGGACAAGTAATGGGAGCTCACTCCATTACGCGGTGCTAGGGATTCGAACTGCCAACTTTTCTGATCCACAAGCTCAGCGTCTTAGCCACTGAGCCACCGTGTTCCTTTTTTTCCTTTGTGACAGCCCCTAAAGATTTCTTTCATGTCACCTTTAGTCCTTCTCTTCGTTAGTCGCCCTAGACATATCTGTATACCATTCTTAAGTTTTAGCCTCCAGTCTCCTAATCATCCTTGTTGTTCTTGCACTTTTTCTAGAGCCTGAATATGTATTTTGTAATGTGGTGATCAAAACTGGATGCAATGTTTACCAAAGCAGTAACACTTAATGTGACCTTGATTCTATCTCCCAGTTTGTTTGTTTGTTTATTTATTTATTTATTTATTTGGATTTATATGCCACCCCATCTCCGGGGGGACTCGGGGAGGCTTACATTGAAATATATATACAAATAAATACAAAATTTATCAAATTTACTCTAATCCCATTATAATAACATCAAATCTCTGGAGGGCTCGGGATAGGGGTTTTTCCTCTGTCCTGGTCCTATTAGACCTCTCAGCGGCCTTCGATACCATCGACCATGGTATCCTTTAAGCCGCCTTGGGGGTTGGGAGTGGGGGCACCGTTCTTGGTGGTTCTCCTCCTACCTCTCGGGGCGGTCGCAATCGGTATTGGTGGGGGGGGTCAGGTCGTCCCCTAGGGTGCTCTCTTGTGGGGTCCCTCAGGGGTTGGTCCGTTCCCCCCTTTTATTTAACATCTACATGAAGCCGCTGGGTGAGATCATCCGTGGTTTTGGGGTGAAATTCCATCAGTGCGCTGATGATACTCAGCTGTACATTTCCACCCCAGGCCAGATCAGTGATGCCCTCTCCATGATGACCCGGTGTTTGGATGCGTACGGAACTGGATGAGCGGGAACATGCTTCGACTCAACCCGCCAAGACTGAGTGGCTGTGCATACCGGCGTCCCGACCCAGTCAGGATTATCCATCTTTGGCCATAGGGGAGAGGTGTTGCCCCCTGTGGATAGGGCGGAATCTGGGGTCCTCCTGGATGTACGGCCCGGTTGGAGGAGCAGGTGGGGGCCGTTGCCAGGGAGGCCTTTGCCCAGCTCCGCCTTGTTCGACAACTTCCTTTTCTGGATCGGGACGCCCTGCGCACGATCACTCATGCCCTGTTACCTCTAGGCTCGACTACTGCAACGCCTCTATTTGGGACTGCCCTTGCATACCATCCGGAGATTGCAGCTGGTGCAGAATGCGGCGGCGCTGGTGGTGATGGGAGTTACCGGTTCTCCCATGTGACCCTCCCTGCGCTGCCTGCATTGGTTGCCGGTTGCGCTCGGTGAGATTCAAGGTTTTAGTGTTAACATATAAAGTCCTTCACGACATGGGTCCTCAATATTTAAGGGAGCGTCTTCTTCCGATGTCAAATACCGACGCCTGTGCGAGCTCATAGGCAGGGACTCCTCGGGTCCCGGCGGCAGGCCAATGCCGGCTGGCGGTTCCCCGACGACGAGCCTTTTCTGTCGCGGCCCCTGACCTCTGGAATCAACTACCTTTGGAGCTCCGCCTGGCCCCTGACCTCGCACCTTCCACCGAAGTTGAAGACCTGGTTATTTGACCAACCCGGCTGTGACCCTTTGGGGAGGGTTATTTTTAATTATTTTTAATTTATTTTATAAATGTTTGGACTTATAATTTAATGTAATTGTTTTTTAATGTATTTATTGTTCTTTGTTTTTAGTTGTAAGTCACTCTGAGTCTCGGAGATGGGGCGGCATATAAGTTCAAATAATAAATAAATAAATAAATAAAATTAAAATACCCTTGAATTAAAATCCCCAACCTTGCTTAATCCAGGCCGGCCTGTGCAAACAGCCAAGTCTTGAGATCACGGCGGAAGGAGCACAGGTCAGGGGCCAAACGCAGCTCCAGGGTTAGCTGGTTCCAAAGGGTGGGTGACCCCACAGAGAAGGCCCTCCCCTGGGGGACCACCAACCGACACTGTCTGGCCGACGGCACCCCCAGGAGGGCCTGCCAGTGGGAGCATACCGGGCGATTGGACCTCGATGCTGGTAGGAGGCACTCCTGCAAGTACCCCGGACCCAAGCCATGCAGGGCTTTATAGGTTAATACCAGCACCTTGAATCTTACATGGAGGGCAACTGGCAACCAATGAAGATTGCACAGGAGGGGTGTCACATGGGAGAATCAGGCTGCTCCCATCACCGCCTGCGTGGCCGCATTTTGTACCAGTTGAAGCCTCCGTATAGTCTGCTAGGGCAGCCCCAGGTAGAGAGCATTGCAGTAGTCAGGACGGGAGGCAACGAGTGCATGAGTGACCGTGCGTAGGGAATCTCGGTCCAAGTAGGGGCGCAACTGGCGCACCAGGCGAACCTGGGTGAAAACCCCCCTGGCGACGGCTTCCACCTGCTCCTCCATACTGAGCCGTACATCCAGGAGGACACCTAAGTTGCGCGCCCTATCCACAGGGGGCAACACCTCTCCCCCCATGACCAAAGATGGAATTTCTTGAATCTGAGATGCCAGTACGCACAGCCACTCAGTCTTGTCCGGGTTGAGCCAGAGCCTGTTCCTCCCCATCCAGATCCGCACCGCCTCCAGGCACTGAGAAGGCACGGGGAGGGCATCACTGGGGTGGGGAGGTAAAGCTGGGTATCATCAGCATATTCATGATACCTCACCCCAAAACCATGGATGATCTCACCCAGCAGCTTCATGTAGATGTTGAACAGGACGGGAGAAAGCACCGACCTCTGAGGAACCCCACAAGTGAGGGCCTCGGGTCATCTCAGCCCCCTGTCAACACCGACTGCATGCGTCCCAAGAGGAAGGAAGAGAACCACCGTAAAATGGTGCCTCCCACTCCCAGCTCCTGAAGACGCCGCAATAAGATACCATGGTCGATGGTATCGAAAGCCGCTGAGAGCTCTAATAGGACTAGGACAGAGGAATATCCCCTGTCCCGAGCCCTCCAGAGATCATCAATCAGCGCGACCAATGCCGTCTCCATGCTGTAACCAAGCCTGAAGCCCGATTGAAACGGATCTAGGTACTCGGATTCTTCCAGGAAAGCTGTTGTGCCACCACGCTCTCAACAACCTTCGCTAAAAAGCGAAGGTTGGAGACGGCACGAAAGTTGTTTAAATTGGCTGGGTCCAAGGCAGGCTTCTTAAGAAGGGGTCCCACCATCGCCTCTTTCAAGGCAGCAGGGAAAAACCCCTCCCCTCCCGCAGTGAAGCGTTGGTAACTGCCTGGAGCCAGCCACATGTCTCCTCACAGGCAGCATAAACTAACCAGGAGGGACATGGGTCCAATAAACACATGGAGGCATACAACTGCTGCATAATCCTGTCCACCGTATCTGAGGATACAGGGTCAAACTCCTCCCAGATGACATCGACAAGACTCGCCGTTGACTCCACGTCCAACTCAAGCCGGTTGGTGTCCAACCTGGCCCGGATCCGAGCGATCTTTTCCAACAGATGCTGACCAAACTCCTCAGCTCGTCCCTGCAAAGGGTCTACTCCCACCTCCTGATTAAGGAGGGAGCGGGTGACCCTAAACAGGGCAGCCGGGCGATTATCTGCGGATGTGATGAGAGTGGAGAAGTAAGATCTCTTCACCACTCTCATCGCCCCAGATAGGTCCTTGAAAAGGACCTCAACTGGGCTCAGTTAGATTCGGACCGGGAGGACCTCCAACTGCTCTCTAGGCCCTCCTCCGACGCGTCATTTCCCGTAGCTCCGTGGTAAACCAGGGGGCCAACCGGGATCTGCATCAGGTTAAGGGCCGCAGAGGGACAACCCGGTCAAGCGCCCTAGAGGCCACCTGTTGCCAGGCCTCCGCTAGGGCCCTGGCCGAGTTGTGGGTCAGGGAGGCAGGTAATGGTCCAAGCGCCGTCTGGAACCACTCAGGGTCCATCAGGCACCTGGGGCGGAACCACCTCATCCTTTCTGCCTCCCAGTGGCGGGGAGTGGGATAGAGGAAGACCAGCCGGAGGAGATAATGGTCTGTCCATGACAGGGGGCGAATAGTTGGCGCTCCCCCCTAGACCACTACACCACTGTACCGAGATTAAAACCAGGTCTAGAGTGTGTCCCCCCTCATGGGTCGGGCCTTGTATAACCTGGGTCAAGTCCATGGCCACCATGGAGGCCCTGAACTCCCGAGCCGCCCCCAACCCCTCCCCCAGGGAAGGCAAGTTGAAGTCCCCAGGACCACAAGCCTGGGGAACTCCAACGCCACCCCCGAGAGGAGGTTGAGCAGCTCAGGCAGGGCCATTGCCACACAGCTGGGAGATAGGTACACCAGCAACAGGCCCCACTGACCTCCTGGGCCCCACTTCATGAGGAGGAGCTCACATCCGCCTATCTGCGGGACAGTGATCTCCCTCGGACATAAGGTCTCCCTGATGACAGCCACTCCCCTGCCCCTACCCCGGGCCCTTGGCTGATGTAGCACCCGGAAACCTGGCAGGCACAAATCCACCAGAGGGACACCTCCCTCTGGTCCCAGCCAGGTCTCCGTGATGCAAGCCAGGTCCGCGGCCTCCTCCCCAATCAAATCGTTGAGGAGGGGAGCTTTGTTAACCACAGACCTGGTGTTCACATAAATCAGCCCGAGCCCGGGTACCTGATCTCCCGGGCCCCCAGGGGAGCAGGCAGGTACATGGGGGTCGGAGTGCGCCACCACTTGCAAATAGCGGGGGGGGGGGGCGCTCCCATTGCATGATCCCACTGCAGTTGATGCAGCCTAGAACTGAGTTGGCTTTTTTGGCAGCTGCTGCTCATATTTGGCTCATACTTAAGTGACGTCTACTAGGAATTCTAGATCCCTTTCTCAGTAACTGCTGTTGAACCCGTACCACCTGTGCTTTTGATTTTCTTGCCTAAATGTAAAACCTTACTTTTCTCAACATTGAATTGTATTTTGTTGAATAGGGCTTAGTGTTCAAGTCTGTCAAGATCCTTCTGAATCCTGAGCCTATCTTCTAAAGCAGGGGTGTCAAACTCACGTCATCACAGCAGCATCATGTCACGTATTGGGACTTCCCCCCCTTCGCTAAACATGGGTTGTAGGCATGGGTGTAGCCAGCGTGTGATGCATCTGGCCCACAGACCGGGAGTTTGACAATCCTGTGCGAAGGTTGGCTATTTCCCACAGCTTGATGTCTGCAAATTTGATGAGATCCACTTCTATCCCCTCATCTAAGTTAGTAACAGTATTGAAGAATACTGGGCCTAAGACAGAATGTTGGGGTATCCCACTACATGCTTCTCTCCATGTAGATATATGTAGCCAGAAATACAAGCAAAGAAACTGTAAGATAGTGAAGAAAAACACTCAAGAAGATATTACATTAATCATATCAGACATCAAAAGGAATAATGTTATGAGAGTTAGTGAATATTCTCTATTTTCTGGTTTTCTATTGGATATATTGCCAACAACAGAATCAGCCACATACACATGACAGCTTTGAAATTAGCAGAAATATACATTTTTAAATGTTTAAAATCAATGTTTCTAAACAAAACAATATATGTTTTAGCTATGAAATAAATATTGCTGAGGAAGGAAATTTAAGACATTCAGATGGGACAAGTAAGATAAGATTGTGGCGGGCTGGCAGACTGAACAAAAAATGAGTACCACATATGAAAATATTTTTATTTCATTATTTTGTGTTTTTCTTTTGTTCAGTACATGTTATATATTGTTTCCAGCCAAGATAATTGTTCTTTAGTTTCCACTGAAGTTTCACTGGACCTTGAATCACGTTTCAATTATTTCTATAGCAGCTTAATTCAATCAACTTTGGGTATCATCTGATGTTAATCAATCATTACAAAATAGAGCAAGAGACACTAATGACATATCAATAATTAACTTAAAGATTGATCAAACATCACATGAATTATAAAGAATTAAACCATTAGTATTTTATTAATGGAGATATTTTGAAGCCATTTTATTTCTAGCATGTTTTTGTAATGGTGAATACAATAAAACCGTAAAGTGGTCAGAGTTGACACTGCATTTATTAATATTCACTATAGCTAAAAACTACTATATAATAATTAAAAATCATAATTGTTACATAATCCAAATTTTTATTAGTGACATGTTTTAAACATGTCAGTACTGTTTTATTGAAGTGGTAAAAGGAAATTAAAAAGAAGAAAATGTTTTAGGGAGGGCGGAGCTGGCATCGTGGCGGTACAACGCACAATCTTGATGCTCCAAGATCGCCGTCTATATCTCCGCTGTTGGACGGTCCCACCGGACCTAAACCGTCCCGTAGAGATGGTGATCAATAAGGGCACATCCTGCTGATTCCAGGGACACCACAAAGTCCCTGGTAGGACCAGGAGAAGCCCTTTTTGCCGGTGGTGGAGAGGCAGCCATTTAAGCTGCTGAAGCTGGGACAGCTCCGGAACGGAAGAGATTGGAAGAAAGTGTGTCAGTTTGGTGAGATGAATTTCTACTTATTATTTTTGGGAAAGAACACTCTAAAAGACTGAAAGTGAAATTAAAAGTGAAGATAAAGGTGGTCAAGCTGCGAGATTAAGCTAGTTTAAATTGAAGGTTTTTTTCCTTTTTATTGGAACTTGGAATTTGGTAAAGCTTCTCAATTTTAAACTGGACTGGGCTTTTTTAATTTTTTATGTTCTTTAATAAGTTTTTTGAAAGTCTGTTTTGATTAAGACTCTTCTATTTTATTTGAGATTTACTTTTTTCTTTTTTAAAAAAAGAAAAGATTTTACTTTTTTAAAATCTATTCCTGGCTTTGGATTTAAGAGGGGAAGTGATAGTGAAGGAAATAAGTAGCACTGCCATCTAGAGGTTTGGATATTTTGTTTTCTTTCTTACTTGTTTGTGTATTGGTGTTACATTCAAGGACTCTGAGCTCTTTACTGAAAAAGATAGTGGGATGAGCATGGCAGATTGTTTATACAGGTGCTCTTCTGTGAAACTATTGATAGCTGGAGTCTGGAGTTGAATTGAAAGAAAGAAGATTGAAGTGACCTTAAAAATACTGCAACTGGAAAGTTTGATTTGATTTACTAAAGAGCCTTGGATACTTAGTGGCGGTGGCTCGCTTTTTGTCAGAAGAATTGTTTGCTATTTTTTCTTACTTCCCCTCTAGCTGGATTTTTATGTTTGGATTTTAGCCTTTTAATCCAGGAACTAGATTATATTTTTGCCCCCTCCATTCCTTTTGTTTCTTTTTTATATTAAGGGAAATACATACTGTTTTTTTTTCTTTCCCTTTACCTTTTTTTTAAATTCCTATTTTTTCACCCTCTCTTCTTCTTATATTTTTTCTTCCCTTTTCTTTTTGCATATAATTGGAATCAATTGGATTAAGGTATACAAGTGCCTGAAGATTTTTTTCTTTCCTCTTTTTCATTTTATTTTTATATTTTTTATTGGGGTAGCAGTTGTCTGCTCTTGTTTTTTCCCTTTCTTTTTTTATTGCTAAGAACTACAAAATGAGTAGAAAGACGGCAGCTCCAGTTTCTTCAGTATCAACTGCATCCTCTTCACCATCTGGAGGACAACGATCAATACAGATGATGTTGCAACAGGAGGAGAAGGAAGTGACACTGCAGATGATTATGCAAGGAATCCAAAAAATTGAAAAGAGAACGGAGAATATTGAGCAAAGAACTGAAAAGACAGATGAGAAAGTTGAGAATATTCAACAGATGATGATGAAATATGAGGATAGATTTTAAAAAATTGAAGAACAAGATGTACAAAGAGATAAGAAAATTGGAGATATTGATACCCGACTGAATGAAGTTGAAAAGGGCAGGAGTGGTCCATTGGGATGGGAAATTGATAGGTCAGAATTCTATTTGAGATTCCAAAATATAGAAGAAGAAAAAGGTGAAAATCTTGCTGAAATAATGACAGAAATACTGGCAGAAGCGTTAGAGATAACCAAAGAGAAGATGATGGATGGGATGGATGAAGTGTTCCATGTCTATACAATGAGAAATAAGTTACCAAGAGAAGTTCACACCAGATTTACTAAGAAAACTATTAAAACACAGATACTGCGGTGGCAAGAGAGAAAACGTTAAAGAACAAAGATAAAGAAATTATGGTGCTGAAACAGGTGCCAAGAAGAGTAAGAGAGATGAGAAGAGAATACTTATTCTTAACCAAAGAGTTACTTAAAAGAGGAGTAAACTACAGATGGTTGATACCAGAAGGTCTCTTGTTCACCTGGCAGGAAGAAAGACACAGAATTGATACACTTGAAAAAGTGGAGCTATTCTATCTAGAATATCTTAGAGGAAAGGAGGAAGATACAAGAAAAGAAGAGTCACTAATTGAATTTCAAGAGGAGTGTATAGCAGTAATTGAAAAAGAAAAAGAAGAAGGTGCAGTAGGTGGTGCAACCAGAGAGCAACGAGAAATAAGATCCACTAGAGCAACAAAACCTTCTTACAAAGTCTAATATGGATGAAAGAAAATTGATTACGATTAACATAAATGGACTTAACTTAGCTATTAAAAGAAGAAAAGTATTTCATAAATTAGAGAAATTAAAGTTTGATATAATCTGTCTACAAGAAGTACATATTAAAAAACAACATGAATATATATTGAAACAAAAAAAATAGGGAAATTATTCACGTCATTGACACAGTTTAAAAAAAGAGGCGTGGTTTTATGTATTAGAGATACAATTCCAGCAGAACCAATCTACACAGATGATGATGGAAGGATTTTGATGGTGAAAATAATGGACAATAATGTAAAAACACTTTTAATAGCAATTTATGCTCCAAATGATAATCAAGAAGAATTCTACAGGAAATTACATATGAAAATGATTGAACTGGACTATGTTAATATCTGTATAATGGGGGATTTCAATGGAATAATTAATCAGCAATTGGATTATAA
>CM019155.1:101580218-101604145 GCA_009733165.1 Naja naja | reverse complement strand
TAAATTTTATACTTATTCCAGACAATTCCAATTATATTAGGGAAAGAGTTTTTTGAAACTTAAATAAAATTGTGTGTTGAAATACATTTGCAGGGTAAAAATGAGAATAAAACTTAAACTATTACAAGATGCAAGAATAAGAGGAGGGTTCACCTTGCCCAACTGGGAATTATATTACCAGGCGACAAATTTGATGTGGGTAAAAGAATGGATAACATTAAGGAACAGTAGATTATTGACTTTAGAAGGACATGGCCTGCTGTTGGGATGGCATGCTTTCCTCTGGAATAAGGGAACGAAAACACAGGGGTATTTTAGAAGACATTATATTCGAGAGGCATCGCTTTTAAATTGGGAGAAGATAAAAAAGCAATATTATTTAAAAATTCCATTATGGATATCTACCATTGAAGCTTTTTCTTATCCAATAATATATAAAAAGGAACAAACAGTCAGATATGGTGAGATATTGCATGAAAAGGGTGAACTATACAAGTGTTGGAAGAACAAGGTGTATAAAAATGAATTGGTTCTCATACTTGCAAATACAATCTAGATTTGATAAAGATATAAAATTAGAAGGCATTTTTGATAAGTTGACTGATTTAGATAAAATCTTGATAGGTACTGATAAAATGTAATTAAAAACTTTATGGACATTTACTAGAATTTAAATTGGAGGAGGAACAAGTTAAAGAAATGATTGCTTGGGGGAAAAACTTTGGATATGGGATTGATTTAGAGAAATGGCAAAAATTATGGTCTCAAAATTATAAAATGACAATGTCAACTGCTTATAAAGAAAATTTGTATAAGGTGTTTTACAGGTGGCACTTACCCCCAATGAGAATTGCGAGAATGTTTAAGGACAAATCAGATAAATGTTGAAAATGTCATCAGATGCCTGGTTCCGTATTATCATATGTGGTGGACGTGCTTGGATGCAAAAAGATATTGGACTAAAATCCACACATGGTTGGAAAAAATGATAAAACAACATATAGACTTTAAGCCAGAGATATTTTTATTGGGAATTATACCGGAAATGTACAATAAAGAATTGAAATATTTCATTGTAAATGTTTTGACAGTGGCTAGGATTGTATTTGCTAAGAATTGGAAAAATGAAAAATTACCTATGCAGAAGGAAGTTATTAAGAAAATTATGGACTGTGCTGAAATGAGTAAATTGACATTTGAAATCAGAGAACAAGAAGATAAACAATTTTACATGATATAGGATTTGTTTTATCAATGGTTGGATAAAAAGATATGGTAATATAATAGATTACGAAATCTTGTAATAGAAGTTTAATAGTTTGATATAAAACATAATACAAATATATATAAGCACTGGATGAAAGTGTCATATAAATTTTATAATAAAATTTAGAATATCTCATATAAATGATGGAATAAATAGTTTAGTCATGAATGATTAATAACTGATAAATATATAAGCATATGTTAGATTAACAATGTGAGAATTTATATAAACTGTGAGTGATGACTATGAAAGGATAGCACAAAAGATTTGTAACCAACTGACACACTGTATGTATATAAAATGGAAGATGGTTTTATGTTTTTTGTTTTGTTTGTATATGATTGTCTTAAAAAATAAAAATCTTTTTTCTTAAAGAAGAAAATGTTTTAAACAGTAATAAAAAATTTAAATAGTGAATGTAACTGCATTAAAACAGATATAACTTGCAGCACAACAATTTCTCTTAGAGCATAAATTGTATTCCCAATATTTTCCATGTTACCGTAACTAAATTTTCAAAGAGAGTTTACATATCCCTTTCATTTATTTTAACTTTGCTTATGAAGTTACAAAAGATACCTGATATTGGGGGGGCGGGGGAAATGCTCAAGATTTTAGAATATAAGTGGATAAGAATGAAGACAAAGTAATAGGTACATTGAAAATGATATTACTTTTAATGTACATAAATTTTGGGTATAGGCATAAGCTTCCAAGATTCAATTAATGAGTTTCAAGGAGGAAACAAAGAATTACATAATTTTGTTTGGTTTTGGCTTAATATGTTGTGCAACTCAAAACATTCATGGGGATATTTGAAACCCAGCAATTGACATTTATTCAGTTAGAAATGACTTACCATAATAGATTAGACCCATCCAGAAAGTGTAGAATAATGATGAAAATAGGTATGTTTTAGGAAACACTAGAGAGAGTGAAATAGAATAGAATAGACTACAATTCTTTATTGGCCAAGTGTGATTGGACACATAAGGAATTTGTCTTTGGTGCATATGCTCTCAGTATACATAAAGAAAAAATAAAATATATTCATCAAGAATCATAAGATACAACAACACTTAGTGATAGTCATAGGTCAAATCATACTAGGAAACAATAAAAACAATATAAGTTATAAAGATACAAGAAATATGGATATAGCCATAAATGGGAAAAGATAGGTACTAGTAAGGATGAGAAGAAGAATAGTAATACAGTCTTAGTAGTTAATTTGACAGTGTTGTGGGAATTAGTTGTTTAGCAGAGTGATGGCATTCGGGAAAAAACTGTCCTTGTGTCTTGTTCTGATGTGCAGAGCCTTATAGCATCATTTTGAGGGTAGAAGTTGAAACAATTTATGTCCAGGATGTGAGGGGTTTGTAGATATTTTCACAGCCCTCTTTTTGACTCATGCAGTATTGATTGAAGACAGGTTGGTAGTAATTGGTGTTTTTTTTGCAGTCCTAATTACTCTCTGGAGTCTGTGTCTGTCTTGTTGGGTTGCAGAACCAAACTAGACAGTTACAGAGGTGTAGATGACAGACTCAGTAATTCCTCTGTAGAACTGTATCAGCAGCAATTTGAGCTTTCTGAGTTGACACAGAAAGAACATCCTTTGTTATGCTTTTTTGATGAGTTTTTGATGTTATGTGTCCATTTTAGGTCTTGAGATATGATAGAACCTAGAATACCTTATGCCACCAGACTTGAAATTTTAGACTAGACAACCTAGAACTACGCCGCCTTTGATCTAAGTATAGTACATAAAATTATATATTGCAATGTCCTACCTGTCAATGAATACTTCAGCTTCAACCACAACAATACAAGAGCACACAATAGATACAAACTCAAGGTAAACCACACCAAACTTGATTACAGGAAATATGACTTCAGCAACAGAGTGGTCTGGAATACTCTATCTGACTCTGTGGTTTCTTCCCCAAACCCCAAAAACTTCAGACTGTCTACTGATTGACCTCACCCTTTTCCTAAGAGGTCTGTAGGGGGCGTGCATAAGCGCACCAACGTGCCTACCATCCCTGTCCTATTGTTTCTTTTTTATTCATATCCATTTCATGTATTCATAACCATGTTTATACTTATACCTGTTATCTAATAATCGCTTGACAAAATAAAATAAAATAAATAAATAAATAAAATTTGAAGGTCTCTACTGTTGATACTGTGTTGTCTAGTATTGTAAGCAGGGGTGAATGCTAGGGCTTATTTTCAGAATAGGTCACACACACACACACACACAATCAGTATTATTACATGAGCGCCCTCATCACTACCAATCCTAGACTATATGAAATTCTCCTACAGAATGAGAATTGTTGATGCAATGTATACTTGATTTGCACATTAAAACTGTCCAATAAATATATTTTGAAATGAGAAACTAGAGACTGTAAACTCTAAAAATGACAAAAGTATTTTTCTACTTGAAACAGAGCCACAGATGTTGCCCCTAATCATTCAAATTAAGTACAGCCTTCCCTCACTTTATTGCTAGGGTTTCATTCCCCCAATTTTTTTAAATAAAATAAATATGCATAAAGCCAGAAACTGAACCAGTGGGAAAAGGGGATAAGGTGACAAATTTTGTAACCCAGATGTGTTGACAAATGTGCTCATATATTTTTAGAGCTTGGTTGTTAATTGCTCCATTGCTGAAATGTGTTTTTCCTTGTCTCTATGAACAGCAAATATATTTTCTCCATCTTTTCTTCAGTTGGATTTCTATGGGATAGTGTTATTATTGCAAAGGCAGAATACATATCATACATTACAAGTTTCATTGGCATTTGTTATAATGTGTTTCAAACAAGTGTATTTGCCCAGGTTAAAAGCTTGTGCTAGGGCTGAAGATTTTTCATTAGTTTTAGTGCAATGTAATATGTCCAGTTTTATTTCTAATGTTATATATACACACACATCCCTTTTGATATTTTCCTTTTGATTCTGAATAAAGGTACTGGATAAGATGTTGATGACCATTTGACCCAACAATAACAGTAATACCATAGCTATTTTGATTATAGAAGGATGTATTAAATAGAATAACCTTTCCTCACAATGGTAAGTAGGTGGGTAAGGTATACAAAAGCAATTTTAATCAGAAAATGCTTCAGCAGTTTTGGCATATTTCCAGATGTTTGGCACAAACTGATTTTGCTGGTAAAAAAATTATACAATAACAATTTGGGATGAAAATTATTGAAAATTTACATAACATCAAATTCACATAAGGCAAGAAAAATTTGAATATTGTACTCACAGGCATCTCTCCCAGCCATATTGGTATAAGAATGGTAATACCATAATGAGTAAATAGCTACTCATTGGTGCTTTTCTTGACATCCCTAAACTGCTATATAAGGCAGACATCTTTATCTACCCAGTTGTATTGGTCATATCCCATTCCTGATTTTTAATCTTGCTACCCATCAAAAAAGTTTCCCATCAAGCTTTCTTCCTACTTTATCTGGGTCAGCCTCTATTAGAATAGATTTTGATAGCATTTCCATTTGTAAAACAACTTTTTAAAAAATGTATAGCTACTAAGTTGCTTGTGATTCAACCATAACTAATAATTCTAACTATTGTTTGATTTGGTGTCTTAGAGAATACATTTTATGTATTGCATCCACATAGGATGAAATTCAAACACCATGGAGTTTTACGAATTGTTCCAAATACATAATTTCCTTCCTTGAGAATGCAGATAACTTTGAACCAAACTATATTGCACAATGTGCCTGTTAGATTTGCACGGAGTGCTTCAGTGAAGAGTTTATTAGTGACTACAGCTCATAACAGACCCGATTTGACCCGATGGGCCTCTGCAGTGGCATCATCAACTGTTAGTTGTTGATATGCCTGGGCCAGATCCAATTTGGCAAAGATTGTGCTCCTGCCAAGTGAATGTAATAAATGATGCACCACTGGAACTGGATATGCGCTCTGCTGAAGCGCATGGTTCAATGTCCCCTTATAGTCTCCACAGATTCTTACTGACCCATCAGTCTTGACTGGTGTGACTATGGGTGTCTCCCATCTGGAGTGGTCAGTGGGCTCTAAAACTCCTTGAGCTATTAGTTTATCTAATTGTGCATCAATTTTTCCCTTTAAGGCAAATGGGACCCTTCTGGGCTTTAAACAATTGGGGCACCTTGGGATCTAGGTTGAAAGTGATAGGGGTCCCCATATACTTGCCCAATCCTTCGCTGAAGACCTCTGGAAACTCAGACTTCAAGGCCTCCTCCCATTCAGTGTTGCTCACGTGATTGATGCCAGTCACCTCGATGCCTAGTGGATTGAACCACTCAAGTCCCAGCAAGCTTGGGCGGTGCTTGTCCACAATGGTCAGGGTCAAACGTTTGGTGTGGCCTTTGAACTTCACGTTGAATTCTCTTGTTCCAACTACTGGAATCTTGTTCCCTTGGTAGTCTTTAAGAGTCAGTGCTTGCTTCTGGAAATGCTTCATCTGAATGTTGGGAAGTAGCCTGTGAATAGTGTCCCATGTCACCATAGATAAATAGGAGCTGAGTCCACTTCCATTTGGCAAGGCCTTCCTTCAATTAGTACCTTCACATGTACTTTTCTGCTTCTTAAGAGTAAAGAATGACCAATAGTGACTGTTTGATGAGTTTCATTCTTCCCATTTGCTTCTGTGTTGCGCCCCATTTTCTCACTGAAGTTGTTATGCTTGAATTCTTTGTCAGGAAACTTCTTTCTGCTTGGTGGAGTTCTGGATGATTTGCAGACTCTTGCTAGGTGACCTCTTTTTTCACAACACAGGCAGATGGTATCAAAAACTTGCATTCAGTCGGGTGGCCCCCACAACCTCTGCAATAAAAGTCTTGCCTCTTTCTTCCAAGGTCTTTCCTTTTCTTCTCCATTCTGAGTCTATAAATTCCTTCCTCCACCTCACTACAGTCTGAATCAGAATCTATTTGCTCAAATGGGTTGTTGTGGATTATTCCACATCAGGATGGCTTGAGCCTTGTTAATTTTCTTCATGGCTGCTGCTGAGGACTTGGTAGCTTCCGCTGAAGAAGCTTCTTCTATGGCCTCCTTAAGTGTGATCTTAGGTTTCATTAATAATTTGCTCTGCAAAACCTTTTAGGCCTAGAACAAATCGATCGCGCATGGCCTCTTCTAAGTTGATAAATTCACATGCACCCCCAATGTCCCTTAAACTTGCCAAGAAATCATTAACGTTTTCGCTTTCCCCTTGATCCCGATGGTAGAATTCATGTCTCTTAATGAGGCACGATACTTGTGGCGCGTAATGGGCTCTTAATAACTTTTCTAAGTCGGGCCAGTCCATTACCTTCATGTCTGCAGCTCCGCCAATGCCTTCACCATCTTGAAAACGGCCGGACCAGTGGGTGAAAGACGCCTCTTCCGCTTCGGAAATGTCGGCGAGATCGTTTCCCTCCAAATACATTTGGAAACGATCTGCATACGAGTCCCAGTCTTCTGCCATCGGATCAAACGGGCTGGGGGTGTTCAGCGCAGCCATCTCTCTCAGCTTGTTCTCCGCGTTGTCTTCTCTTCAGAAAGGATCCCACCTTCGTCGCCAGTGTTATATTTGCATGAAGAGTCAGACGCAGAGTGCTTCAGTGAAGAGTTTATTAGTGACTACAGCTCATAACAGACCCGATTTGGCTGGGCTGCGGCTGCTACTTATAGCCAGCAGCTGCAGTTGCCAGCCAATCAGAGTGCAGGGTTTTCCCGCACTTTTTAAACCAATCATTTCTTACATTTTACAAGAACAGTTCAAACTTAACCAATGACATTCAAACCTGCATACATAACAGTGCCAATTCTGACATTTTCTTTTATCAATTGGCCCTTTAAGTAGAATATACTTTCAAATGTGTTTCTTTATCCCAAGGTAAAGCTATTATTATTATTATTATTATTATTATTATTATTATTATTATTGGTCAAAGCACAGTCAGCCAGTTGTTTAGATTAGATTTGACATTTTTATCTGCCTACTGAACCTTTCCCAAGGACTGGAATAGGCAGATGTTGTTGTTTGAAGGTATTAAAGATATCGTTGCAGGATACAAACTGTTCCAAGTAAAGCTGCCTTTATAATTGACTGATCATGGAGAGATTGGTCCAAGGTCACCAGCTGTCTTCATGTCTAAGGCAGAACTAAAACTCAATTTCCCAGTCTCTGACCTGACGCATTTACCATTTTACCAAAGTGGCTCTCTTTTCATTAACAGTATTATATTAATAATAAAAGCAATTTGGGGGTGCTAGATTAGAAACTGGAAATTTCTAAGCTCCCTTCAGCAGAGAAGCCAATTTAGTAATCTTGGATGAGTCACTCTCTGTCCATTCAACTCATTTCGCAGGAAAGGGGGAAAATAGAAGGAGGGAGCTTTGAGCTGATCAGAGTAAAAGAGGGATATAAATTAAGAAAGTACAGACACATACAGTATAAATTAAAGCTACTATAGCTTTTAACTTTGCTGATATTATTATATAGAATGGGATCATCTCTTCATTATAACATACTTTATCCAGAGTAAATTATGCCAGAGAGAGAGAGCAGGAGTGAAGAAGTTGCAAAATAAAAAAAAAGTACCTCAATAAAAAGAATATAAATGGCCAGGGATGTTACTAGGCAACAACCTGTCTGCTTCTGTTTCCCCTACCAGCAAGCTCAGAAGGCCAGTACTTACTGCCCCTTGTCCTGCACTTAATTGTAAAGAAAGCCCAATTACTCAAAGCTGCACAGCAAGCTGGCCACTTATCACATGATGTCCTTCTCTCCTGCAAGAAATAGAAGAGGTACAGGAAAGGCAGAGCTCATGCTGGGTGAAACAGGCATGTATATAGTCACTGTATATAGTCACTGCTAGGACTTTTAGCATGATGCTCAGAAAGAGCTGAAAATCAATAAAAGAGAGTATTTGTATCTCAGAGTTGAACTATGGGTCCTTGGTACATGCTGAACTTGATGGTTTTCTTGTAGATGTTTCATTACCAAACTAGATAACGTCATCAGTGCTAGAAAGGAGTGGAGATTGCTTTTATTTTTATATACTAGTGGCTTAACTTGACAGTGTTGGTGGGAGTGTTTTTGGTGGTTCCTTGATTAGATTTCATGTCTTCTGACTACCAGTTCATGTTCACCAATGCACTCTGCCAATCTTCTGCATATTTGCCCTATATAGTGGCATTTGCAGTCCTTACTGTGGATGACTCCTGTTTTTTCTTCTGGGGCTGCTGGTCTTTTGGTTTATTTGGGAAGTTTTAGAGGACTTAAGTTTGATTGTATCTATGGAGATCCATGTGACTGTAGTAGTCTATTCATGGTTTCTGAGATGTTTTTGATATACAGCAGCATTATCCTTTTCACACCTTGCATGGGTTGAATTGTGGTAGGTTGAGTGGTCAGGAACTTTTTGATAAAGTTGTCTGGGTATCCATTTTGTTGGAAGACAATATATAGATACTCTGTTTTCTTTTTCTGATGTTCAGGGTTGCTGTACTATGTTTGTGCTCATCTAAACAATGTTTTTATACAGCTTCTTTTGTGGGAGGTTGGGGTCTTACTTTCGTAATGGAGCATTTGTTTGGTGTGGGCAGTTTTTCAATAGACCCATGTATTTAATTTGACAGCACTACCTCTGCTAATGAAGATACCTGGGAAGGGAGCATGATGTTTTCTTCTTCCATTGTAAAATTTTATTCTTTTATAGTTTTGTGTGGGATTTTTTTGTTGGTTCTTTTTTTATTATGAGAAAGATGTCACCTACATACCTGATCCATACTTGTTGTATGTGTGGGAACACTGTAGATTCTAGGCATTGCATTATGGTCTTAGCTATGAGTCCAGAAAATGGTGGTTCCATGGGACTTCCTTTGATTTATTAAGATATTTGTCCATTAAACTGAAAGTATGTGGTCAGATAAAGTTGATAAGATGGATACAGTCCATGATTCTGGGCATTTCAGCCTTGGTGTATTTGGTTGGGTGTGTTATGTAGTAGTGTTATCACGGATTCTTTTTCTATTTCTGGGTGTATTAGCACTGATGATGTTACCTAGTTCAGTAATGAAATGTCTGCAAGAAAACCACCAAGCTTACAATCAGTTTCCACAACCAGACTTAGTTGGCTGAATAACATCCTTGAACATACTACATATCAAGGACATGACTTTCAACATGTCAAAATGAGAAATAGAGATGCAGGATTGTCTGTACGTTTATAGTATGCACAATAATATTATACACAATATTTATTTACTAGATGTGTATCTTCTCACTTAGGAGTTCAAAGTGATAGTGTTCATTCCTATTTTTCCTTATAACAAGATCACTGTAAAGCAGACTGTAAAGTATTTTTTATCATCTGCCAGCTGTTTCCTCCACATTAATTTTGTCTTTAAAGCCATGAAAAGAAGTATCCAAAAGAATAAGTCACAATTAACTATACTGGATCAGAAGCTCTATAGCAGCAGCCTTTCTCTAAGCCCAAACTAAGAAATACATCAAAGTAATACATGAGAAATCATCAGTTTACTAAAAGTAATTATTACTGCAAATAGAAAATTATGCTGTAGAAAAAAAGGAAAAGCAACTACAAAAAAACCAACTCTGAAAAAATAATACTGCATTTAGTGCTCTGCTATTATTGGGGTTGATGAGCTAAAACAAAAGCACATCAACTTTGGAAGGCTATTAAACCTGGTTTGATAATGTTTATGTATGTTATAATTTTCATATATGTTGTCTTCTTGACAGATCCCTAATCTCTGTAGACTATAAGGAAGTGTACTTAGTGTCATATTTTTGCTTGGATTTCAGTTTAGTCACAAGACCATGATGGGGTTTTGAAAAGTTGTAAAAACTTTGTCCCATATAAAAAAAATTGGTCAGGAATTGTAGACAATGTTTAAAAAGGTAGCCTCTTGATTTCATTCCATTGCAACCAACCATTGCTAAACTGCCAAACTACATTGCATTTTTGGCACTTCATATCTAACACTGCTATACGCCACAGTGATTGCTGGCATGTCCCTTCCTCTCTCCAGTTTATGTTGGTTTCCTTGTTCATGTGGCAATATGAAGCAAGTGGCAGTCTCCCCATTCAGGGAAAACAATGGCATGTTCCATTAAGGAAGCAGGAATTGAGGCAGGCCACCACCATTGCACCTGCTGCTTCGATGCGTCCATTGTTACAAAAGCAACTAATCAGATTGACACACACACACACTGAGGTTTTCCTTGGGCACCTTTTTCAGGCAGATGCATTTACTAAAAATGAAATGGTACAGCTGCTCAAGAACCAATGGTCTTCCAGATATTGCAGGAATCTACATCTTATGAACCTTGGCTAATACTCAGGCAATATGGGAGCTATGTCAAGTGAGCTATAGCTTTTTACCTTGCCAGAAATAGCTCTCTTTCCTGTCTCCCAGATATTTTATTCCTGAGAAAAACTTTCACATTTAAAATGTAGTCATTTAAACTACAGTTTAAGACTCTTATCTGTTAAACTTCTATAACACAAATATTGTCTTACACATAATCTAAACCATAAAAGCACGTAGTTTTAACTTAACATGATATGCAAATCCAGGCATTATGGCTTATTAATTTAATTTAAGGCTTAGCAAATTGTGTGAATTGAACTTGTCTTAGTAGTCCTCCTGCACAGAGCAATTAATTCCACCATTGAATTTTCATAGGAAGGGTATCAAGTATTATATATACCATGATATCATTGTTCATAGAACATTTGCATGATGGTGTCTAATGTCAGCCAGCAACCTGTGCCTCCATTTACATTTATCCTTATCATACATTCATGGTAACCTAAATGTCTCTGTGTCACTTTATGTCATTAAAATTATGGGTGACAACAGCATAGTATTTTATCTTGAAACACAACTGCCTGCCTAGAAAAAATAAAGGTAAATTGGGAAAATAAAGAAAATAGGGTGGATGAGGTAATAGTACAGAACATGTTCACCAAGTTGCATTTAGATTAATGTACTTTGTGACCAAGCTAAATGCAAAATGGCAGCCATTTTGTAAATAGATAAACATTTACCATAAGAATCATTTTACATGGGTGTCATATATTCAAAATTGCAAGTGTGCCCACTACTCCAATAATCTGCCTATTCCTGGCTGAAGCCTTCTCCAATTTTCTGAATGAAGATGTTTGGTATAAAATATTCCTCAGAAACCTCACTACAATCACCTAACATCATAGACTACATAACGATAAACTGATACAACATTCCAAATAAAATATTTGCCAGAAAAAAACTGAAACAAGGCAAAGAGAAACTGCACATAAAAACAGACAATACAAAATTCTTTATCTTGTCAATATGTTCCTACTACTAGCATGATCTTAGATTAAAAAATTAACCTAGACTTAAATATAAAATCTCTTTTCCCATATTTTAATATTGCGGAGAAAGGAGGAAAGGAGATAAATTGTTAATGTTGACAATTGTCCCATCCCAGCACCATAACTATAACCATAACTTCCGAGCACCATAAGAGGGACACATAATTAAGTCAGATTACCAAGAAGTAGCCTGAACCTGCAAAGACTCAGCATGAAGTAAGGCTCAGCATGAAGTAAGACTTGCAACCAATGTCAAAAATAATAAAGTTTTTTTCAATACATAAAAAAACAAGAGAAAAATCAACGAAACCATCAGTATACTAATGGGAGATGATAGCTAGGAAATAACAGGCAGTAGAGAGAAAGCAGAATTGTTTAATT
Organism: Naja naja; assembly: GCA_009733165.1. Taxonomy (NCBI): domain Eukaryota; kingdom Metazoa; phylum Chordata; class Lepidosauria; order Squamata; family Elapidae; genus Naja; species Naja naja. The sequence goes on along the minus strand of CM019155.1, from coordinate 101,592,094 downwards.
CATTTTTTGCATCTGTCTTCATGCAAAAAGATAATAAAATCCAACTTACCAAAAACAGAACCGTAAAAGACACAATAGGAGTATAAATTAAAATAAGAAAAAATAAGGTAAGAGAACACCTGTCAGTTCTAGACGAATTCAAATCACCAGGTCCTGATGGATTATGTTAAGTTTGCATGAAGAGACAGACGCGGAGTGCTTCAAGCTCTTAGTTTAATAGTGACTACAGCTCAGAACAGACCCAATTTGGCTGGGCTGCGGCTGCTACTTATAGCCAGCAGCCACAGTTGCCAGCCAATCAGAGTGCAGGGTTTCCCGCTTTTAAACCAATCATTTCCAACATTTTACAAGAACAGTTCAAACTAAACCAATGACTTCAAACCTACATACATAACACCCCTCCCCACTAGGTTCAGTCCATACTCAAACCCCAACCTATCTAATGTATTCTTTTAAATAGATGGGGCTCTTACATGCGTTGAGACCTCGTGGTTCAGATGTTTTAAGGTTCTCACCTTGTGAAAGAGGAAATGTGTCTGCTGACATTTTCTTACTTGGACTTGTAGTAATGGTAGAACCTGTTTGGTTACTACAACCTGGTCTCTCCTCCCAATCCATCTCCAACCCAATGTCAGCACCTAAATCAGGTAGTGATCTTCCATTTGTGAAAATGGTTGTTGGTATTGTGAGAGGTTTTCGGATGGTTCCTGTCGTGTTAGCTCGTTACACATGGGGTTGATTCTTACTTGCTGATTACTCTCATAATCCTCCCCTTCCCCCCTAGAAGAGGCAGTAGGTATGGGAACCAGAGAGGAGCAAAGCGCTCTGAGGCAATCTGGATCTTAACTGATCAATGTGCCTGCTCCAGAGGACACCATCCTCCGTTTGTACCCTGTAAGACCTGGGGCCTGTGATTTGGGTTATCTCAGCAGGAATCCATAATGGTTCACCCATGAGGTTCTTAGCATAAACAGAATCACCCACAGTGAAAGTGCGAATTTTACTAGTGGAATCTAGTGGTGCGTTGGGTGCGTAAGTGGGATGGAGGCGGTCAAGGGGAGACCTGAGTTTCCTACCCATCAACAATTCAGCTGGGGTTAAATTAGTTGAGGGGTTGGGAGTGATATGCTGAACACTGAGAAGTTTTCAACTTTCTCAGTGATATCCCCTGACCCAATTGCTGAAGTTTTCCTTGGTAAATCGTACCATCGTTCAGCCCGGCCGTTAGCCAAAGGATGCCCAGGGGCTGTCAGGGCATGTCTGATACCCTGTTGTGCTAGATATGATTCAAAAGGTTGGATGTAAATTGAGGGCCATTGTCAGAAACAAGCACATCAGGTAACCCGTGAGTTACAAAAAGCGTTTTAAGCTGTTTGATGACAGCTTCAGTTGTGGTGGATGCCATAGGGATTACCTCCAGCCATTTGGAATATGCATCAACTATAATAAGGAAAATGTGCCCTCTGGTAGGGCAGCAAAATCAATGTGAATCCTGGACCATGGTCCCCTAGGACATTCCCATTCCTGTGGGGGGGCGAGAGGTGGGGCAGGCCTGACTACCTGACAGTTGGGACAAGATGCAACCCAGTTTTCAACCATTTTGTCAATACCTGGCCACCATACCTAACTCCTGGCCAATCCCTTCATTCTGACAATTCCCAGATGACCCTCATGTAACATTTCCAAAACCTCTTTTGTAGTTTTGCAGGAATAACCACCCTGTTACCCCACAAAATACATCCTCTTAATACAGATAATTCAGTTTGCCTGGATTTAAAAGGTTGGGCGAGTTGAGGTAGATCTTGAAGTGGCCAACTTTCTTAATCCAGCCTATGACAGGAGCCAATAAAGTGTCTTTGGCAGTCTCTCTGGCAATTTGAGCAGCATGTACTGGAAGTTTGGCAACAGTTTCTAGAAAAAAGGTGTGAGTCTCAGGAACAGGGTCCTCAATGTGTGAAGGAAGTGGGCAGCGACTCAAAGCATCTGCATGCCCAATGTCTTTACCAGGTCTGTGGATCAGTTTGTATGAATAAGCAGCAAGAAATTCAGTCCATCTCAGTATTCTTGATGACAGGATCATGGTTGGTTTGTCCCCTGCCACAATGCCTAACAGAGGTTTGTCATCTGTGACAATAGTAAATGTTCTCCCATATACTCATGGAATTTCTTGACAGCTGCAACAATTGCCAATGCTTCCTTGTCCAGTTGGCTGTAATTTCTCTCTGCTTTAGTCAAAGTGCGAGAGTAAAATGCAATATGGGCTTCCCTCCCGCTGGGAAGCATGTGGCTCAAACCCCCCACTCCAAAAGGGGAGGCATCACAAGTCAGAACAACAGGAAAGTTTTCAGAGAACTGTATCAGCACAGCATCAGACGTGATTAGTCTCTTGATATTGTTAAATGCAGCTTGTTCCTTCCTCCCCAGACCCAAACAGATTTTTTTTGTCCAGCAACCTATGTAGGGGGTTCTGCAATGGTTGCCTTCTGAGGTAGAAACATATGATAGAAGTTAATGAGTCCCAAGAATGCTTGCAAATCTGTTTTGCATTTTGGCCTGGGGCTTCTTTGATTGCCTGAACCTTTGCCTCTGTGGGGTGGATGCCATGTTTATCAATCATGTAACCCAAGAATTCCACTTTATCTGTTCTAAGTGTGCATTTTTCTTCTTTGACTTTTAACCCTGCTTTTTGAATCTAGTTAAGACTTCCCTGAGTCTCTCGTGTAATTGAGTGTCATTTTCAGCAGAAATTAAAACATCATCAAAATAGGGCACCACCCTGGCAACCCTTGTAACATTCTTTCCATAAGGCTTTGGAAGATGCCTGGTGCCACGCTTACTCCAAATTGCAATCTTTTGCATTTGAAGGCACCTCTATGGGTCACAATGGTTTGGCTTTCAGCAGTGGCATCATCAACTGTTAATTGTTGATATGCCTGTGCCAGGTCCAACTTGGCAAAAACTGTGCCCCCTCCAAGAGAGTGTAATAAATGATGCACTACTGGAACTGGATATGGGCTCTGTTGTAGCGCATGGTTCAATGTCCCCTTGTAGTCTCCAGATTCTCACAGACCCATCAGCCTTGACTGGTGTGACTATGGGTGTCTCCCACCTGGAGTGATCAGTGGGCTCTAAAACCCCTTGGGCTATTAGTTTATCTAATTGTGCATCAATTTTTTCCTTTAAGGCAAATGGGACCCTTCTGGGTTTTAAACGGATTGGTTGTACCTTGGGATCTAGGTTAAATGTGATGGGGTCCCCAAGTACTTGCCTAATCCGTCGCTGAAGACCTCTGGAAACTCAGACTTCAAGGCCTCTTCCCACTCAGTGTTGCTCACGTGATTGATGCCAGTCACCTCGATGCCCAATGGGTTGAACCACTCAAGGCCCAGCAGACTTGGGTCCTTGTCCACGATGGTCAGTGGTAGGCGTTTGGTGTGGCCCTTGAATTTCACGTTGAATTCTCTTGTTCCAACTACTGGAATCTTGTTCCCTTGGTAGTCTTTAAGAGTCAATGCTTGCTTCTTGAAGTGCTTCTTCTGGATGTTGGGAAGAAGTCTGTGAATAGTGTCCCATGACACCATAGATAGGTATGAGCCTGAGTCCACTTCCATTTGGCAAGGCCTTCCTTCAATAAGTACCTTGACATGCACTTTTCTGCTTCTTAAAGGTGATGAATGACCAATAGTTACTGTTTGATGAGTTTCATTCTTCCCATTTGCTTCTGTGCTGCCCCATTTTCTCACTGAGATTGTTGGGCCTGAATTCTTTGTCTTTGCTTGTAGCAAACTTTCTTCTGTTGGGTGGAGTTCTGGATGATTTGCAGACTCTTGCTAGGTGTCCTCTTTTATCACAACGGAGGCAAATGGTGTCTAAAAACTTGCATTCAGTGCGGGGTGGCTTCCCCACAACCTCTGCAGTAGAAATCTTGCCTCTTTCTTCCCAGGTCTTTCTTTTCTGCTCCATTCTGAGTCTGTAAATTCCTTCCTCCACCTCACTACAGTCTGACTCAGAATCTATTTGCTCACAATGAGTTGTTGTGGACTTTTCCACATCAGGATGGCTTGTGGCCTTGTTGATTTTCTTCATGGCTGCTGCTGAGGACTTGGTAGCTTCTGCTGAAGAGGCCTCTTCTATTGCTTCCTTCAGCGTGATCTTAGGTTTCAGTAATAACTTGCTCTGTAGCACCTTGTCTTTAAGGCCCAGAACAAATCGATCGCTCATGGCCTATTCTAAATTGTTAAATTCGCATGCACCCCCAATGTCTCTTAAACTTGCCACAAAGTCGTTTACGTTTTTGCTTTCCCCTTGATCACGACGGTAAAACTCGTGTCTCTTAATGAGGCACGATACTTGTGGCGCGTAATGGGCTCTTAACAGTTTTTCTAAATCAGGCCAGTCCATTACCTTCACATCTGCAGCCCCCGCCAATGCCTTCACCATCTTGAAAACTGCCGGACCGCAGTGCGTGAGAAAGACCGCCCTCTTCCGCTTCTCGGAAATGTCGGCAAGATCGTTTCCCTCCAGATACATTTGGAAACGATCTGCATACGACTCCCAGACTTTTGCCGTCGGATCGAATGGGGCTGGGGGGGTGTTCAGTGCAGCCATCTCGCTCTCCTTCTGTTCTGCGTTGCCGTCTTTTTCAGGGGAATCCCATCCTCATCACCAGTGTTAAGTTTGCATGAAGAGACAGACACGGAGTGCTTCAAGCTCTTAGTTTAATAGTGACTACAGCTCAGAACGGACCCAATTTGGCTGGGCTGCAGCTGCTACTTATAGCCAGCAGCCGCAGTTGCCAGCCAATCAGAGTGCAGGGTTTTCCCACTTTTAAACCAATCATTTCCAACATTTTACAAGAACAGTTCAAACTAAACCAATGACTTCAAACCTACATACATAACAGATTATATTCCAGAGTTCTGAGGGAACTGGCAGCCATGATTTCTGAATCATTCAGCTACAGCTTTCAAAGTTATTGGAGCACTGGGAAACTACTTGAGGATTGAAAAGGAACAGATGTGGTTTCCGTCTACAAAAAAAAAAAACAGATTCAGGAAATTACAAATTAATCAGCCTGACATCAATACCTGGGAAGACCTTGCAAAAGATAATCAAGCCACAAATCTGGAAATACCTAGAAGCAAGCAAAGTTATCACCAGAAGCCAATATGACTTTATCAAAAACAGATCATGCCAATCAAATCTTATTTCATTCTTTGAGTGACTAAATTAGTGGATCAGGAAAATGTAGTGGATACAATATACTTGGATTTCAGTAAGGCATTTGATAAAATAAACCACAATCTACTTCTTGGTAAGCTGGAAAAGTACGGGATAGATAGCATCACCAGCAGATGGAGTTGTAACTCGCTGACAAACTGTATTCAACAGAACTACATCCACACGGAGGGAGGGAAGCAGTGGGGTACCTAGGGTGCTATTTTAGACCCAGCATTATTCATAAATGATTTAGATAAGGGAATAGAATGGGAACTCATCAAATTTGCATACAACATTAAGCAGGCAGGAATAGCCAACACACTGGAAAATAGGCTCAAGATCTAGATGGATCTCGACAGACTTGAATACTGAGTCCCATCTAGCAAAATGAAATTCGATGTTGACAAAAGTAAGATTTTACACTTGGGCAAGAAAAACTATTTGTACAAGTACAGAGTGGGTGAAATGGCTGGCTCAATACCAGTACCTGTTAGAGGGATCTTGGATCCTAGTGGACAATCACTTCAATATGAACCAATAGTGTGCAACAACCAAAAAGGCCAATACAATTGTACACTGCATTAATAGCCGGATAGAATCAAGATCGCTTGAAGTATTAATACCTTTACAAAGCCTTAGTAAGACCACACTTAGAATGCTGGTTTTAATTTTATTCACCACAACATAAAAAAGATGTTGAGACACCGGAAAGAGTACAGAGAACAGCAACAAGAATTTGGGGGGTGGAGGCTAAAACATATGAAAAATGGTTGCAGTAATTAGGTATGTCTAGCTTAATAAAAAGGACTTGGGGGAGACATGATAGCAATGTTCCAATATTTAAGGGGCTACCACAAAGAAGAGGGAATCAACCTACTTTCCAAAGCATTAGAAGGCAAGACAAAAAACAGTGGATGGAAACTAATCAAGGATAGAAGCAATCTAGAACTAAGGAGAAATTCGCTAATGGAGAAAACAATTAAACAGTGGAATGGTTTGCCTTCAAAAGTTATGGGTGTTCCATTATTAGAGGCTTAAGACTGGACAGCTATTTTTCTGAAATTGTATAGAGTATTCTGCTCAAGCAGGGGGTTGGACTAGAAGACCTCAAAGGTTCCTTCTATGTTCTAATTATAGGACTTAATGTACTCCAACAGTCTTCCACTCTAGACCGATTTGTAAACTATGATCTGTTGATTATGCCTGGCAGGATATCTATGTAAAACTAAGCATAACAGCTTTCAACTCATAAGGTGCATTCCCATAACATACTGAGATAAAATTATTTCAGAGTACAGTGTTGCAAGCTAGGTCCACTTATATGGTTTGTTTGTGGCTTAGTTTCATATATGAACTAGTTAGTACTGCCTTGTTTAACAAACAAATGAATAATGACTTAATGTGTGAATTCAATCTTTTCACTACAATACTAAGGGAAAAAGAATATGTATTCTAATGTTTCCACAATTTTGCTTTCTGCACATGAATAGGCTTACATTTGATAGTGGTTTTTGCTTTACTATTAGCTTAAAGAAACCTTACTAGTGATACACATTCTATTTTTAATTGTCTCCTTGTGGGTGGAATTGTACTAAATCATAATATAATCTCTTGCGGTGCTGGCTTCCAAATGATCTTCAAGTATTGGTCTGTGTAGAGCAGGGGTCTCTAAGACTTAAAGTTGCCAAGGTTGGAAACCCCTGGTGTAGAGCATATTCTAGTAGCCAAATAGAAAGTGACTAATGCATGGCTGACAGAAAGGCCACCACAATCCAGGGAAGGTCACAATTGGAGCACAAGTCTATCCTGCTTATTGAGCAGGAGCTAAAAGTCCCACCCAGTAAGACTCCCAAATTACCTACCTGTTCCACTTGGGGGAGTGCAACCCCACTGAGAACTAAATATGATAAATTCCTGCAACTGGAAATTCCTTGAAATCAGTTTTTTAGGATTGAGCCTAAACCTCTTCTGTCTATCCCGACTCTTATAATTTTGAGGCATTTGGACAGAACCTTTACTGAATTACCTTTCAGAGCAGGATTGATATGTAAATCTGGATATCTTCCACATATTGATAATATCTGACTCTATGCTGCTGGATGATTTTACTCAGCAGCCTCATGCAGATGTTGAATAGAAATGAATATGATCCATAGTTCTATTGGTATATTTCCAGTGAGTTAAAACAAATAGTTATAACTAGGACTGATATAGATGGATTTTGGATCCTTAGTGGGAGGTACATATCATCAACTTACAACCACAATTGAACCCAAAATTTATGTTGCTAAGTAAGACAGTTAAATGAGTTTTATCTCATTTTTTAAATGATCTTATTGCCGGTTATTAAACAAATCACATCAGTAGTTAAGTGAATCTTGCAGTCGTTCAGCAAATCTGGCTTCCCACATTGACTATTGTTGGAGGCCAGCTAGAAAGTTACATATGGACACATGGCCCCAGGACAGTGCAATTGTTATAAATGCATGCCAGTTGCCAAAGCATCTGAATTTTGATCGTATGAGTATCGGGATGCTGCAACGGTCATAAGTATGAAAAGTGATCACAAGACATTTTTTTCAGTGCCATTGTAACTTCAGATGGTCACTAAACAAATGGTTATAAGTTGAGGACTATCTATAATTGGTAGTTATTTGTTACTGGACACCAAATAGTTTTTGTTGCATGGAGTGTTTTTATCTGTTTTCATTTCTAGAAAGAGATATTTTAACACGTTGATTCACTCTCTGTTCTCCTTCCATTATGTGCTATATGTGGCACTCCCTTGAAGGTGACCTGATAAAGTCTAGGTTTGTGCCTACTGTGCCAACATTAAAAGGATTTCATTTGCTTAGGTGTCAAAAGAGCCTTGGTGGTGCAGGCTGTTAAACACCTAGCACTTAGTTCCAGCTGCGCAATTAGTGCAGGCCTCAAATCCCACCAGGCTCAAGGTTGACTCAGCCTTCCATCCTCCCGGGTAGTAAATTGAGGACCCAAGATTGTTGGGGCAATAAGCTGACTGTCGCCAGTAATAATGGAATGAAGGCTATTGCTGAGCATTGGGTTGTATCCCAAAATTGTAAGTCATCTGAGTCTTCGGAGAAGGGCGGCATATAAATTTAATTTTAAAAAAAATGAAGACATTATTTTAACTACTAGAATCAAATAGTTTGGAACATAAATATTTTAAACCTGCATTTGTCATGTTTTACTCAAAGCAGAAATGAACTTATCTGAAGCTTCTCAGGGACTCAAAATGACATGTCTAGGACCAAATCTTCAGTGTAACCCTAAAACAATAACTTTTAAAAATAATCAGTGAGCCATTTCTGAATTTCTTGGATTCAAACACACAAGATGTGGAATCACATTTTAACTAAACATAGTATATTGCAAGGGTGTCAAACTCGTGATGACACTGCATTGTCATGTGAATGATCACATCTTTTTCCCACTTCGCTAAACTGGGGTTGGGCATGACCAGTGTGTGACGCATCCAGCCCATGGGCCGTGAGTTTGACACCCCTGGTATATCGTGTAACTTTGCTTAGTTCATGGTTCATTGTGTTACTTGAACTGAGTAAAAATGTTTGAGTACATTATGCTGAAGTTAAATATCTTGTGTAGACCTAGCTAAGAGTGACTTCTCGAGAGACTTCCGGTTGGCTGTCAAAGAGAAGGGACATGCGGGCAGAACACTCTGTGGAGCACGGACCTTCATTCTCCGGTCGCAGGGGCTCTATGAAGTCCAAAAGGGGCTTGGAGAGCTCCTGAAGGAGAGGGGTCCCCAGAGAGAAGTCTCAGACGGCAGTCTGCGGGCGGAATCGGGGTGAACCACGAAAGCAGAGGAGTGGGACGCCAGCAATGGCTACTCCTGGGTATTGACAGCCGACCACACTAGCGGTGACCAAGCAGAACCAAAGGTATTGCTTTTATGAAGTTTAAAGATCATCCAACAAGCAAAATTATCTGAGAACAATTTAGACGCCAATAATAACTTTGAAATATTTGAAGATAAAACAAATAACTCATTTAAGAGGGTGGGTTGCAGCAGGCATCCATGGTGAGCGGAAGAAGTGAAATGATTGAAAGACAAAAAATGCTAGAAGGAGAAGAAGAGGTTTGGATATTTGACTAACTACATGCTGTTTGAATAGGACGCTGTCACTTTGGGTTGGATTTAAACAGATTTGATTTACGAAACAAAGACCTGCCTTTCCCTCTGTTCAATTAAAAGACAGCAGCGGAGTTGACTTAAATGGACGCTGTGGACTCCTCATAAATCAATTCTTTCTACACAGCGCTCAGGAAAGCTATTAAAATAAGACCAAGGAGAGACGATTTAATAAACTTTAAGATAATAGACTAACAGGTTTGGATTCGATTGATTGGACAGGTTTGGATTCGATTGATTGAGCCAAACTAAATAAGGAAAATTGTTGAGTCATACAGGAAACTTTCTACCCGGTACAAGATCCGGAAGACAGCAATCTACGGAAAAGGAGGTAACAGGAGGAAGGCTGCACAGAAACTTCATGAGTCACACTGTAGCACGAAAGAACTGAACTGAATAGTGATATACCATATTTTTTGCTTTACTCTTTTCTTTAGGTTTTAACTCTCTAATACTTAAATTTTTGTTTGCTCTGACTCTTTTCCCCCCTTAGTTTTTCTCTTGATACTCTTCCCTTCCCATATCCCCCCTTTTTTTTTTCTTTTTCTTTTTTCTTTTATTATCCTCTCGCACTCAGAAGCTCTTTCTAGTATTTAAATATTTATCTATTTAAAATATTGAAAAACACTGAAGCATATAACTGATAAGTTAGTTAATCTAGAATTGTAATAGCTGGTTTAAGAACAAAGTATTTATAACTGTTTATATGTTAAGAAAATTAGAGTATTTAGAATAATTAATTAATGAATTAATTAATGAATTAATTAATTGAGGAAATCAACTAATCTTACCGTATTCATAACTATTGATTTAATGAAATTGCTAGAACCTGAATAGGTAAAATTTCGATATATAGCAGATTAGCAATATATATTGAGATAACTTTGTTGTTATAGAAAACACTTTAACTATAGTTTCTACTTTAGACACGAGAATATAGATATACTTTTTCTTTCTTTCTTATGAACTTATAAGAGGGGGGAGGAGATTGGGAGACGGATGTGGTCTGGGAGAAGGAAATAAGGGGAAAAGATAAACTTTAACTATCACTGTGGGGAAATTGTGGGTAAACTTTGGAAAATGACGAGCACCACTAATGTTTCTGAGGACTGGTACAGTCAGAAAATTACCTACCCAATCAGCAACCACTACAACAGTGCTGAGTCCCTCTGCAGAAAGGGCAATTGATGAGATGTTGCCAAAAGAACGTCCCAATTCCTCAAAAGACCTACAAGGTCTATTATTAGGTATGCAGAGATGATGATTAAAAATCATGAGGACATGAAAATGAAATAGGGTCTCTGAGAACTGACTTAAAGGATAAAATACAAAAAGATAGATGAAAAATTTGAAATATTTCATCAAGAGATGAAGAAAAATCAGGAGAAAATAACAGAAATTGAAATAAAGGTAAACAAGGAGGAAAAAGAGTAGACTAACTAACAGATAAATTAGAAAGGGAGAATAAAGAATTGAAATAGCGATAATACATCTCGAATCTGAAAAAGCAGCCTACTACTTGAGATTACAAAATGTAAGGGAAGAAAAGGGAGAAAATCTATGGGAGGTCATTGCAGGTATATTAGCTAACTTATTAGAAACAGAAAAGAAGATTTAATGAAGGAAATTGATGAACTGTACAGGGTTCAAACCAATTGCTAAGGCATTCAATCTACCAAGAGAGGTTCATGTGAAGTTGGTGAGGAAATCTCTTAGGGACGAAATTTTACATAGAGCCAGAGATAATATCTTAGAGTATGCTGACAAACAAATAACAATACTTAAACAAACCCCTAAGAGAGTAAGGGACTTAAGAAGACCCTATCAATTCTTAACAACTAAACTCATAAAACGAGGTATTAATTTTGGATGGCTGGTTCCAGAAGGCATAATGCTGACTTGGTGTGATAAGAAATATAAGTTAGATACTATAGAGAAAGCAGAGATGTTTTTTGAACAGCAATTTAATAGAGAAGGAGAAGATGAAGATCAAGAAGTCCAATAAATAAATAAATAAATAAGAAGTAGCGAGGAGAGAGGAAAGGGAAGTGACAGATGTATACAAAAAGGTAAATATAATAGACAAAGATGACAACAATGAGAAAAGGGAACTTACAGAGGAACCCAAAGACATTAGAGTTACAAGAAGTGCCAAGTACAGAATCCAATAAAAATACAAATTTATGTGATTGTATATCCTGGAATATAAATGGTTTAAACTCCTAAAATGAAAAAGCTCTTTAAATATTTACAAACACAAAAAGCTGATATTATTGCACTACAGGAGGTTCACATTGCCCAGAAACAAAAAAAAACATGTATAGAAAATAAAAATTGGGAAATTTGTTTTCGTCTAGACCAAAAGAAAAAGAGGAGTAATACTTTACATAAAGGACTGATTCCAGCTTCGCTAATATATTCAGACAAAGAAGGCAGGATATTAATGGTAGAAATCAACATAACAAAGACTAAAAGCCTATTA
>CM019155.1:101460780-101579218 GCA_009733165.1 Naja naja | reverse complement strand
AGAATCCTTCTTTCAAAAATATATAATAAACTTAAAGAACTACAATACCAAGAACTATCTATCATAGGAGATTTCAATGCGTCATAGATAAATCATTAGACTATAAAGGAAATAATATCAACTTGGAAAAGAAAAAAAGTTACCAAAAACATTTTTAGACCTTACTAAAGAATTTAATATTAGCGATGTCTGGAGAGAAAGGAATATAGGGAAAAACAGTTTACTTATTACTCCAACCGCCACATGTCTTGGTCAAGACTGGACATGATGTGGATGACCAAAAAATTAAACTCAGAAATTTTAGACATAACAATGGAACCAAACGTATTAGCAGATCATAATATGATTAGGCTCAGGTGGGAGGGACAACAACAACCAAGGAATTGGATGCTCCAAAGATCGATTTTAAAAGATGAAACATTTAACAAATTGTTGACAAAGGAGTTAGAATTTTTTTCCCAAGAAAATAAGCCCCAAGACACTTCTTTACAAAATAATTGGGATACAGTCAAAGCCGCAATGAGAGGAGTATCCATTAAATATATGGCCAAGAAAAATAAGGAAAAAAAACAACAGAGAGCAAAATTACAACAGGAATATAAGGAATGGGATGAGAAATTGCAGGCCACACCACAGGACAAACAAGTTAAACTACAATTGGACATAATTAAACATAAAATAAATTTAATTGACAAGGAAGAATTAGCCAGAAATTAAAGAAGACAAAGCAATACCAATTTGAGAATGCAAATAAACCAGGGTGTTGGTTAGCCTTTAAACTTAAAAAACAGAATGAAAAGAGATGGGTCACTAAATTAAGAAATGAAAAGGGAAGATACATTTTAAAGAGGAAGAAAAAAGGCAGATTATTAAAAAATATTATAATGATTTATATACAGAAGCAAGCCATGCAACAGAAGACCAAATTCAAAAGTATTTAAAAAATGCTGACTTCATAGAAATTTCAGACGAGGATAAAGAATCTCTAAATCATAGTATAACTCTTCAAGAAGTATATGGGGCCATTAACAGGCAAAAATTGATAAAGCTCGGGCCAGATGGCCTACCGGCTGAAATTTATAAAACACAACAGGAAATTCTAGGAAAAGAAATGTTAAAGATTTTAATGAAGTTCTAGATAAGGTGAAATGTCCCCAATCTTGGCAAGAAGCAAAATATCTATTATTCCTAAAGCAGGTACTGATTTGACAGACCCGGGTAATTATCGACCAATCTCTCTCCTCAACGTTGACTACAAAATTTTTATGACTATTTTGGCTGAAAGATTTAAAAAAATACTTAATAAATTTATATCTATCTGTGGTTTCCTCCCACAAAGACACCTCAGAAATAACATCAGGGTAGCATTAGATGTATTAGAATACTATGAAGACCGTAGTGCAGAACAAGCTGCACTACTATTTTAGACGCTCAAAAGGCATTTGATAATGTAAAATGGGATTTTATCTTACAACAAAGCAAACATTTATAAATGCAATAACGGCTATTTACCAAAAACAAGAAGCTACAATCTTAATTAATGGGGACTTACAGAAAAATTTCAAATACAGAAGGGAACTAGACAAGGATGCCCATTGTCACCATTGTTGTTTATTATGACCTTAGAGGCTTTAATTAGGACAATTAAAAAAGAGAGTGACATAAAAGGATTAAAAATAAAAAGGAAGAGTTCAAATTACAAGCATTTGCCGATGACTTACTTTTCATTTTAGAAGAACCACAAACTTCTGGGCCTAAATTATTAGAAAAATTGGGTGAATTTGGTCTTGTAGCGGGTCTAAAGATCAATAAAAATAAAACAAAAATGATCACTAAGAGTATGACAAACAAACAGAAAGAACTACTGGTGGCATTAATGGGCATTGTGATTGTTGAAAAAATAAAATATCTAGGAATCATTATATCAACCAGGCATAGCACACTTAAGAAAGATAATTATGACCCTCTTATTAAACGAATAACGGAAGATTTAAGAAGATGGAATAATTTAAATTTATCTTTAATGGGCAGGATAGCCACGATAAAAATGAATATTTTACCTAAAATTTTATTTCTCTTCCAAAATGCCCCTATAAAATTAAAAAAAACCTTTTTTGATGGATTGAACAGAATAATATCAAATTTCATTTGGCAAAAGAAAAGGCCGAGGATAAAATTAAAATTATTACAGGATGCCACGAGAGAGGGGTTTGGCCTACCAGACTGGGAGCTGTACCACAGCGCTGCAATAATGACCTGGTTAAAAGATTGGATCAACCATACAAATACAAGAATATTAACACTAGAAGGATACAACCTCCAGTCAGGATGGCACACTTTTCTCGGACAAGATAACATAAAGGGACATAGCTACATGCAAAAACATAAAGTCAGACAGACACTTTTACATACTTGGTTTAAAATCAAGAAACAAATGTACACCCAAATTCCAATTTGGCTATCGACACTAGAAGCCTTGATGCATCCACATCTATTACGATACGATAAAATTATTACTTATGAAGAATTATTAGATGAAAAAGGAGATTTACAAACTAGGCAGCAGCTGATTGAACAAGGAATAGAATTGGAATGGTGGGCCTATCTGCAACTCCAATCTAAATATGCAAAAGACAAAAAGGAATTGGGCATTAGTAAAACTAGAACTGAATTTGATGAAATTTTGTTAGGACCAGATGAAAAGATGATTAAAAAATTTATCAGGTATTATTAGAAACCAAATTGGAAGAAGAAATTGTAAAAGAAACAATGATACTATGGATGAGAAATTTTGGTTATAATATAAATTTGGACGATTGGCGAAGCATCTGGACTAGAAATAAAAAAATAACTTTAGCAATTCCATATAAGGAAAATTTATACAAACTATTTTACAGATGGCACATAACACCAACAAGACTAGCCAAAATAAATAACAAATTTTCTCCTATTTGTTGGAAGTGCAACAAGGAAAAAGGTACTTATTATCATATATGGTGGAGTTGCAGAAAGGCCCAGGAATTTTGGAATCAAATATATAAATGGCTACGAAATCTGTGACGAGGAGATATATTTCAAACCAGATTTTTTTTACTTGGAATCACTAACAAGATATACCCGAAAGAAACTTTCTACTTAATGATCCACATTATTACAGCAGCGAGGATGGCTTTTGCACAAAACTGGAAAAACATCGAAACTCCAACAGAAGCAGAATTAATAAGGAAAATCATTGTGTGCGCGGAGATGGACAAATTGACAATGGAAATCAAAAATAAGGAAGAAACGGACTATTATAAAATATGGAACAATTTCTATGGATGGCTGGATAGGAGAATGATCCAATAGTTTTTCTGAATTGGACTTAACAAATGATGGACAATGAGTGATACGAGCTCAGCAATACCCGGTTCAAATTTATGTTCTTGTTTGGTTATGTGTTGTTTATGTCTATGTTTGTTTGTGTGTGATTATTCAATAAAAATTTATAAAAAAAAAAGAGTGACTTCTCCTTTCAATTCACACATAGATAAAGAGGTTGCCAAAATCTTTTTCAAGAAGACTCTTTTATTGGAAGTGTGTTTAAAAGGTATGAGTAATCCTTGACTTACCACTAAAATTGAGATTAGAATTTCTATTGTAAATCGGTGCAGTCATAAAGCAAGTCATGATAGGATAGAATAAGATAGAATAGGAATTCTTTATTGGCCAAGTGTGATTGGACACACAAGGAATTTGTCTTCAGTGCATAAGCTCTCAGTATACATAAAAGATATGTGATAAATCATGATCATAGTCATCATAAATGCATTTATCATGACGTGACCAGATCTGATTTTATGATCCTTAAGTGAATTATATAGACATTAAGCAAGTCTGCCTTCCCCAATTAACCTTGCTTGTTGGAAGCTAGCTGAGAAGCTTGCAAATCATGTTCATGTGATCAAAAGGCACTGCAACTGTTGTAAATGTAAGCTAGTTGCCTAGTGCTCAAATTGCAATGATGTGACTGCAGGGATTTTGTGACAGACATTGTGACAGTCAAGAGTCACTTTTTTCCAAGATTGAATCTTCATAAATGAAGTCTGAATCTTTGTTAAATGAATAGTCTTAAGTCAAAGACTACCTGTACAGTATTGGTAATAAAATGGATATCTTGTAGTCTGGAATTAAAAGAATTGCCTGTACTCTTCTGTTGAGGAAATGTTCTATGTAAAATATTCAGGGATTCCAAACTACCATCAGATTTTCCAGTTTACTTTCCTCAGGATTTGGCCATAAAATCATGTTGCAGTGTAACTATATTACTAATTAAACTATAATGGCTTATACCAATAATTGCTGATCAATATTTGGGGGATTCTAGAAAGTCTGTTTTAAATCCCGTATCTTTTCAAATATTTAAATCCCCGTGATTTGTGAAATAAAGCAACAACAGTTAGCAGATGCACACAGCACTTTGGGTTATAACTGAATAACAGAGTTGGGAGTCCAATCCCCCTTCTTCTTTGTGGCAGCCCCTTATATATTGGAACTTTGCTGTCATATCACTCCAGTCCTTTTTTTCATTACACTAGACATACCCAATTCATGCACCTGTTCTTCATATGTTTTAGTCTCCAGTCCCCTAATTGTCCTTATTGCTATTTTCTGCATTCTTTCCAGAGCCTCAACATCTTTTTTATAATATGGTGACCAAAACTGAATGCAGTATTTTTTTATATAGTGGTTTTCCTCTTTAAGATTTTCATCCATGGAATGTTTCCCAAGCTCTCCCCAAGTTAAAATCAGCTTTTTAAAAAGTCTAAGACATCTGTTTTATTATGTTCTATTGTTTGTGTTTGCATTATATTGCATTAATTTGGCAATTTCAACCTGTTAGTAGGAATTAGGTCCAGTATAGCTGTCCCTCTAGTTCTCTCCTCTACCATTTGGATGGCAAAGTTGTAAGTAACTTGGTCAGGAACCTGTTTGATTTTTAACTTGATGCAGAGTTTGTTTCTTAGTTGATGTCAGAGTAGTTAAAGTCCCCCATTGCTACCTATATTTGTTAACTGGTTAGCAAAAAGTTCATTTATTTCTTCTGCTTGGATGGGTGGCCTGTAATATACAACTATGGCAATGCCATTCTTTTTTTCTTTTATATTGACTCATATGCATCCTAGGGGCAGCTTTCATTGTTGGTTTTGTGAATTTCTGTAGATACCTAGTGACTTTTTACATATAACGCAACTCCACCTCCTATTTTGTTAGATCTATTTCTTTTGAACGGTTTGTTTGTCTTACAATGTGATGGCTTTAGTTTGATTGTGTGTCACAGAGATGCCATGTGGTTCTAATAGTCTGTTGGTGGTTTCTAAAATATTTTTTGTATATGGCAGCGTTATCCTTTTCATACTTGCATTGGTTCAGCTGTGATAGATTGAGTGGTCAGGCAATTTTTGATGAAGATAAATGGATATATATGTTGTTGGAAGACATTTTATGCAAGTTCTGGTTCCTTTTTCAGATCTTCAGGATTGCTACAGTATGTTCATATTTGTCTAAATAGTGTTCTTAAACAATTTTTCTTGTGGGAGGTTCGTTGTTAGTGAAACACTTGGTTGGTGTGGGTAGTTTTCCATAAAGCTGTATGTCTAATTTGCAATCACTGTCTCTGCTGATGAGGATATCTGGGAAGGGGAATGTGTTGTTTTCTTCTTCTTTTTTTACTCCTTTGAAGATATGGATAATTTTGTGTGTGTTTTTCTAATTGATCCTTTTTTGTTATGTCAAAGGTGTCGTCTATATATTGGATCCATACTTTTATGCATGGGAGTTCTATGGATTCCAGGCATTGCATTACTATTATTTTTGCTGATATTATTACTATTATCTCTCCTATTAGCCCTGAAGAGGCTGATCCCATAGCTTTGTGTTGTTGATATATTTGTTCATCAAACTGCAAGTATGTGGTCAGGTTGATAAGATACAATAATTCTGGGTATTTCTATCTTGGTATATTTGGTTATGTCAGGGGTACTGTGAAGTACTGCAGCCATGGATTCTTTGACTAATTCTGGGTCAATGGATGTAATGAATCCTGTGACATGAAATGAAACCATGATTGGTTTCATCTATTGCCATCTGTTTGATTCTTTGGAGGCATTGTGGTAAGGAGTTGATGGATATTTGCTTCTCTCTGTGAACTATCCAAGCTTTTCTGTCAATTTTTTGGCAATGTTGTAAGCTGGGGTACCTGGTAATGATACAATTGGATGGAGTGGTATATCTTGTTGTGTATTTTGGGACATCCATAGAAACATGGGAGGATAGATGCACTACTTTTCATTTGCCACTTGTCATCTTTGATGATTTGACCTTTCTTGGTAAGATTACTGAGAGTTCTCTTGATCTGGTTGTCTAGTTTTATATCAGATTGGTATGTTTTCACTATAATTCATCATACAGGAAAACAATCCATAATATGTTGTAATCTGTCCACGATAATAATAGTTCAGTCTTTCGGATGTTCAGGATTGCAGCAGTATTGTGGTACATAAATTCAATTCTCTGTTGCAAATATTCTCTTCCATCAATAACATATCAACTCGAAGTATCATTTGTGTATCCTGGTTACTAAATAAACCTTAATTGGCTAGAGAAGAAACTAAGCCAAAACTAAGAATTATAGCTTACAGTATGTTTATATAACTTGTTAGCCATGGATAAACTAACAATAACACTTCCTTTAAAAAGTCAGTAATAGTGACTTAGTTGGATCAAAGTTCTGCCTTTGTCAAGCTTTAGATGCCATAGGAGGCATAATTTAAGTCACAACTATTTACAACCAGATGCAGCCAAGAATCTGGTTTGATCATCTGCTTCCCATTACAGACATAGCTGGAGGTTACACAATTTACTTACCCATATTCAGTTGAGCCATTTTCTGAGTTTGTACAGCACACTTAAATAACTTCAGGACTGAGTTGTGCAATGTGAGGGTAAACTGTAGTAAGTTTACGCTTCACTGTATTGTGTGAACCGAGTCACCCTTATGTGAAGTTTGTAGCATGCTATAAAAATTTTGTCTCAGATTCCAATGTGATAGTAACGAAAGGGTCTCAATCATTTTAAAGAACCAAAGTTGTGTTTTCATGTTCTAATTATAACACAGTGTGCTAGGGTGGTCTCTAAAGACTCTGGCGTTTTTGCTGTGAATAAAATAATATCCTTTGGAATTTGTTGCCATGGGATTCAACAAAAGAAACTCTTTTATCTACTATATAGTTACTTATTTACATAACTTTGATTTGTTGGGCAGTCTTACTCTTATATTATAAACCTGTGGCCACTAGGTGGCTCTGGATATTCAATTGGTGCAGCCCTTGTCCAGATTCTCTGTGTACTTGTATCTGGGTGCCTTTTGCTTTATCCTTTTTCAATATGCCAGTGCAATTCTATTTTTATCTCAAGGTGGTTCAGATGTACATTGGACATTGTTGTGATGCCTTTGGGCTTCTGTTACCCATAGCATCCTCACCATTATTGTCACAATTATCCAATTCCTGCAAGAACTGCAATCAGTTGAGTATAGTGGAATGAACTCATTAGCTACAAAACCATGGAGTTTAGAGAACAGTGAAACTAAGAATTATACAGCAGAAATATACTTAATCTCAGATACAGTAATAGTAATTCCTACCAAGTGTTTTAAAGCCCTCAACAACGGGAACTTTCTTAAAATTTCTGTGAAGACTTTCGATGCCTTATTATTAGCTATTGAGAACCTCACTTCTGGGATCAGAGTCTGAAGGAAGAAATTTGGAAAATGGATGTAGATAGCTGTTATACTTTTTGTAACTGCCTGGCAAGGAAGCAGACTGGCAAATTCCAGGGAATATATAGGTCATTCAGTTGGAGAACTATTTTAGCAAGTGTTTGCATGTTACAGTAGATTAAAACATTGGATGTTTGACTCATAGTGTCTTCCAAATCATGGACTATACTGTGATTAGAGAAAATCTTGGTCATAATCTGAAATTAATCACCTGGACAATCAGCTGAGTGCAGAAATAGCCACCAAACAGAGCTACTTGAGAATTAGCATCCCTGTTTGGGAGGGAGGAAAGAAGAGACTTTGTTTTAAAATTTTATTTATTTATTTATTTTATTCATATTTATATGCTGCCCTTCTCCGGAGACTCAGGCTACAATTTTGGAGCAACCCAATGTGCTCAGCAATAGCCTTCATTCCATTGTATATGGAATATTGTATATTCCCCGAGTCTTCGGAGATAGGGCGGCATATAAGTCAGGCTGTAAATGCCTGCTCTTAAGATCCAGCTGTCTACAATTACTGTAGGCTCGAATCCCACCAGGCTCAAGGTTGACTCAGCCTTCCATCCTCTCGGGGTAGGTAAATTGAGGACCCAAGATTGTTGGGGGCAATTAGCTGACCTTGTAAAAATGCCGCTTAGTAATAAGCAGGCATATACAATGGAATGAAGGCTATTGCTGTGCACACTGGGTTGTATCCCAAAAATTGTAAGCCGCCCTGAGTCTTCGGAGAAGGGCGGCATATAAATGTAATTAAAATAAAAAATAAAAAAAAATAAAAATAAAAATGCCTGCTTATTACTAAGCAGCATTTTTACAAAGTCAGCTTATTGCCCCCAGCAATCTTGGGTTCCTCAGTTTACCTACCCCGAGAGGATGGAAGGCTGAGTCAACCTTGAGCCTGGTAGGATTCGAGCCTGCCCTAATTGCAGGCAGCTGGAACTTAAGTGCTAGGCATTTAACAGCCTGCACCACCAAGGCTCTGAAAGAATGAAAGAATGATAAAATTTCATCTTGCACTTTCATCCCTGCCCAACTGCAGCACAAAGCAGAAGTGCAAAGCTTGACTTCTGGATGTTTTTCCAAACAATTAATAGCTCCATTCTAGGACACATAACTGAGATTGCAGCTTAGAATAAAGAAGTCAGGAAGCTTCTTTGCTCATACCAAGGTTTTTTTTCCTGCTGCAGCTTCTCACCTAATTTTCCTTCATTGCTTTCTTCTTCCACACAGTGATCCCATTCTGTTCCCTTTTCTGAGAGCAATCCTGCTGATAATATTCAGATAGCCAGGTGGAGTACTGAATTCTTTACTTTTTTCTTTGCAATATGTCATTAGGTTGTAAAGAATAAAAAAAACTGTTGTGGCCACCTGTATTTTACTGTGTCTTCTGGGGCATGTTTGTTAAGTGAATGCTTTGCCCATGATTAATACAAAGGTATATTTAATGTGCATGCAAATACAGTATTCCCACTTACCTTTGTGTAACAGGAACAATCGAGTATTATAAAAAACATATTATGTAATAATTCTAATTTGAGTGATATTCTTTGGGATATGTCAAATGCAACCTCAATGATTTGGGAATAAAAAGCAGGTACCTACCAACCAACCATTGTTGTTTAGGTGGCTGTGGAAGAGGGTCATGTTTTGAAATCCCTATTTCCTTCTCTTTAAAAAAAATGCAAACTCAAAAATAGTGTTGTGCCTCTCGAAAATGTGTGGAACATTTGTGCTGATACAAATGTGGAATCTGTGTCCCTTCATAGTGTCAGTATTTGTCCACTTGGACTTCCATTATTTCCCTTGTTTCTCTCAGCAGAGGCAAACAGCATACTCGGGCTACTGCAGATGTAAACAACTCGTACTTGGCGGTACCGCAGTTCCCCTGCATCAAGGAGTTTCCTTGCCAAATTCCTGCCTCCTTCTTCACCCACTAGGGGAACACTGACATATCCACAATGACAAAAATGGAGATGTCTTGTTTAGGGGCAGAGCTCCATTTCCCGACTCCAGCCTCAATAACTAAGTCAAATCCTTATTTAGACTTTAAAAGGAACAAACTAAAGCAGAATTAACAAAAACAACTCTCCCTCCTCCTGCTCCCAGCTAGCAAAAATAAAACATGCCTTGCTTTGTAACAGGAAGTTTCCGTAGCCAAAGAAATGTACAACACACACACACACACACACACACACACACCCCGGAACGGCTAGTATCCTGCGTGTACACGTGCAGTATCCCCGCCTCTTCATTTGGCACATGTCACTGCAGCAGAGAAGTCTAGTGAAGAAGTTGTATCTAAAAATGGACCGTGCTTCACATGGCAGAAACACGTGACCGAAAGAGGCAAGGCTTTTTTTAAACAAACAACCCTTCTTACTGAGAGATGGCTCTGGAAAACAAGCAACAGAAGAGAGCAATTCACATGGGGAGCTGTAAAAGACAGCCCTGGATTACTGGCAAGCAACTGCCTGGAAAAGCCACAGCAACTGATTTGGCTGGCTGAGCCAGACTTTGTCCTAAATCAGACTTCAAAAAGAAAACGTGATAGAAGCAATTGCCAAATCCACTTATTTCCAACAAAAATGACTGTTTGTGTGTGGGATTGGGTGGTTAAATAACTGCTCTTAGCATTATAAAGGTTAGATCACTCTGTTTTAGGGACCCGCAGTTATGCAATACACTATCTAGACCACTGTATTTCAAAGTTAGTAACTTCAAGAGGTGTGAGCTGAAATTTCCAGAATTTCACTACCAGGATGGAATTTGATAGTTTGTAGTTTATCATATAATGAGAACTCAACTATATTGTAGTCACTGCACATTATTCTGTGAACATGCAATATGGTTTGCTTGATCTTAATATGTTAGGAAACACTGCAATTATATTTTGTTAAGCTGGATTTCTAATTTAGGATGTTGAGTGAACCTACCTGGCAGGTATTAGCATAAACATCCCCCACTGAGAGGAACAACAAAGAAATGAGTTCACAAACCAAGCCAGGTTTCCCAACCTAGAACTCTGCAGTTTTGCTGAGCTTCCACTGTTATGATTCCCCAGTTAGCAGATGCTGGTTGGGGAGTTATGATGCAATATGGAGAACCTCATGTTAGGAGATCTGCTGTGAGACATATCCAAGTTGGTATGCCTTTGCCTAAGCATTATTTCACTATGGCTAACGTACTCACTAACTGAACTCGCATGTGCTAAGCCATAAATCAACTGTCTATCAATATATAAACTGTAATTGATAGTTCAAATATTGTTGTCATCAGCCATTCAGTTGTGCCCGACCCTCAACATTCTCCATACTCCTCTGTCTCCTTCAGATCCGCCATGGTCCTCCTGGTGTCATCCTGTATAGCATTCAGCCAGCGGCTATAGGACAACCCTTTCTCCTGTTTCCACAATCACTCCCAGCATGATAAGACTTTTCAAGAGAGTCCACTCGCATAACATATTCAAAGTATGACAGCCTCTGTTTGGCGATCTTGGCTTCAGGTGATATTTTTGGTGAGGTTTGGTCTAGGACTTCTTTTTTAGTTATTTTTGCAGTTCAGGGGATGCGTAATAGTTGCCTACACCACCACATTCAAAGGTCCATCCTTCTCCTATCTGCCTTTTTCAGAGTCCAAGTTTCTCAGCCATAAGTAGCAATTTGAAAAATTATTGCCTTAATTAATTTGCATTTGGTTGTGAAGTTGACATTACAGTTCTTCCAAGTGTTGTACGTCTTCTGATCTCGGGCTGCAGTCACCACTTTGATCGATTTTAGAGCCCAGGAAGATAAATTCCTTTACTGTTTTGATGGTCTCTTCGTCAACTCTGCACTCTGACCTATGTGTTCTCCGCAGTAGTCATTATCTTTGTTTTCTTCATGTTAAGATACCGCCATCCAAATTTTGCGCTTTCATCTTGGACTTTCAGGATCGGCTACTCCAGATCCTCTTTGCTTTTATTTCATGTGCATATCAGGAATTGTTGATATTCCTACCACAGATTTTAAACCATGATAGCAACTACTTTTTAGCATATTTTGCAAATCCAGGCTACATACATAGATTATAGTTTAGTGTTGTGCAAACCCAGGCAATTAGATTTAAGGAACAATTAAATCACAAGTATCTCATTGGAAGAACAGACTAAGTGTTTCACGTTAGAGAAGTATTTCTCACCTGGAGATTGCAACCCAACACTTTACTAACATCAGTAAGAAAGTATGTTCCAGATTGCAGCTGCACACTTTCAAATTACTAAACTGCGATTTGGGGAAAACAGTAGCGAGTGATTATTTGTTAGGGGTTAAGATTGGGCCACAAAAGCAGTTCATTAGGGTTTAAATTTGGGCCACAAATTTTGGCAATCCAGATGTGGCTACCCAGTTTAATTAATATTAAAAATTAATCAGACCCAATAATAATTCATCATATAGAAAAACAAGCAATATGCTGGCTGGGAATTCTGGAAGTCCACACATCTCAAAGTAGTCAAGTGTGAAGATTTAAGCTTCTATGATAGAAGTATTTGCTTCTCACCCTTCTTTATTAATGACAGGTTCCTGTTAACTTCTGGAATAGGCATGAAATGAAAGTAATTGTATTATATGGCAACATCCCCACATAGTGTATTGCTACTTTTAAGATATAGTGAGATTCCTAGTATACTGGAATCAGCCTGTTAATGAGTTTTCCTTCCATTGAAATGATTAGGAATTGCATAACATAATAATGCTGGAATTTCAAGTTAAATTCCAATAGTCTTAGGATGTCTTTGCTATCAGATTTGCATAGGGTTCTAGAAAGATATGTGAGAAGGGCAGGAAGTAGTCCCCAAACAACGGTGACCAGAAGATTAAAATGTAATTATTGTTGTACCTAAAATCAACTCATAATTGTTAATATGTACACATATGTATCTTTGTGTATAAAATTATCAGGCGGAATCAGTCCATTTCAGGTGAAATTCTTTTTACTACTGAAAATTACTGATTGTACATTACTATATTGGTCCAGTGCAGTTGGTAAATAGATTTTTTTACCAATTAGTCCGGGGCTGAGAGGGAGAGAGATTAGTCCAAAGTCATCCAGTTGACTTCAGTATCCAAGAGAAGAACAAATTTGATACATTAAAATGATTCTGGAAGATATGATATTTTGATTATCTTCATCCTGAAGATCAGAACTGACATCTGGATGAGGAGGGAAAGATGATTAACCTGGGCCTCATACATGGAATTTTAGAATAATATCAAATAATACTTTCATATGAGAAAACAGCACTATTTTATTAATAATTAAAACATATTCTCAAGAGTCATTCAGTAAGATTGAAGTCAATTGTAATGATCCCTCCTGAAATTGTGACCATCTCTTCTTCACCTGAAAACTTCCAGTAAGTGAGTCCATCTATGCTAGTGGTTCCCAAACTTTTTCAGTCCACCTTGGTGCTACAAACTCATCCTCAATGCCCACCACCCAGGAGCGGGATTCAAATTTCTGTGGGCGTGGCCTAATTTAAGGGTGTGGTTTGCTGGTCACATGACTGGGTGGGCATGGTTTGGTGACTGGCAAACCAAATACAAGTGGTCCTCACTTTTTTTTTTTTTAATTACATTTATATGCCGCCCTTCTCCGAAGACTCAGGCTGACTTACAATTTTGGGATACAACCCAGTGTGCTCAGCAATAGCCTTCATTCCATTGTACATGCCTGCTTATTACTAAGCGGCAACCGGTTAATGACCGGTTGCTTAGCAAGTGTTCTAATTTATGACTGGCCTCCCCAGAATTACTTGATCCGTTTTTGGAGTTTTGACACCCATGCACACACACACACACACACACACACACACACAGTCCCTTCTAACCCTGCTGAAGCAGGTCATTGGACTAGAATTGGCAAAGCATCTCTGATTAGATTCTAGAAGTCAATAGAATCTAATCAGAGATGCTTTGCCGATTCTTATTTATTTGTTTTATTTGTATTTTATTTGTATTTCATTTTATGTTGCTGAATTGCATTGACATGTGTGTCCCTTCTTGTGCACAGCCCAGAAGCTTTTATGATTCTTTGCAGCAAAAATTACCGACCTCTGGCTTTGCTCTATTTTTCAAACGTGCCGCCACTGCCACATTCTAGGTGCCAGCCCCGCAGGTCCACCCCATTGAGCCTGCTGCACTGGAGGGACCTGCCCAAGCAAGTCCGGTGTGCACCAAATCAATGGGGTGAGCCTGAAAGAGGGAGAAAAGAAAGAGAGAAGAGAAGAAAAAGAAAGAGAAAAAGGGAAAGAAAGAAAAGGGACAAAGAGGGGGATGGAGGGAGGGAGAGAGAGAGAGAGGGAGACCTGATGCATCAGATTGAAATGAGGCCTAGTTTAGAGGCCCTTTTCCACATTGAAACATCTTTGACAGCATCTCTGCCAGCACATTGAAACATCTTTGGCTTCTATTAATTAAAAGTTTTGTGGATGAAACATGGCCATATCAGGAAGCTCTCACATTTTGTTGAGGCTTTAAACAGGATCCATTGGACCAGACCTCCACCCTAAAAAATTACTTTTCCCCAATGCATTACAGTGCCAATTCTGAAGAAGGCAAAACCAAAATGGACTGGTAAATTACAAGAACACACACACATATATTTCCTTCTAACCCTGCTGGAGCAGGTGATTGGACTAGAATAGATGTCTCATTATATTTCTCCTTCCTCCCTTCCTCCTTCTTTATTTCTTTTTCTTTCTGTCCCTTCCTTCCAACCCCGCCCCTTTCTTTGTCTGTCCCATTTTCTTTCTGTCCCTTTTCTCTTTCTCTTCTTCCTTCTCTCTCTCTCTTTCCCTCTCTCAGGCTCACCCCATTGAGTTCGTGCACAGCTCCATTTGGACTTGCTTGGGCAGGTGCCTCCGGTGCAAGGGGCTCAATGGGGTGATCCTGCGGGGCGTCGCCCCAAACGCAGCATTGGGAAAGGAGAGCAAACCAGAGCGGCTTTGCTCTCCTTTTCAAACGTCCCGCCACCGCCGCGTTCGGGGCGAGGCGCCGCAGGATCATCCCATTGACTTGCACGCTCCGGTGCAAGGAGCTCAATGGGGTGATCCTGCGTGGCCTCCTCCCAAACGCGGCGGCGACGGGACGTTTGAAAAGGAGAACAAAGCCGCTCTGGTTTGCTCTCCTTTCCCAACGCTGCATTCGGGGCGAGGCCCTGCAGGATCACCCCACTGAGCTCCTTGCACCGGAGCGTGCAAATCAATGGGGTGATCCGGCGGGGCCTTGCCTAGAACGCAGCGGCGGTGGCGGGATTTTTTCTCACCCCTGAATTGTGCCTTGTGAGGGCCCCACCTCCAGCGCCCCCCTGCTGCCTCTTAGCGCCTCCCTGCCGGCCACCTTGCCTCTAGCGCCCCCCTAAGGCATCCCACCTCCCCCCAGGGGGCGGTACCGCCCACTTTGGGAACCACTAATCTATGCCAACTGTGCCAGTGTTGTCTTCCATAGCTCTTACTGTTAGGAAATTTCTCATGTTCAACTTTTTTATTTCTATCTGTCTGCCCAAAAGTGTCAGGAGTCAATATTTCTACCTTCTTTTGCACCTGATGGCCTATTACAAGCCAAGCCCAAGCAACATAAATCCCACAATGGCTTAGTCTGATGTCAACGATTGTTAATACATAGCTCCCAACAGACCAAAGCAAGGCCACAGCTGTTCTTTAGCACTTCTAGTCTCACATGCAAAAATCTGCAAATAAAATTTTTCATGGTACTAAGATAAAATTTGCTATCCTTACCCATGAAGGTATTGCTAAAAGCATAACTGTGGTGGCCTGCAGAAAAGCTGGCATCCTATAGTGATGTGTAACAACCACAGACCAGTGAATCATTAATTTAAATGATGGTGCATCCAGGTTCTACAGCTAATTCCTTCTCAGTTATTAAATAGCTGCCAAACAAGTTTCTTCAAGCCAGCATGCCAATGGGCAAGGAAACCACGAGTTACTCAGTGCTAATTGTGTCCAAGTGTTTCCTTGCACATGCAAGACGCCTTTATTGCTCAAGTGAGAGCAGCAGGCTGTGACACCACTTGGTATGGGGAAAAGCAGTCAAAGTGCCTTAACAATAGCAATAGCACTTGTACTTATATACCACTTCACAGTGCTTTACAGCCCTCTCTAAGCAGTTTACAGATCAGCATATTGCCCCCAACAATCTGGGTCCTCATTTTACCCACCTCGGAAGGATGGAAGGCTGAGTCAACCTTGAGCTTGGTGAGATTCGAACTGCCAAACTGTAATGTGGTATTCTGTAACTGTTCTGTGCCTACGTGGCAGCATTTGCAAAGCCATCCAACTGCACCAAAAAGCAAGAAGGAAGAGACTCCTTGGCTTTCTCTAGGAAGAAGAGTTATAAATCGCTCTGCAGAATGAACTGCAGTGCTGTGCCTAGAAGGTTTTTTTTTAAAGGGAATACAACCTTATTTAAGGAATTGCCCTACATTCCATACTATCTCAGTTTCACAAGCGGCTAAAATTACACCACACCCAATGCAACTCCATCTTCTAACTCAAAGCTCCGCAGAACACACAAGGCTACCAGTGCGCTTCACACACTACATCATATACGTTCATACAATATACAGTACAATAATATATTTTCATAAACTCCTCAAGCCTTTCCGTTTAAAAGTAAAAACTGCTACAGGTAGTCCTCGACTTAAAACCACAATTGAGCCCAAAATTTCTGTTGCTAAGCAAGACATTTGTTGCTTAGTTTTGTCCCATTTTGCAACCTTTCTTGCCAGAATTGTTAACAGAATCACTGCAGTTGTTAAATTAGTAACACGGCTGTTAAATGAATCTGGCTTCCAAAGTGATTTTGCTTGTCAGAAAGCCACAAAGGTGATAGCCTGACCCCAAAACACTGCAATGAGTCAGTCACCAAGCGCCTGAATTTTGATCATGTGTCCATGAAGATGCTGCAATGGTCATAATTCTGAAAAACAGTCAAAGTCACTTTTTTCAGCACTGTTTTAACTTT
Organism: Naja naja; assembly: GCA_009733165.1. Taxonomy (NCBI): domain Eukaryota; kingdom Metazoa; phylum Chordata; class Lepidosauria; order Squamata; family Elapidae; genus Naja; species Naja naja. Next base: position 101,562,377 of record CM019155.1, on the reverse strand, counting down.
GAATAGTCACCAAATGAACTGTTGTTAAATCAGGGGCTACCTGTAATAAACTCCTTGAAGCTTCTTCCAGGATAATAAACATCCTAATGGCCGTTTGCACCATGCCCGCCTTAAAAGTAAAAATACCAAATTTCAGAACTTACCAGAACTCAGACTTTCAGTTTCATTTATCTCAAATTATCCAGACTTCAATAAGCACTTTTCAGATATTTGCTCTTCTCGCTGTTTTCCCAAAGTACACAAAAGGATGGAAAACCTTTAACCTATAGGCTTGAAGTAGCCTGCAAAGGATTCAGAAGAAATTACTGGAAACTTCCGTCTCTTATTCTTTTCAGTCCTCACAATACTTTTCTGTTGCCATGCAAGAGGAATTAGCCAACAACCTATGCTTCATCTGGCGTGGTCTCTCTCTGCATAAAAGTGAGTGCAGGGGACTTTCCTTCCTTAGTCGGAGCAACAACAAAGAAAAACACAACCCTACGTCTAGATATGTGAATCCTTATCTCAGGGCCAAGGCCTTGAAGGAGAGAAGAGCTTCTCCAAACTCTGTCCCGGATGATGTCTGACCTTGCTATTCTTGTTTCACTTTAGGGAGATTTGAATTCAGATTTCTATAAAGTCACGAAGTTCACAGATTAGGATAGTTTCAATCTTTAAACTAGGGATTTTAAACTTTGCGGTACTGTGACCCCCCCTCCCTTTATAAAACAAATGATTTCAGTGAAGTTACAACTGGGCAAGAAATAAATGTATGAACTTGCTTAACAATTTGTAATTTAATCTATATGTTGCATTTTGACAGCATGTATTTTGACAGGTTAGGGTGAGAGTGAATTCCCTTTCAGTTGCTTGCTGCCTGGCCCACAGTTTGAGAAACCCTGCCTGAAATCAAATTATGTCACAGGGGTTTTTGAAGGAGAAACCAGGTTAGCATCTTCCACATACGTTGAGGGAAATTGCATATCAGTGTAGTCAGTAATAGAAATGTTAATCTTTTCAGAATCTTTCTAAAGAAGCATTTCATTTTCATGCACATATACATTGGACTTTAAAGAAGCAGGGTAGGAAGAGAATTGGTGCTTCTGAATTCTGGTGTGGGAAGAGATTCTTGAGAATATCATGAATATCATGAAGAAAACAAACCAATGGATCATCAAATAAATCAACTCAGAATCCTCACCTGAGGCATAAATGGCCAAGCTCAAATATCCTACTGCAGATATATTATGCAAAGATTCAGCTTGCTCTAATCTGGGAAAGCTGGAAGGAAAGAGAAGTGGATGGACAGTAGCAAGAGTAGTTGGGAGACATGAAAGAACAAATTAGAGATAGATTGTTATGGAGGAAATCTATCAATGTTGTTGTTGTTAGAAGTCAAAAAAGAGAGCCAGTTTAGTCTAGTAGTTAAAGCATTAGAAACTGGAAACTGAGTTCTAGTCTCACCTTAGGAATGAAAGCTAACCAAGGTGACTTTTGGCTGGTCACTCTGTTTCAGCCCAAGTCCTTCCAAAAGTTTGTTGTCGGGAAAATAGGAGGAAGGAGTATTAGCTATGTTTGTAGCCTTGAGTTATTTATAAAAATAATAAAGGCGGGATAATCATATTTAAAAAATGACTTGATAGCACATAATCAAATCAATATATGGATAGCTATGCCCTACTTTGTAACATTTTCTCAGAACTGCTTTCAAAAGTATTCCTATCTGGATACCTGACCAGATTGCTGACTCCAATCTAAATAGACCCTACCGTGTTTCCCTGAAAATAAGACACTGTCTTATATTTTTTTGGCTCCCAAAAACACACTAGGTCTTATTTTCGGGGTAGGTCTTATATATTTATGGTGCCAAATAGTGGGTGTGAGTGTGTAGGGGGTGTTTTGGTGCACGGTTGCTCCTAAAAAGTCTTCCTGGAACTGGAGATTTACACTAGGTCTTATTTTCGGGGTAGGTCTTATATTAGGGCAGGTTTAGAAAATAGTGCTAGGCGGGTAGGTCTTATCTAGGGAAAGCTACACTTAGGGTGCTTGCCTATTTGACAGCAAAACAATCAATGCATGATGCGATTTTCTTTTTATCCAGTGTCTTGCAGAATCCAATAGTGTTCTTGGTTTGGGAGTGCCAGTACAAGATCATGTAGATGGCCTCCAGTGCTAATGGAGGGCTAGAGGGCAGATCTCCAATTTTAATCCAGAACACTGTCCCCCACTAATCTGGGGGGGGGGGTGGAGAAGGAGGAGGAGGTCTTCTAATCCAACCCCTGTGTAAATCTCCAGTGATGGAACATCCAGAACTTCCTGAGGGAAGCCATTCCACTGATTAATTGTCCTCAGTGTCAGGAAACTATTCCTTGGTTCTAGACTGGATCTCTCTTAAATGATCTTCATTCCCCCACCCCCCCCTAGGAACAGCTCTAATTAATTGTCCTGCCCTCAGGTGCTTTGAAGAATACGTTGACACCCTGTTCTCTGTGACAGCCCTCAAATATTGGAAAGCTGCAATCATATCACATCTAACCCATCTCTTTGTTATATAAGACAATTCTTCATCATATGGTTTAGCCTCCAGTCCCTCAACCATTTGTCTGAAATGGCATAGGATCTTCTGCCTGAACAGGGAGTTGGAGTAGAAGACCAAGGTCCCTTCCAGCTGTTGTTTTGTTACTCCTTATCACCTTCGTTGCTGTTCTCTGCATTCCCCCCCCCTTTAAGAACAGCTCTGCAATTATTGTCCTTTGGCCTTAAGAAAAAGGACACTCTACCAAGAAACCCTTTTGGACTTCTCCAAAGAAGAATGAGCACCAGGGAATTGTGCCTGGACCATATCCACGTCATCTTTGCCATAGTTTGACATTCATTTCTACTTCTTCCTGGTCTCATAAGGAAGGTATGGGGAGCCAGTGTGTCTTCTAATAGTGATTATGCAGTTTCAGTGGGAAAGTTCAGAAGCATTTCAATCTGTAGTTAACTTTGTCTGATTAGTTAATTTATTCTTTATTTCCAGTGCACAGCTATTCCTATGTATATATCTATAGCAGGTGATGACCTGTAGGATTAGGAAGGAGGTATTTTATATCACGAACAGACAAGCTTTTGATAAGGAGCATCAAAAGAAATTGTGCAATATTTGATGAAGAGTGAATGAACCTTTGTCAGCATTTGAGGTGTAGATTACAGGGGTGCTGGGTTTTTTTTGTACTCCCAGTCCTGTTTTTGGGGAGGTTTCTTGATTTGGTGTAGCATTGAGCCTTGGCTTTCTCTGCAATCATTGAGTGTTTCTAATTTCAGCATTACAAATATTGCAAATATGTGGCTTTTGCCTTCAGAGGAAATTCCAAGGGACACACACAAAAAGAGACTGCATATGGAGCTTTGGTTCACTCAGTCATTTTATGCAAAAGAACAAATCATATTAAAGAATAAACACAGTGGATAGAGAATATTTGATGATTAAGCTTAGTCAAAAGTAATGCAGATGGCAGTGTTGGATCTAGATATGTTTATGTCACCCAAGCAGTCCAATTCTATGTGTTCTTTCACAGAAGGCTTTCAATATTATACCCTAACATTGATGAAACTTACTTTGGAATAACAATTCAATTATAAATAGATTAGTTTTAAGGATGCACAAGGTTGGGGTCACTATCTTTTACACTGTCATTAGCCACATAGCTGCTATATTTTGGGCATATGAATCTTCTAGACTAGTGTTTCTCAACTATAGCAATTTTAAGGTATCTGCACTCAAATGACCAGAATTCCCTGACCAGCCATGCTGGTTGGGGAATTTTAGGCATAGACATTCATACTTCTTAAAGTTGCCAAGATTCAGAAACACTGATCTAGACATTCCTCAGTGGTAGCCTATATGGGATGCAGTTTCATTACATTGCGTCTAGACTTCTTTATCACATTCTAATACAAACGCTGTTGGTAGTTTAATCTTGACTCCCCATTGCAAAATGTTGGTTTTAGAACCTGACTATTGTGAGAAGCTGTGTTTCTCATTCTGGATTAGTTATTAAGTTTTGCAGAAAAGCTTTTTTGGAAGGGCCTTGCTTGGAGAAGCCTGTTAGGTGGACCCAGCAGAAAGTTTTCTCTAATGATGTTTCAAACAGCATCACGTATTTCCTGTTGAATTGTCATTATCCCAGCATTGTTTCTTTTCTTCAAACTGTTAGAAGAATTTTCTTGGTCCGATTTTCTGAGCTGGGACACAAATACACATAAAAGGACATTTGCTGTCAGTAGAGTAGCTTATTAATTCAACTGCGTACAATGGTTGAAGGCAGCTACATCACTACAGGTCTACCAGTAGACTTATATATAATGACAAGCAGACTGATGTTTAGATATGTAGATGGGGATGTTCCAGTCCTGGGCTTTGAGGATGTGTGAAGTCCAGGAAGGAAGATAGCAATAGCACTTAGACTGCTTTACAGCCCTAAGTGGTTTACAGAGTCAGGATATTGCCACCAACAATCTTACTGACCTCGGAAGGATGGAAGGCTGAGTCAACCTTGAGCAGGCGAGATCTTCCCTAAGTTTGGATTATTATCAGGGGTTGCTTCTCTGTTTGCTGGAGCCAATGAAGTACTAGTCTAGGACCTTCAAGAAGAGATTGGACTGCCATTTGTCAGAAATGGTGTAGGATCTCCCGCTTGGGCGGGGGGGGGGGCAGGGTTGGACTAGATGACCTATAAGGTCCCTTCCAACTCTGATTGTCTGTAATCTGTTATTTGTGAGCTTGTATGTTTATTCTGAGGTTTGCTGGCAGTGCAGAAGGATGTTTTCAAGAGGGGGATAGGGAATCTAACCTCCAACCTCTTTTTCTATGTTCTTTTCAATTAAAAGTCTAACATTTTTCTAACCAAATCTAAAGATGCAACAGTTTAGCTTTTCAAAAGCATTTTGACTGGATTGTTTTAGGAAAAGATGCATGATTATTACTTGCTCCGTTAAACCAGTTTTTGGAAAGGAAGCCCACAAACGTTCGAAATAAATAAACTGTCATACTCCCCTTTCTTGCCTGAGCAAAGGAAGGAATAAATCATGTTCTGAAAACAATAGGAATCAGGCCAAAGTCTTGAAAACACCAGATACATAGGAAGGCCAATGGGTTGCGGTCGCCGGTCTACTGTTTACGGGCAGAAATGTCCGTCCCACTTGGATGCCCATACCTGCCCACCTCTGCTTTGAGTTCTATAGTCCTTGCCAGGTTTTTCCTTCTGGTTTATGTAAGCAGCTGCAGGAGAGAAGGGGGAAAAAAGTGAGCGGCGGCTGTGCACGCGGCTAAGCCAACTCCTTCCCCTGGTGGTCGCTGCTGCCGCGATTACAGCCTTGGCTCGGCCTGATCACGAGGGCCGGCCATGAGCTATTTGGGCGGCTTGCCCCGCTCCACTTCCTTTCCGCGAAGCCAATCGAGGTGATCGCCTGCCTTGACCCAACCCTGGGAGAGAACGGGATTGATCTGCTTTCCCCCTTTTTCTTTCGTTCCTGGTAGTAGCGTCCGCGGCCTAAGGCATCCTGCGAGCAACCAAGGCGCGACGCAAATGTTGAGCGAGCTCGGAGGAGCGTATTCGCCCCAGCTCTGACCTCCCCAGCCGTGCAAAAGTATTTAGATCGCCTCGTGATTGCGAGGGTCAAACAAGCTTCCGTGCCGGGCAGCGAGCCCAAACTTATTGGCACGGCTTGCCGCAGCAGCCCTCTGCTTCCCCCCTTCTTAATGCAGAAACCCTCAGGGACGGTGGGTTGGCTATGGGTTTGTTCGGTGAAAAGGGGGGCGGTCGATGACATGGACAAGCTGCTGAAAAACCGCTCGCTTTAACGATCAAGATGCCAAATGTCTCAGGCAGAGAGGCTTAACTTTTGAAAGGGCCAGACGGCGGCCCAAAGGCGCGCTAATTCCTCTTGGTGAAGCGGGGCGCCGCAGGGAGGAGGGATCTCGCTTTGGATAGCAAACGCTGCATTGCAGGAGGAAAACGTGACCGAGGAAGAACAGAACTCGACTGCAGTCCCAAGAAACGCAGTGTTGCAGTGTGGCATACTGAAACAGGAAAAAAAAATCTTGCTATGTGATGGAAGCAGAAAAGTTTTGCTCTGCGCTGCTCCAGGATCCCAGAAAAACAATTACGCTTTTCGCCACCCTTTACTGCATTGCGGATACAGGTTTTTGAGAGTGTATACATGTCATGTACATGTGAATAAGAATAACTTTAAATCATATTTTAATTTAGTATATGTAAAAATTCCCTTGAAGATTCTAAAAAAACCTTGGCCATAATTGATGAATTGATTATCGAATAGTAGTGATAGCTTCACTGCTGGAGAGCTAGTGATACATTTTAGGTGCCATGTTATTAGAAGATGCTTTAGGGGACACTATGTTGGAAAAATATAATAATATATAATTTAAATTCAGCATCATTATACAGAATGGCTCTTAAGGTACCAGAAATCTTTACCTGTGTTGTTGAACTTCTAGGAGCTGCACATGAGGATTGGACCATTATTAAGAACAAGCACATTGAAAAGCTTCTACTGCAGAAAATTCTGGTCTACCTGTAGGATTATATACAACATTGCAGAAAGTAACACTTGTAAAATAGTTTAATTGTACACAGAAACAAAGTTTTAATAGCATTTATTTGTGTATGCTATTAAATGAAAACATTCAACAATATTCCAATAGGATAGAAAGTTTGGTGTGTGTTTTTTTGGGGGGGCATGGGTGGAGATTGCCAGAGGAAATTCTGTTAGCTTATTTATTGTGGGAATGCTGACACTGTTGTAACATTAGGTACAAATGGGGTTATCATGTTAAACCAGTAAGTAGAGTTTATTCATTCAGTATAGCATGTAATTTGAACTCAGCAACTGTGTTTTGTTCATTTGACTATTTAGCATGCTGTTTGATCCTAACTTGAGTTGAGTCCCTGGGCAGCTAACAAAAATTAAAGACATAAAACTAATACTAATATTGGGGGTCTGGAACTATTTTCCTAGAAGCAGAGAGGGAGTGGGAATTAAATACAGCTCCTAAGAGTATACTTCTCTCTTCTTCCTACAATGAGACAGAAAAAAATCATGTTGCATGTGCCAGATAAATCAGCTCTAAAGACAAGAGGAAGGCCTCTTCTGCAGCCAGGAAGAGATTGACAGGTTTTTATTGGGAGGAAGAGTCAGGTAGATTTTCAGTTGCCCACTGCTCTGGAAGCTTAGGAAAAATGGAATATTGGGGTAGGCAAAGATGCAAACACCTATGTGGAGGGCAGCTGCCAATCATACCAAAGAAGTTGGAGGAAGACACCTCCAACTTCTATACTCTGAAGCCCCTTTTTGTGCTTTTGGTAACCAAGCACTTCCATTCAGGGCTTTAAGCGTTAATATCAGCTCCTTAGATTGTGCCCAATAACAATTGACAACCAGCATAAATTTTCAGGCATAATTTGACAGTTTAGCTGCTCTACTATGCAGTCTGGAGCTTTTTTTTAATTTGGAAAAAAAAGTAAACAATGCATTGCCATTATGCATTTTCATTCAGCATAAATTCCTTAATGGGTAAAGATGAATTGCTGACTTACCTAGTACATAGGTAAAAGATGCTCCTGTGCAGATATTTCAATACTTAAACACACATGAAACTTTGATCCTAATAACTCTTTGGAATCTTATCCTCTAGGAAAAAATGCAGTTAATTGCAAGAGCATAAACACATCATTCTATTAACCGGTTGCACAGCATTCCATCTGTTCCCACAAAATCATCATAAGGTGGGCACTCCTCCTTTGATGTCCATTTGCACCCCACTAGTTTCTTCCTGGGTGCAAAATTAATGTCTACAATACTGCTTATTTGATTGCACCTCAAAGATGTTGTAAGTCTCCAGTCTTAGTTTCTAGATTAAGCCTGGCAAGATGCTTAAGATGTTGTGGCAGCAACAGAAGGGCAGGTTGTTCCACATTAGGGCTTATCCTTGCTCCAAAAACTATTGCAGTTCACTAGGAGCAACTTTTGCTTGGTTGCCCAAGAGAACTTAAAACGGATGTATCTGGTTTTCAGAATTTTGTTCTGGTTTGGCCACTTTTTGGAATGCAGCCCCAACATCCTTAGATTTATTAGTTTGCGTGGTCCTTTCTCAAGTCTGACTCACTTCTCTTGAATAAAAGCTGGAGAAACGAATGTAGGATGTGCAAAATAGAAGACAACCAGCTTTTCTCCATAGGGCAGAGACCATTTTTTGCAGCCTTAAAAATCTAGCTGCAATATTATCTACTTTATTACATACGTCAAACTGTCACATTTAACTGTTTTTCTTCATCTAGCTATTACTATTTTGCTTCTCATGTAGTCTCTGAAGCATAGTGATCTCTGATCCTTCCTCCACTTTAATGGATTTAGGAACTACTCAAGGATTATTACAAAACCTTTTGGTCAGGGCTCATTCAGCACAATCAAGGTAGTTAAATCTATAATAAATGGTTAATATTGTTTCCAGTTAGCATGAAGAAATTAGGTAACTCAAGTCATCTCTGGAGGTAAAGTTGCCTTCCAGTAAACGTCAATACCTGATGATTATAACATCATGACATAACTGGGTAGTCCTTGATTTACGACCACAATTGAGACCAAATTTCCCATTGCTGAGCGAGACACTTGCTGAGTATCCCTCCATATTACGACCTTTCTTGACACAGCTGTTAACTGAATCATTGTAGTAGTTAAGTTAGTAACATGGTTGTTAGGTGAATCTGGTTTACCCATTGACTGCTTGCCAGAAGGTTGCAGAAGGTGTTCACATGGCCTGGGACACTACAACTGTCATGCCAGTTGCCAATTTTGATAATGTGATCACAGATGTTGTAACCATTGTAAGTTGGAAAAACATAAGTCGCTTTTTTCAGTGCTGTCGTAACTTCAAATAGTCACTAAATGAATGCTTGTAAATTGAGGACTATCTATGCTTATGTAGTTTTCTTGGTAGTAATACGGAATTAATTTTGCTTTGTGTGTATTCTACTCTGCAGTGCTTGGATTTCCTTTTGATCTCCCATCTAAATACTCACTAGGTCTTTAAGTATAAACCAGGATTAGTTAAGTCCAGCCAAGAATGAGATTCATTTGCTGAAGGGTATCCCATGAGTTTATTGGTAGAAATTGGTTTGAATCCAGACCCTCCCTTCGAGGGGAGAAACATACTGTTTTACATATGGTAAGTAGTGATTAGTTGAATATAATAAATCAATTGGCTGGGGTTTGCAGAAAATACTAAGCTGTAAACTTAGATAGTCCTTGTTTAATGACAGTAATTGAGGATTTCCTTTGTTAACCTTCATGATTATAAAGTGCAATGACAATGGACGGCCACTTGGTGACATCAGTTCTGGCAGTCCCCACTTGCCGTCATTAAGCAGGAATGTCACATGATCATGACTTGTGATTTCCTGCCAGTTCCCCATTTGGTTGTGGGGGGCCTGTGGGAAGGTCACAAATGATCATGTGACTAATGCCTAGTCAGAAACAGTCAAAAATCCAGGCCGGTTGCAAAGCACTTAGATTGCAATCGTGACATGGCACTGCAATGGTCAGAACTTTGAGGATTAGTTACAAATACTCTCTGCTACAGGATGTCCTGACAGCCAATAGCATTAATGACAACAGAAAAATGCACCTAATGCGTTGGGATGTTCAGAGTATTAAGGGTACTTTCTAGTAACACTGAAAAAACAAATGTTCTTTTCTCAAAAGGATAAGCCTAAACTCTAGCCAAGAGGAAACAAGCAAAAGGACATGTCTCATCTCTGCCCTTTGTTCTGTAATCTTTGGGGCAAATTGTCCTGATCCAGCAAGTTTGTGTAATGTAGTGGAAGTTTTTCACTCAGTCAGCAAATATGTCAACATATAATCTGGCAAAACAAAATGCACACTTTTTAAAATTCCTTCATGTTGTTTTGCAGTTGATACTACTTTCCCAGTATCAGAATTTCACTCACAGTTGTATACACATTTACAAGATTTCTCAACATCTTTCATTTTTGGGAAATAATTGATTGAGATAATGAGGAAAACTGGAAAATAAAGATATCAGATAGGCAAAATCTGGCAGCATAGTGGGAGTCAAACAGTTTAAAAGTTAGGCAAGATGTTAATCTGTTTACTTCTTTCTCAAACTTGCACCTGCCTGCAAATTTTATAAATAGCTGGCAAAGCTAGTTCAAACATGCAAAATCAAAAGTGATGCAACTGCCACGCTGTCACCCATGTAAACATTCTATATGTATTTGTATAACAAAGGCCAACATGGGACTTGGGGTTTTCATGGATGCAGAAATTTCTCAGTGTCACACATGTTTGAAGAGGCCAGTTAAGACCAAGCAGCTAAATTGGTTAGCACAATTTAAGCTTGGTAAATGTTAACCTGGGTTAAGGCTACCAGATTTGAGTTGCAAAATTTAGATGACCATCACAGAAGCAAAGGGTTGAGTTTTCTATATATCTTTGCTGGTGTTTGGTGATTGTCTGCCTTTTATAGTGTTCAGCCTTTTAAGCTAGCTCTTTTCTCAGCTTTTGAGGACCAGAAGTTTGGAGAGAGACTGCAGTAGCTCAGGATTAGATGCTCAAAGCAAGAAATCACTCCATTCTGTTATTGCTACATTTACTGCAAGAGATCAGATTGGCTATGTTTATACAATGCACTTATTGAATTAATCCATTTCGCATAATCCATTACAAATTGTATAGGTAGCCTTGGTTAGGCAACACACTGAGACACAAAAAGTGAACAAGACTTGCACTGTCCAACCAGTATGCTTAAAAGTCTTTTAAGCATACTGGTTCAGTGTGCTGTGGGATCATAGTGTGCACGCTAATCATAGGCTCTAGGGCTAGGTACCATCTCAAAATACAGACTGGATGGAAATAATGCAACCCAGTAAGAGCATGTGGGTTAAGCAGAGATCTATGGAAAAGGAATTATTTTAACCAGGCAAAGCAATCCCTCCAGAATGACCCATGAGAAGAAAGCTATTTCCATACTCAGTGTAAGGGAAACAGTCTTCAATGTGAGGAAAAACAATGAAAGGCCTGAACCATATCCTGAATATCCACAGGAACATAAGGCAACCCAGAAAAGGAGATGAGAGAAATGTGTAGAAATGTCAAGGCATGTGCTTGGCATCCAGGGCATGTCTGATTGACAGGCCCCAGAAAGCAGCCCAACAAGCATGTAAAGCTTCCCCATTATCTATTCAGGGCACCTGAGCCATGTTGTTTGGACTGGCTTACCTGCATTTGGCAACTTGTCATACTGTATTTGAATATTGTCAGAGTACAGGTGTGAGAAACTCCACCTGGGTTTTGTTTTGGAGTTCTCCCTGATTCCAAGGACTTGTAGGATGTGTGAGCACAGTAGCCCGACTGGGTGTTTTCTGGTTTGGGTACCTCTGCAGACAAGGTTTTGGAGGCGTATTCAGCAGTAGGTTCCATTGTGGAAAATGTGGCTTTTCCTGTCTCTCCATAGTCGAGTACTTTTTCTTAGAAATCTGAATAGGCTGGGCAACTGGGCAAGTGTCCCACTTTTGACTGGTTTAGGTTTAGGCTTAAATTATTGTCACAATTTTCACACAGTTTGAATGACTGGGAAGGGCACTTTTCCAAAACATATTTCCTAACCCAACAGTTGACTACATTAGGTCATATGAATACAACCCATGTTGTGTTCAGCATGCAACAAAGTAGAAGATAACTCTTTTGGCTAATAACTACCTGTACATTGGGTTCAGATCTCAGCTAAACCTAAAATAAAATTTAAGATCAAATAATAACAACCATCCCATTACCAACATATTCAGTAGCACAACCCAAAAGTTAAGTTGAAAGAGGGTAGTTAAGAGGGAGGAGGACCTCTATTTTGGGACAGGATATTCTCTATTGACTTTCTTGGCCCCTATTCATTTAGCTTCACAATTTGATTTCCCAACTCAAATCTTTATTATGGGAGTTTCCAAGAATAGTTCCAAAGCTCCTGCATAATTCAAGAAGCATTCCTTGATCAGCAGGCATAAATTGTTTTAGAAGCATTTACACCCAATATCCAAGCCAGCTCCGAATTCCAATAGTTGATCATGGACACAGTGAAATTGTCATTAGATCATTGGTTGCCCAAGCATAACGCACCAGGGGCGGACCATCTTAATGGTTCTACCACTACATGGAGATCAGAGGTACTAAATCTCAGGATGACCAAGAAGTGATCTGACCATGAAGAAATACCAGTAGAAATGTCTTCTACCTTCAGACTGAAATATCTTCTCCAAAATAAAAATCAGATCAAGCATACTTTTTTTTAAATTCATATTTTATATCCCGCCCTTCTCCGGAGACTCATGGCGGTTTACAAATTTTTTGGGGGGGATACAACCCAATGTGCTCAGCAATAGCCTTCATTCCAGTGTATATGCCTGCTTATTACTAAGTGGCATTTTTACAAAGTCAGCTTATTGCCCCCAACAATCTTGGGTCCTCAATTTACCTACCCCAAGAGGATGGAAGGCTGAGTCAACCTTGAGCCTGGTGGGATTCGAGCCTGCAATAATTACAGGCAGCTGGAACTAAGTGTTAGGCTATTAGCAGCCTGTACCACCAAGGCCCTGCATACAGGCAACTGGTACGAATTGGGCCGGTACAACTTGGGACAATTCCATGAACTCCTGGGCCATTTTCTCTTCCATAGTCAGGACATGAAGACTAAAACTCCACAGCTGGGAGTTATAATCATCTCTCCTTTCAACATGATATTGTATGCAAGTCTGTAAGAGACAGACTTTGTATTACAGGCAAGTTTTGTCTTATGACTCCAGATAATGCTTATGCTACAATGGGGAAAATTAATCACCAAACCAGATACTTTTTTTTAGCAAATTAAGAATATTTATCAGACCTGATATTATTATCATAATCATTATATCCTATATTACATATAAGATATTTGGGAGGTTTACTACCTGGAAAAACAGGACATAAATGTATAATAAATAAAGTCCATGGTTTTGTGAACCAAGGAGCAGCCTGCATGACAACTCCATCTTCCATGTTAATACATCATTAGGCCACGTAATGTGCAATAAAATCTGAGAACCAATGTCTGACCCGAACAGTCCTTAAAAGAGGTTTTCACATATTTTAAGATGTGGATTAGATTATCATGATATTCAGAGATTCAGATTCTAATTGTAGATTAACCCTGTGCTAGATTTAATAGCCATCTTAGAATAATGCTTTGAAGCAAATATGTTTCATGTAAAACACATTATTTGTTTGGATTCATACTTCACACTAATCCATAATAAATTGTAATACTGTGATGGAACATGCACCAGAAGAATGAGAAAGGGGGGGAGGGAGGGAGTCTCAGCAAGAGAATGTAGTTTCCCAGGGAGGTAGCATACTTTGCAAAGAAGCCCAAAATAAGAGTGCACAGTCCTGAATGGTAGCCATACCATGGAATTACTCAGGATGTACATAATAGGTTAGAAGGTTATAGCTTTATTCTGGCAAGATTCTGTCAGTTGTACACAAATAAAGAATCAGTTAGACTTCACTGTGTTGCCTTTGCATTTGGAACTGACAAGTACATAGTAGGTTACATACACAGTAAATTGTGGGAACTCACTGTAGTTTAAATTGTGGTTGATGGTTTAATGTGTCAAGCGAACCCACCAATAAACCATTAACAAACAAACCATGATTTAATATAATGCTTATAGCTTATTTAATATAGGTCATATTTTTTTTGTATTTCATAGTCATGTATTTCACTTGGTTTCTTAATTCTTAGAATAGATCATTAACAGATGTTCTAATTTGGGTTTATATGAAATTAGAACATATGGCTTGGTTTATACAATGGAACTGCTCAAAAATATTTACTTCCTCATTGTTAGGGAAGTTGCGTAAACCTAAATATCTCTAATTTTTAATAAACTTATTAAAATAAGATTTAATATCCTGATGAAAATAGTTTGGATTCACATATTATTTTGAATAATAAATTATAATGTACTACACAAATAACTGGATGAAAGAAATTAAAAGCAACCTAATTGAAAACTATATAATATTTTAAAGATCAATATGTCATACTAAAGTGGGCATAACTCTTAAATTAGTTTTACTTGTTCTCCAAACTTGGGTTGATCATTATTTTAGGTTCAGAGAGATGACAACTTGTATTGTAGGTTACATGTTGATTAAAATTCTGGTTTGCAAAATCTCCACATGTTGGACTACCAGATTTGGAGTTCACAAATCCAAATGACCACTAGAAGGCACAAAGAAATACAGAACACTCTAATTCTACTGTCGTCTAATGGTCATCCAGATTTTTGTTGCTCAAATTTGGTGGGCTGTTCAAGTTAAGATGACATAGGAAACCAAAATAGTCATTGTGGTAAACATCTTGTACCTTTTGGAAAATGCAATGGCTAAGGTAGTTCCATATTCTGATTAAATCCTTGTTGAACTCTCTGTGGAAAGGGAGTTCCCAAAATTTATGTGCAGTTTAATTACCAGACACTTGGTCAATATTGCCCTATCATATTGGAAGAATGCTGTGTTTGCTACCACACTACCCATGGTGCTCCACCTATGTCTTGCCATAGACATATCTATACATGCAGCTCTTTCCCAATCAGGTGTATGATTGCTGAGTTAATTTAGCAAATTTTCCCCTATGAGATCATTCTTTTCCAATCTGATGTCTTTTAGAATATGACTGCTCCCAGAATTAAGGAAATTCTGGAAGTTGCAGTCTCAAAACTGGAGGGCATCAGCATGGAGCTTGTATCTAATGTTTTACCATTGTGGCTCAGACTATTGTCTCTTATGAGAAATCCTTTCCTTTAAATTTCAACCAACATATAAATTATCTAAATATCTTTAGACAGATCTTTAATGTTCAGATTCCTTACTGCCATGATACTATCCTGTCCTGCAATGAGGCCACTTAACTATTATAAGGAAGATGCTATTAATATTTAAGATGAGCTATATAAATAGTAGGTATCATGGTGAGGCATATGTCTTTAGAAAACAGCTGGGAATTGTGCTACTTTCCACAAGTCACACTTTCATAGTAGGTGCTGTCTAAAGCATGCTTTTGGAAAATGTGTTCATTCTAGTTCAACTGGTCTGTACTAAAAGGGAACCAGAGTGGGCAGATAACAATAAACCACTGGTTTCCCCTGACTTCAGTGGCATGCATTCCTCTGAACCATAAATACAGTACACATTGTTTCACAGTGCCTGCCTTCTCTTACTCAGCAATTGCTCTAGACTCTCCCAGGTCTCAGTGAAGTGAGTAACATCCCTTAAGGAGGACCTGATTACAATATGGGACCTAAATCCAAGTGCAGGAATGCAGCCAAAGGTGTGTTGCTTCACAAGGCACATGGCATTTAATGAACTCTTGAGCAGACAGCATGGAACATATTAAAGTGGGGGTAGGCAACCTATGATGTTTTGGGCTACAATTCTTATACCCCCTTGTCACTAGCCAGGATACTGGGGTTGATGGCAGTTCAGATCAAAAATATCTGAGTGTTATTAGGTTGGCTACGACTATATCACACCACTGCAGAGAGAATAAAATAGTTCCTTCATTTTCATTTATTTTTTTTAAAAAGGGAAGTTAGTATTCTCCAGATATGCTGAGTTCAACTCCAAATTATTTCACTAGCACATCAGGAAGACAAAAGGCAGAGGAGTTGCTTTTAAGATAGTAACGTTGCCTAGGAAATAGCTGCTCAGCTTTTGATGAGGTACAGTTTGAAAACTCCATATACCATACCTTACTCTTAGAATAAGTACACATCTTGATCCTGGTTCATCTTTACATCACGGTTTCTCAACCTCAGCAACTTTAAGATGGTTGAATTTCAGCTCCCAGAACTTTCCAGCCAGTATACTTTAAGATTATGGGTGATGATGAAAGCTGCTTTAGATTAAGAATAAATCCCTGTAAACATCATTTTAAACACCACTTTCAGAGAAGCCAAATTAGCATAATACAGCATTTAATGTCCATAAGCCAGAAATTCATTCATTTCCTCCAGATGCTCCACCATTCCACAATCACTGTGTGATATTCATCAGGATTATAGACTTGAAGTATAAAGCACATGGATGCTACAATACTATTACCCAAAAGAGCAATGGATATGGTGATCTCTAGTTAGACTGCTACTTTCATCACCAGCCAACCTGATGGGATTTGGAATTCCACAAATTCTGGAGGAATGTATGATGCTCAATCTTGTTTAATAGAGATGCAACACCCCATTTCCATTTGAGCACTCTTTTGACAGCATGGCTGGCAGCACAAAACTACTGGGTATCTGTGTGAATAATTATCGAAAACATTATCAAAAAGCACCAGGGATTTTTCAAAACGGGATGATGTTTGCTACTCTAAAGCGGAAAAACTCGGGAGAAAACGGCCGCATTGGAGAAGGTCCATTCTTATTCTGAAAAAAATCCCCGAACAAAAATTCTCTTTTTTCATTTCAGTATGATCTTTTGCCAACCCTACTTTGTAGGCAGTCAGTTGTGGTGAGGGGGAGCGAGCAGAGCTTCTTATCACACATCACGTTAAAGCATCACGTTTTTCATGGATACTCCCCCTTTTCGCTATGTGTATGCTTAAACTTCAACAACTTTAATCTCTCCGGCCAAGAAGGCACGAGAAAAATAATAAGCAAAGTCACTGCTTAGAAGTGTAGCGTGACCAAAAACTGCGCAAGCGCAAAAAAAAACAACAACAAAAAACAAAACCCCTGTACAGGGGAAACTACAACTCCCTGCCACCCTTGCGTTCAAGTCCTGTAAAGAAGCCCAATGCAATGTGCCCGCTGTTGCGGCAGCATTAGTAGAAAGTGTGTCACTGGGACACGAGGCTCTCCCTAGGAGTCACATGGTGGATGTTCCTGAGCCGCGTGCTGGTGTCTGCGCAGCTGCAAGGAGAGAGTGAGCTTTGGTAGATTAACATTTTGCAGGGGAAGGGAGAGGTAGTGGCATAATCGAGCTCCTGGCTGGCGTGAGAGAATCTTTGCACGCGCAGCCAAGCTCCAATTCTTTCCAATCCGAGTACCGGTGCAAATTACGAAGTTTAAAGAAGCAAGTCGCCATCATCCCGTGCAAGCTGAGGTTCTTTTGCATTGCAACATAACTTCGGGAAGGGGAAAAGAAGGAAGAGGAGGGGAAAGAGAGCCCTTTGCTTTCCTCCCTCCTCACCAATCGAATCTCAACTTGCATCGCCGCTTGATATGAATGACAACTATCAGCTGAACAGGATGGCAACTTTGGATGACAACAATAATGCCCCAGGTAAGCCCCTGCTTTTCATCTGTCGGATTCCCACGTCGATTTTATTTCCCTGTACTTAAAATACCGGTGACTTTAACCCTCCTCATTCGCACACTTACCCTTGATATCCTTTTGTGTAGGACAAAGTCCATTCTCGGTGCTCAGCCTCCTCCGATATATTTTGGTTTGTGCACCAGCACCCCAGCTAAACCAAGTCTTTGTTTAATCAGCGTAAGTTGGAAGGATAAGCAGGGGTCTCTCTCACACACACAGACACACACAAATAGGGAGTTTGTATGAAGTTCTTATGAACTTCATTAACTGTACATAAGATAGTCTTTCCGAACCGCCATCCCACGGAATATATTTTAGGAAGTGGGAGGAAAGTGCGGAGAAAAATCGCTTAGATCCTTTCTGCTACCCTGTTGTCGTCTCCAGGTCAAAGATCGTTTAATTTGCCACACGTGCACTGTGGCTGCCTCTTGGGGATCGATAAAAAGGGAAGTAAAGTTTAGATACCAGTTTTAAGGGAGGAGATCAACCTTCTCCTAAGGAGAGGAAAGGGCAGAGTCCGGGACTTGGGTCACTAATCGTCGCAGGGCGACGCCCTTTCTTGTCCTTTGAATTGAGGGGCAGATGGCGAATGGAAGAGAAGGGATCCTTTTTGTTTTCCTGTTGCGCCTCGCAATTATTTTTCAGTGAACTTTCCTCTGGGAGAGTCAGGAAATTCGTAATTCTCTGTCGATATTCCCACCTCGCCGTTGTGCTTATCGCCCTGAGATATCACTCCCAGGGATCTTCCCCTCCTCGACGTTTGAAATCGCGTTGACCCCTCTGGGATACCACCCTTTTTTTGGGATTCCCCCATTGAGGGTCTCACGTGTCCTGTGTTCGGACTCAGCCACGTGCAAAGTTTGTTTTCCTCACCAGCCCCGCCCCTACCACCCATTGGCCTATCCCGCCTCAATTACATCTTTAAGCCACGCCTATTTTCGAACGTCAACATTCAGGAAGAAACAGTGCCCTGTCTCCTCCCTCCTGGGCGGGCGTTTGGGGCCTTTGCTGGTGGGTGGGGGAGGAACGGGAACCAATGGAGAGTGAGGGGAAGGGCAAAGCGTGAGGGGCGGAGCTGGGACAAGGGAGGAGGGCAGGGGAACCATGTGCAGACGGAACACGTTGGGGAGATTCGTCCGACCTGCCAAGCTTATTGTCGCGTCTGCTATTCATTAAACTGAGCGAGGAACGGCTCTTAAGATCTTTGGGACATATGAAAATTTTGGTTAAGTCATGAAGCCTCTCCGAATGCCAACTGCGTGAGTGGAACCCGCATCTTGGGATGTGCCCGAGATAAACTGAACATTAAGTAATGCGAGCATCCCAACCCTTGAGCCTCTTCCATTCTGGTGGTTCATCTTCATTTTATTCTGAGACTAATCTGTCCCCACCACTACTAACCACACCAGATGGCAGCCCCTAGCTAACCTTGATAAATAGTATATAAGAGGCTGACAGGTATTACCTGGACTGTAGTCTTGATAGGGAAGTTAAAAACACACAAACACACACTCTCTTACGTATTTTTAAAGAAAACACATTAGCTGCTGTGAAGCTACCAAGGAAAGTTTATGAATATAACTGCAAATAGCTGAACTTGATGCAACATCTGATGTTGCATTCATTTTAAGGTAACGGTGTCATCACAGTACAAGAAAAATACGGTCATTGAGGGGGCTTCCTCAGTTATCCATATTGCTGGATTGTAGATTTCTTTAGAAATAAACCCACTGGGATTGGGGTTATCCACACCCCATATACTTGCACTTGTATGTGTTGGGGCTTGGATTTCTTCATGAAAGTGGTTTGTAAATGGATGCTTTAGTTTGGGGTTAATAAACATCATTATAACAGCAAATATTTTTTCTACAAACGTTGCTCAACCTGTTTTTTGCAACTGAGTTTGAGCCTGTTCTTAGCCACAAGAATGGTTAAAGCACTGGTTTAGTGTTCATTCCATCACACCACAGGAATCTTTCATATAACATTAATATACATATTAATCTGTTTCAATAAGTGATCAAATTCTCCTCTTCCTGCACTATGATGTCTTTATATCCAAAAGCTCTTATGCAATTTTATTGCAAGCTTTCCACTGAGTCTAGTGTTCTCATGAAGTGAACAAATTGACAAACTAGCTTTGTATCTAAGACTAACATGATGGCAATGCTCCAATATTATCTATAGCCACTCCCAAGCCTCCACTTGGGTAAACTAGTGACATATATTGCAAACAGACATGACACACCTTTCCCTTCTTCAGACCCATTTGGAAGTTTTCCAGCTTGATGTGCTCGTAACTTGCAGTGCTGTCTTGTGCCTTCAAGCATTATTTATTCTCTATGACTCACCTGGGATGGTCTGTTTTAATATTCCTGGGAGGGACAGCTGCACATGTGCATAGTTTCCTCCACTGGGATTCCCTGCTCCACCCTTCATGGTGTGATCTGGCAGGTTTTCAAACCCTGCTGCTTACTTGTTAAAAAATAGGGAAGTAAGAGTGTTGTAAAAGAGAGGGCAGAAGCAGAGGAGAAAAAGGGCCTGAGCCTACGATTTGGCAATAGCTTGCTTAGATCCAAATCAGAGACAAGATGATGAAGATATTTGCCTTAACCAGCCAAGAGAGTTGGCTGCTTTCCAGGTCCCTGCAGCCCAGTAGTTCTTAATTCAACTAGATGCTGTAATTTAAACTATCTTCATCCTTATTTGTCCTTTTCCTGGTCATTGTGTTTAAATGTTCCAGATTAATACTGGGCCGCATGACATTTGGAGCAGTCTAAGCTGGGAATAGTGAAATTGCTTCCTGAATGTTTGTTGTCTTTAAAGTTGCTGAGAATTTCCTTTGGGTGCAGTACTGGTGCTTTTTTTCTGGTAAGGAATGTCATTCATAAGTTACTCGTCTTCAGATTCCAGTTGATACCTAGATTGCCATTTTTATTTTCTGAAGCTGCAGAAGGAAAAAGAGATCTCTTGTTTCCTCACTTACTCTCATTGAAACCTAATTTCTGTAGTACCAATGGTGAATTAGTGCATAAGCAGGTTACCTCTGGCTCATTTAGTAGAGAGAAAAACTCCCTTATACTGTAATGTAAGAGGTAGAAATGAATGAAAGGATTTGGGGACATTATCCCATTTCTTTAACCCTCATCCTGATCCTCCCTGTTGTCTAAGAAGATTAAGTTCTAGGTTAGAAGTTGCAATCTCAACAGGATCAGAAGCCATCTTCCAAATGCACTGAGGATTAGAGGATAGTTATTAGAGATCCTTTTTTTAATCCAACAGGTATCTGGGACCATAAAGGAATGTTTTTTTGGGGGTGAGGGAGGGGGGAATGCCTGGAATGGGTTGATATTACCCATAACACTAGAACTGGAGCTGGTGGTGGTGTTTCAGGTTCATGAAATTTAGTAATGCAGGAAGCATACCAAATAAAAAGAATGCAATTTCTAAAAGATGCCTTGGCATTTTTTAATTTTTTTTGCAGGAAACTATTACAGATATTTTTTTTTCCTTCTGGAGAAGGATTCTTCACTCTAGTCCCTTTTTTGGGTGGAAAATATTTTGTAGGGGCAGTTGGGGTGATAAGTATGATAATAAAAGAGTAGCATAAGGTTAGAAGACCTTAGCTAGGAGATCTTGTCTTGCTTAAGGCTGGTGACATCTTAACCTTTTTGATAGGATGTGATAGCCATATGGAGCAGCCAAGCATGATTGTCAAGTTCTAGCAGTTCAGATATTTTGGGACTGCAAACCCAGAAATCCCTGCCAAGACCTCAGTTTGGGAAAGACTAGATTAATTCATGCCATCGTCTTCCCTGTTGGCAAAGAAGATTGCTTTTGGATTGCCAGCCATAACTGGTATTGTTTCAGCTTCACCTAAGCACGCTGTCCCAACTCTTGGGTTCCACCTAATAACTGAGCTGGCGGGGATAAAGCTTGGCACTCCCAGTCAAGACTGGCTTGTTATCAAAGGCCTTACCTGGGCACTGAATGTGCTTCTCCCATGTGATCTTGTTTATAAGCCTTCTGGCATGTATGATTTTGTTTTTGTTGCTCCAAGATTCCTTGGCAGTAATATTTGCCTCCTGGCAAACGGCCCAGTTCTGAAACCTTGAGTCTTTTTTTAATCACCAGGTTCCCATTTTAATTGATCTTTTGGATTTTTTAAAAGAAATAATTATTTTGCCTCTCACCTGTTTCAGTGAAGTTTTGGCTGCCCGTTTCATTGCTACAAGTTGTTTGCTTTTCCTTATTCCATCCCACTCCCATTTGCAGCTTAAGATGTAGGTCAACATCTGAAAGCAGAAAGCATTGGGTTGCAAAATAAATATGGTAATTTTGGTGAGATGAGTTCAGAGCTTGCGGCTAGGAAATAAACCTTATAAAGTTTTATCCAGACGTGTTTGGGAAGAAAAGTCTGCCATACTTCTCATAGACTGGGCTGCTTTGTTTTCTTACTCCTAGTTTATTTACGGTAGTGTTGTTGTACTCCCATTCCAGTCCAGTTTCTGCAAATGCTTTCTAGAATACGGACACTATGTTCCCATTCACTGTTCTGCCATATCTTATGCAAGTTGCTTGTCCATATTGTAAACTAATTCACTAATTGCCACTTTTTTTGTATATGATGATTCACCCAAATAGTATGGTATGAGAGGCATATAGGAAATAAATATAGTTGCAGGTGATGAGAGTTGACATACCTTTTTTAAAGTATCATGCTAATTAGAGATGATTACTCTTGATAATAAAAAATGCTTCTGTATTCCCAGATAAAACCCTTGAAACTCAGTTGATTCAGTAGATAAGAAACAAGGAAAAATCTTCATAGAAATTTAAAGTTTGGAAGGTATCCTGAGGCCATCTAATCTAAATGTCTACTGCAAGAATCTTACTAACACATCCTTGGATGGTGGGCATGTCAATCCTCTAGACATTTGTTCATTTGGCTGAGATAGAACATAAAGTATTCTCATGGAATTCTTGCCTGATATATATGACTCAGTAGATCTAGATTGCTAGCTGTATATGAAACAGGGAAACAATTTAATCCCAAATCAATCCTCTGATGTGAGAGGCTTTGTATTATTACCCTTAGCAGCTTGCTAAGTCTTCAGCTATTTGCTCACTAAGCATTTCTTGAACCACATTGCCTCTG
Organism: Naja naja; assembly: GCA_009733165.1. Classification (NCBI taxonomy): domain Eukaryota; kingdom Metazoa; phylum Chordata; class Lepidosauria; order Squamata; family Elapidae; genus Naja; species Naja naja. The sequence goes on along the minus strand of CM019155.1, from coordinate 101,539,810 downwards.
CTAGTATAATAAATGAAACATTTTCTTTACTACATTCAGAAATGTATAAATCTCTCTTATGTCCTATTTTAATAGTGTTTTCCCAAGATAAAAATCAGCATTTGGCAAGGTGTTTCCATCTCTCTTCTTTCTCCTTTCCTTTATCTTCTGCATTTTTAAAACCTGTCTCTTTGGTCATTCTTCCCTAACCTGAAATCTCCTAATGTGCAAGAGTGTCCCTTTCCAGAATTCCCAGCCTAAATGACTAGACGTATTTTGGGGTCAGGCTAGAACCTCAGGTTTGGCTCCAAAATTTTTTTTAATATTGACCAAGATTAGTCTTCACCTAGATGGCATGTTAGAGACATCCAGTTAACTGACAGAAACAATCAGTTGAGAGACTATTCAAGTGCTCTAGAGTAAGAGAGACTAACATACATTTCTTTTTTTTCTCTTTATGCAGGTGGTGTGATCAGTTACATTGGTTCAAATGGATCTTCCCCAAGCCGCACCAGTCCCATCTCTTTGTGTGGCAGTGACAGTTTGAATGGCAGCTGCCAACTGTTTTCCCATCCAACTTTTCCCAACTACTTCCCACCTTCGCCCACTGGATCTCTGGTGCAGGATTCTGGACGCTTCTATGGTGGTAGTTCAGCTGGACTTGGTGATGATGCCTCCCCGTCATCTTCCTCCTCTTCCTACAGCTCTGGAGGTTCTCCAGTGGGAGTCCAAGTGACCTTGGATGATGGGAGGCGTGTCTCCCCTATCAAAAGCACCACCAGCAGCATCACGAGTGAGTGATGAACTGGAAAGCTGCACTTTGGGGGATGGGATCAGATTGAGGATGCTGAGGTGAGCATGGATTTGAGAGTGAGTGTTGAGATGACCACACCTCACAGGATAGTTGTGGGCTCACAGTTCCACCAACTACTGACTGTTTTGGCAGACTCTGGGATTCAGGTACTTCAATCTATCAGTGTTGCCTTTCTGACAACATTGATTCCAGCTGTGTTCCTCAAAAACAACTATGTGCATCCAATGTGTGAAAGCTCACCAGTGTTGAAGAGGCTGAAGTTGTAGAATTGTGAATCCAGTCTTCAAACAAAGAATCTCATAGCCTTTGTCTTTCTTTCTTCTTTAGAACTCAATGGGATGGTCCTTCTATGTAAAGTTTGTGGTGATGTTGCTTCCGGCTTCCATTATGGTGTCCATGCCTGTGAAGGCTGCAAGGTAAAGTTTTTACCTCCGCATACTTAAGACATTCCAATACTTTGAACAAGGAGAAAATATGTCTTTTTTTCACATAAATGAATCTATGAGAAAATATCATTTTGTAAGTCTTTGATGAGATCAAGAGCTGCTTGTGAGCGTAGTAGCACTTTTGAGCATATTATGCTGTAGAGATCCGGTCTGTCTATTGATTGCTATTAGTGACATCAAAGATTTATAGTGTGATTTGATTACTTACCTGCTCTTCTAGTAGAACTGCCTCAGAGTTGACTGCTTGAGGCTCCCCATCCAGGTGCACTGATACTTAATAGTGGCATTCCAAGCTATATTATTTGGGGATAATGAAACTTGTCAGCATTTCTAGATGCCATAGCTGCAAGAATACTTTAGATAGTGACATGCAGCTAAGCAGAGCATAAGATTCCTCTGCAGTCAATTCTGCTTCAACTATAAAAATATTTTAATAAAAAGGCAATGCAAAGCACTATTTTTAGAGGCTCTTACTTGCAATTACTATGGAGAAAAGACCTTGGGATCAGACTTTATGTAGGTAAATAGCAAATGTAGTTCTTTTCTCCTCTCAGATTTGCACTATAGACCAGTGTTTCTGAACCTTACCAACTTTAAGACTTGAAAGCAACTTTCAATTTTCAACTTGCAATTAATATGGAGAATTTGGGGAGTTAACATTCACCAGTCTTAAAGCTGCCATGGTTGAGATTGCTCTAGACTTTTATAAGCTATTGAGGTTCCTACCCTTTTTTCTTAGAGCCAAGCACATAGCAGAATTGTTGGGTGAAAAGAATCACGGCTTAGAATGTTTACACCAAAAGCACTTGCAGTTACACTCTGCTTCACAATCTCAAGAGGGATGTATTGAAACACACCCTAAGAATTAACAATCAGACTTAGCTGCTCACTGTCCAGGTTAAATAAAATAAAATACCTGTCCCTCACAATTGCAGGGTTTCTTTCGGCGCAGCATTCAGCAGAACATCCAATACAAAAAGTGCCTGAAAAATGAAACTTGCAGCATCGTCCGCATCAACCGGAATCGTTGCCAGCAGTGTCGCTTTAAGAAATGTCTGAGGGTTGGCATGTCTCGTGATGGTGAGTTCCTGCAGCAGGAAATTAAGAGATCTTGGGAAGAGCAACAGTCTAGTTTTCTGTAAACCTTTTGGTGGGCTCTCAGGGTGATCTCAGAAGATCTGAGACCAAAGAGTAAATCATATGCGCTACAATACAGAGGTTTTGGGTTGTCTTCCATCTGTAATTCTTCTGATCTACTCTTTGGTTTTTGACTCTGAAGAGCCCCTAAAAGGTCTGAGGGAGAAAATGGCAAGAGATGGTGAGGAGAGAGGGGTGTCAGGTTACTGCCTTTGTCCATTGGTGATGTACCTCTTTGAGATATTAGGATCAAGCTCTTGCATGATGCACTTGGACAGCATTGCTGAAGGGTTTGGGGAAAGTTATGTCGGGTGGTTGTTTTTTTGGACAGAGCAAATATTTCAGTCTTGTAGAATTTATTTGCTTGCTAGCATAGTTTGTTCTCTAAAAGGAGGACTAAGCACATTTGGACCTGGTTAGTATTGGATGGAGGATGGCTAGGAAATCCCAGAAATTTATGTTGAAAAAGTAAAACGGAAGCAATGGCAAGCTACTTTGTACAATTGCAGTGACGACGATGATATACGCCACTTAACCGTAAGCAATTCAATATGTGTGACATCTCCAGATTTCCACTGAATAGTTTATCCTGCTATTGTTTCCTTTGTCAGCAAAAGGAAAAGCATGATGCGTAGGCACAAGGCACAAAGGCTTTTTCCTAGGCTCCATCAGTGGAAAGTCTTTGAAGATGAAGTTTACACTATCCCTGCTTCACTTTCTGGGCTTTTTGTAAGAGTTTGTGCTCCTAAGGAAAGCCATGGATTAGATTGCAGTTTTAAAAATATCTATGTTGATCCTTGGATTCCACAGGAATATTTCATGTATTGTCATCTATTTTTCTGCGTCCTGTGCAGCTGTACGATTTGGGCGCATCCCCAAGCGCGAGAAGCAAAGGATGTTGGCCGAGATGCAGAGTGCAATGAACAACATGGCTAATAACCAACTGAGTGCACAGTGCCTCCCTGAGAATCTGCCCACAGGACACCCGCAGTCCAATACCCTCTTGCTGGGCCACCAGTCTCAACTGGCACCTTCTTCCCCACCATCCTGTGCAGCCTCCCCACCCCAGATTTCTCCTTGCTTCTCCCAGTTTTCTCAGCAGCTGACACCTCCACGATCCCCAAGCCCTGGAGATGTCATGGAGGATGTAATCGCACAAGTGGCTAAAGCCCACAAAGAAATTTTTGTTTATGCCCATGACAAACTGGCTACAGGGCCCCAACCACCCACAGGGAGTAACAGCTCCCCTAGTTGGGACAACAACTGGTTGAGTAATGGCTACCGCACCAATGGGCTGCATCTTCAAAATGACAATTGGAACACTGGCTCTGCCGCTAGTCCTTCTTGCCACCAGAATATCAATGGACATAGGTTTTGTCCCTCTGGGGAAGCAGACCTCTCCCTTAGGCAAGGCGAAACCAGAGTCTTGGTAAGTGTTACTTTGCCATGGAAGTTCTCATTTGCCTTTCAAATGCAATTGTTGTTAAATTGTTCTCCTGCTGCTGCTGGTGGTTGGGTTTAAGATGTCCGGAAAATCAAGAACTTCCCTGGGATGGGAATGAAATTCAAATCAAGAAAGTTATGTTTATCTTAGCTATTTGGTTAATTATTCACCATGTGATTTGGGTGTATTTTTGTCTCCACTACTTCTATGTTCTGGATACTTATTAAAATTGGATTAGTTGTTCTGGTACCTTAAGAGAGGTTGCTTATTTACCTAAGGAAGAGTATTTGTTTTCTCTTCTGTTCTTGAAGCTTTCTGTTTCAAGAATAATCTGTTCTGCAGATTTTCTTTTTATTTCATAAATGATTGTGGACTATTTAGCAAACAATAACTGGAATATTTTTTAGAATAAAAAATAATACCCACCATAGTAGCGTTCAGTAATTTTTCAGAGCCTTTTGACCTCTGTTCGAGTGAAGGTCAGAGAATTTGCCCCATTAAAAACCTTGGGTGTGCAATCAGATTGCCCTTGCTTAGGAGGTATCTGCCAAAAATATTGGCAGGAGATGGATCATGCTTGTTCAACTATAGGCGTGCAATGGAAGGGATGTGTGCATTGAAAATCCTCAATATTTCACTGTGGTTGCACGATTACTACGTGAAAGCAGAGTTTTCATGTTGTTTTTTTTAAAAAAAGCAACAAGGAAATCAAAATTTGCTAAGATTTTATTTAAGAATGTACATAACAATTAGCAGGTAAGAAAGGAAAAGTTTTTTTTTTCTTAGAACGGAAAAAAATGTATGCAAACAGCCAAAAATGGTGCTTAAGAAGCTTTCTTTTTTGCAGGCTTACCTATTTCCAACCACTTAAATCCATACCCTTGTTTGTCCTTACATGACTATTTCCCCTCCCAACAGGCTTGCCCAGTGAATTGTCATTCTCATGGTTATAGTGGCCGCACATTTCAGGAGATTTGGGAGGATTTCTCACTGAGCTTTGTGTCAGCTGTACGAGAAGTTGTGGAATTTGCTAAACACATTCCGGGATTTCAGGAGCTGTCACAACATGACCAAGTCTCACTACTCAAAGCTGGCACATTTGAGGTAGGAAAATTTCCACCTACACTTAGATCCTCCTTAGTCACAAGCTATTAATATTCTGTGCCGGGAAATACTTCTTCCCAAAAACCTACTGCGTATTTGTAAACAGTGCAGAGTAAAGGTTGTTTTTAAATCCCATCACAAATTTTCATCTCTTTTTTTTTAGTACTGAGAAAGCATTGGAAAGACATTATATGTTGGCATTTTTCTTAAATTAATTAGAAATAATTAAAGATTGTTGTCAGGACAGTCTGCTTCTGGGAGGCTTTAATCTAGCCACACCAAGAGCAAAATAAGTGTTTTGAAAAACCAGGAAAAGAATTTGGGCTGAAATTCTGACAAATAGTTTTTGAGATCTTTGAAAGAAGAACAACCACCTTGTGATTTGATTGTTAGCATGCTTTTTGCAAATTAATAGTGGAGGAAAGGGTTAGGGCTAATCCTTACCAACATGACTGCAGGGTCTGGGATTGTTTGTGCAAACTCAGCAGTATCAGAAATTGTCCTTTTGTATCTTCATTTCATCTATACTGCAAACGAATGGCTTTTGTGGCACACCACTACCTTTGCCTTTTAATAAAAATGAGTTCCTATGGATGCCACTGGCCTGGCGTTACTATGTAAATGTTTTCCATTGTCACTACATATTTATTGACATTATAGTCAAACCTTTATGAATTCAAAATAAAATTAAGCCGTCAACATAGTTCGTACCAATTTGCCAGATATGTTTTACTGGGAATGTGGATATTTACATACATAGTAGCGGAGAAAGCTAAAAGGAACTTCATGCTTTATAGCCCATGAGATTGTCATATTTCTCAAGCTTATGCTATGATAGAGAGTTTGCATTAGATTCTTAAATCCATTGGCTTTGGAAGCATCTTGGAAGATTCTTGGCAGGAAACTCGAGTATTGTAAAATGGTGAATTACATACTAAAACTTGTATTCATGGAAAACTTGGTTACAACATTGTGAAGCTGTATGTGTGTGTGTGTGTAAGCCTCCATTTTTCTTCTTAAGTAGTCATATCGATGGGCTTTTTATAGCAGTGAAAGACATCAAGTGATTGATATAGTAAGATTCTTCATTTTGAGTCTGAAGTTGTTGCCATGGCATGAAAGGCACAAATTGGAATTATAATCCTTCCAAATTGTAATTATAATCTCAAAGTATGGAGATGTTTCTTATGTCATTTTGGTGTTTTTTTTTTAAAAAAATGCATTTGACCAGGGTTTGTGGGAGCATATTATATTCTGAAAGCTCTTTTATCTTTTTCTCTCCAACCCTAGGTGCTGATGGTTCGGTTCGCCTCCCTTTTCAATGTCAAGGAGCAGACTGTAACATTCATGAGCCGCACAAAGTACAACCTTGAAGAGTTGTGGGGGATGGGCATGGACGACTTGTTAACATCCATGTTTGAGTTCAGTGAGAAGCTTAGTGCCTTGCAACTATCTGAAGAAGAACTGGGCCTCTTCACAGCAGTGGTGCTGATTTCTGCAGGCAAGTATCCGTTGACCTAGATTGGTTCAGTCCCAGCATACCTTGTTTTCATTCATTTGCTGTCCTTGCCAATGGCTTTCATACCTCCAGATTTGTGATTCTTCACTACCCAATGTAACTAACCCCCAGCTCCCTCACACAAATCTTTTTAAGTCCCTACCTTCCAAATACTAGAAACCTTGTAGGTGTAACTGAAATTCTCCATATTCCTCTTCAATCCCAGAAGCTTCCCCTTCAACATTACATTTTAGCAATGCTATGTCCTCAGGGACAAAACCTTCGTTTGTTGTGAAGATGCATGGCGATGGTTCTTTAGAAATAATAACCAACTATGTTTCAAGGATTGTGATTTGCAGATCATCTCTGGCATGATTTTCTCTTACAATTGGGCATTCTTGTGACCTGAAGGGAGGCTACACATTTCTGATATACTGCAGTCTGGACTCTGGTTTTATGTACTTCTTTTGCAGCCTTCCTCTGCAGTACTTACTGTCCCATTCCTCTCCATGTAGATCGCTCAGGCATTGAGAACCCAGCATCGGTGGAACAGCTGCAGGAAACTCTGATCCGAGCACTGCGAGCTCTCATCCTCAAGAATCACCCCCAGGAGACATCCCGCTTTACTAAATTGCTCTTGAAGCTGCCTGATCTGCGCACCCTCAACATGCACTCCGAAAAGCTGCTTTCCTTCCGCATTGAGGCTCAGTAGAAGAGAGTGCGGGCAGAAATATTGCAAGTCCAGGCTCCTGACCAATTCTCCCTGCTTTATTGCACTAACCAGACAATTTTGAGCCTGGACCTGGCTGGCTGTTTATATGGGTATAGCAGCTGCTCCTACTGCCTGCTCAGATACAAACAGCACAACCGCCTTTGTAAATATATCCTTGTATATTGGAACTGTGTGAAGAGAATACCCCTCTCTTCCTGGCTGTGGTGCCAACTTCAGGAGAAAAATACAATGATAGCAAACTGTCTGGGTGGTTGTTCTTCCTCCTTTTGTTCACTTGTTGCTCTCCTAAGTTGAAACTACTGTGGGGATTGGGATCAAGTGTGGCATGATCCTTTGGCTGCTACCAGAAGGAAAGCAAGTCTTAAATAGAGGCAGGTAACTGGAGCCTCATTGTTTTTTTCTAGGAAGGGTGATATGGTCTGAAGTCCTGTAAAAACCAGTAGGTGAATTTAGGCTCACCTGCCTTACTTATTCCTTAAAATGTTCCATCTTTTCCTTTCTAGAGTAGGAGACCTGAGTCCCTGTGTGATAGGGCAAAATTATTTTGAAATAATGTCCCTTGTCAACAGAAATGCAAGGGAAATAACTAAGCCACCGTCTTTGAAATACTCCTGTCTAGCAGAAAGAAAAAAAGGCATGATCACCCATCCTCAGATTAAATTTAAATAAAATGAGGTATTCTGGCAATTGGCCTCTTTTTCCACGGCCTGAATGCTTGGTAAACTTTCTGTGTATAGGGGAACTGAAGTTTTACCCGTTAAGACAGGCTTTGATGGGTAAAATGGTAGAAGAAAACAATTGTGGAACAGATTTCAGCCCAACCTTGTACTCAGTTTTGGCAGTTAAAAGGAAGGATGTTATGCCAGCTACCATTTACCAGAAATGAAACACCAAAAGTCAGCTGGGGCTGTGAGTTTTTTTTTTGTCTTTGTTTAAGGGTAGGTTTGTTTGTTTTTTAATCATATATTTATTACATAAATATATAGTAAAATAGACCAGCAACAATTACCATAAAAATATCTTTCTTTAAAATCCTGACCAAAAACACAAAAAGGGTTATTTTTTTCCCCTGCCCCAGACTTTTCAGGGTTATTTTTTTTTTTTCAAAATCGCACGTCACAGACAAATTGTGATTGTCGTATTTTTTACATCAGCAGCTTCCTGCTTCCCAGATGCAAAAAAGGAAAAGGAAAAGGAAAAAGAAAACAGAAAAAAAAGAAAAAGGAGAGAGGAGAGAAAAGGGATGAGGCAGAGGGAATACTTCACCCACCTGGTTTTTCCTTCCCTCTGAACTCTTTCCCCACCAACCCAACCCCCCCTTCAGAAAACCCCATCTCCCAAATGTACATTCACTAATTCCCTGCTCACAGTTTCTTTCCCTGCTCTGGACTGCGAGGGGAAAACCACGATGCATAGTATATTGGGGTTTAAGTATAAAGATAAGTACAAAGTTGCCTCCTTATTGGAAACTCCTTTCTATTCTTCCATAATCTTTGATGATAATCTGGATTCAAAATTAAAAATAAAAACCCTTTCAGAAAGAAAGACAGACTGGCTGGGGTGATGGTGAAAAAGGTAGTGGGATACCATTTATAGGACTGCATGAGGTATGTATTGGCAAAGAAATACTGAGAGAAGGTGTGGGAATAATAATGTTTCTCTCCCCCCACCCCCCACATGAATAGATCTACAACGTGAAAAAAAACCTTCTTACCCATAGTCATTAAGTGCCCCACATGGTTGGAGGAAGGAACTTTGGGGCCCTGTGCCCTGAGAAGCAATATCTTTACTACAGATTGCGAAGGATTTTGCTTCTCCAAGAAGGGTGGCTCCCACCCGCATAGAAATGGCACGTCGTACAAAAGAGGTGGGAGAGATACTGTCTTCCTTGCACTGAACTCTGGGCAAAATGTGAGCATGGTGTGATAGGGAAAATGACACCTGAGGTGGCCAGGTATCAAAGTATGAAGTGTGGGAGGGATTCACATCCTGAGATCTTCACATCACATTAAGGATAAGTTATGACCCAGGCAGCAGCCTATGTATCCTACCCCAGATGACATAAGATGGATGACAGTGCCCCAGCAGACCTAAGATGGATGACAGTGCCCTCTACAGGTAAATGGGCACATAGGAATAAAGTCAGAAGCCTTTCTCCATTAGCAGCTTTCTTGCGTAGAGTGTCTTGCATATATAAATCTAGTACAAAGAAGGAGGGGAGAAAAAAGCAAATTCTACCTTTCTGCATTCAAACTCCTTGAACAAAAGCTATTTCAGCTCCCCCTAGGAGGTGGTGTTATGTATGTGCTGGTGATGGTGAGAAGAGAGAGTTTTAAATGAGGACTACAATCCAGATCCTAAAAGCATTTACAGGTAGTACTTATGGCCATTCATTTATGACCATTTGAAGTTACAAAGGTGTTGAAAAAAGTGACTTATGGCAGTCCTTGACCTGATAATCTCTGCTGCCAGCATGCCTGCAGTCATGTAATCACAACTTTGGTTCCCGGCAACTTGTGATTGTTGCAGCACACCCTGGGATCATGTAACTGCCATATGTCATCTTCCCAGCTGATTTGCGACAAGCAGTCAACAGGGCAAGTTGGATTTGCTTAACAGTTTCAGGAATGACAGCAGCAAAAAGATAATAAAAACTGGTGTGACTTGCTTAATGACTGCATCATTTAGTGAAAAGTTTCAGTCCCAATTGTGGTCTTAAGTTGAGGACTATATCTGCCATTTTAAAAGCTTAAGGGGTGCAAAATGCATTCATTCATTCCTTACAGCTGACGAGGTGATATTGGCCAGGCTGAAAAGATTTACTTTGGCTATAATGTCTTAGTCTTACCGATCAAGTAATCTCTGTGAAAAAGAGGTTCTTGCCTCTTCCTTGTAAGACACAACCAAATGAAGCTGGTTGTTTTACAACATGATGCTATTACTTGATCGTACTCCATAGATGTGGATTGAAACTATAAAGTCTGAATTAACCTAGTGTTGTAAATTCTAGCTGAAGCGATAATCTGTGCTAGTTCATTCACAAACTATTGCTATCTAACAATAATGCTATCCTACAAGCCATTATCATATAAAGGTCAACCGGATCATCATCCAAGTTTCATGGTCTCAAAAGAGGAAAAATCATTTTCTTAATTTTAAATACCCCAAGCTTGGCTTTCTATCTTAAGAAAAAAAAACCCAAAAGCCTAGCTTCTCAAATTATTTAAGGAAATACAGAATTTAACCAGATCACTTCAGCCTGCTAGGCAAGAACAACGAAGGGTTCATAACTCTACAGTGGGCGCTAAGCTGAAATCACAGAAATGTTTCTAATTGGACAGACCATCTCTCATTCCTTTCAGAGTCTCATAGGGACAACCAAACACATCAACGAAAGTAGTATAATTAGCCAAGTCAAATAAACTAAAACAAATAGCTGACATTTCTGCCTCCCCCTATGCTGCCTTCCATCTGAGACTTTGGAAGGAGGCTCTGCATGTATATAGAGCAAACTTGTTCGAAGTGTAGATGGAGTTTACACTTCATATATATAGGATATCTGTGCACAGTTGAAATAACTATACTTATTAAATATATATGCTCTAGATGAAGTCAAGCAGGAGGTTCTGCACAAACTCCCTGAAATGAATGAGCAGTCCCACTGGTTTCAGGTAGTGTCTAGAAGCTGTTCCTTTTCAGTTCAACTACACGTATTTTGTGTGTGTGTGTGTGTGTATGTATATGTATGTATATATATATGTATATATGTATATATATGTATGTGTGTGTGTGTATGTATGTATGTATGTATGTATGTATGTATGTGTATATATATATATATATATATATTCGTAGATTTTCACGGTAAAGGTATGTAGGTCTTGGTGTATTGGGTCTTGTCCGTGTAAGGTTGAGAATACCTTGGCAATGTTTGAGAATCTCATCCGTCATCTTCAGGCTGGTGTCTTCAGCCTCGTTCTTCCGGGAGAAGAAGAGCGCTGAAGACACCAGCCTGGATGAAAGAGATCTCAACAGACAGACAATCAAGATCTCAATACATATATATATATATATATATATCACACCTAAATAAGTTCAGGCTCCTTAATCCAATGTAATACAATTTGTGACTATTTTCTCAGGACTATAAAGCCGATCTGACATCTTGAAGTTCAGTATGTGTGGGAAATTCATAAAGGAGAGTACCAAAATACTATTTTATAGAGGCTGTACTATTTGATATAAGGCAATGAGGAATTATTATCCTGCCCCCTCCTCTCTGATAATCAGGGGCATCTTTACATGCTTTGTAGATTTCAAACATAAGATGTTCCAGTTACACCTTTTCAAGGCAGAACTAGTTTCCAAGTTGGGTTATATATAAAATATTTACAGAATTACAAATGCTGAACAGACTGTTCACTTGATTGATGTGTGAAAGTGTGTCCTTGCTGGCAACTTACAGAGTATGGTTAAGGCTTCTAGAAAGATGTAGAGAAGTGACCTCAAGATGGGGGTAGCGCTGAGGCTTGAATGGTACTTCAGCTGCCCTGACAAAATGGGGGAATATGAGACATTAGTGAAGTGAGGCCAAATGACAAACATGTTTGAGACAGAAACAAACAAGAATGGGGAAAATGAGGTAAGGTTAACAGTGAGAAGGAAAATGTTTGCAAACATGCAGAAACACATTTAAGATATACCTCAACTCTGCCACAAGTGCTTGGCAGTATAGTTTGAACCCAGAAAATAGGCAAGGCTCAGTACTTCTAGCTTTTAGGTATATTCAGCCAGGCACAGCAGGAATATAATCTTAGTATGGGAAAGAACAAACAGGGAATGCAAAACCGGCATGATAGAAACAGAGACCCACTGGCATGTGTGTATGAGATAGGGACCTTTTCATAGAGAAACAAATTTGTACTAGATATGTTTGTACCTCTTAAAAATATTAAAATACATACAGAATTTGTTAGCTTAAAATCACAAGATTGGACACCCATACATCTGAGGTAATTTACACTGCAGATTCACAAGTGCCTCATTTTCATTATTACACAAGTAAAACATTTAGACACGAGCCAATGCTGATAGGGTGTTAGGAACTCATCTGGGATCACCATAAACCAGAGTGTATCTTTCTCATATACCAGGAAGATGTTTATGTAGGAACACCACCCACAGTCAGAATAACATACCCAACTGAGATAAAAAAATACATGTGACCAGCTCTGGCCTCAGCACGGTCTCCTGGCAGCACCACAATGCCTAAACTGTTTCACGACTTGTGCCTTTGCTCAAACTCAGCTCAACCCCCTCCTCCCCACCAAAAAGGGAGGAAGGGTATTAGTTCTAATTGAAGGTGGGATTTGGAATAAGGTAATGATAGGAGGATTATTTGAGATCTCTTTTTTTAGGCTTCCGGGTTAAGGGGAAAACTGCAGATTCGTTACGGTACCTATGCAAACTTTTTCAGCCTGGCACGGAGCGTTATAAATAGTAAGACAGCCATAGTTTCTGCAGCCCTCTGCAGGCAGCAGAAGTATATAGGTAGTCCTTGTTTAGCAACTGTCAGTTATGACTGATGAAAAAAACTATGCAACTAATCCTTGCATTTATAACCTTACAGGTCTGTAAAGCAAAGGAAACTGACATAAGATCGCAAACACAATTGGTTTCACTTAACAACCACTTCATTTAACAACCAAATTGCCAGGGATAAATGAGGATTACCATGTAGTTCGATGTTATCAAAAGAAATTAACCTCCAGAGGTTTATTTTTCTCTTTTAAAAAACTATGTGGCAGATTTTGGGGTAAGAACTTGAAAGGCTGGCTGCTGAGGGAGGGTAGTAAGTCAAGAACTAGCACTAGGGAATAATGTGTGTCTTTCAGCTGAGACTGTCCAGCTGGGGCTCCTTGATCTGTGGGAGAGAAAGCGGGGAAGGAAAAGAGAATAAAGAGGCTGACCTGAGGCATGAATGTCAAATACACTGAAACGGTTTTTGGCAGGCAGGCTGGGGAAGAAGATCTTAAAAACTGTTATTTTAGGTCAAAATCAGCTTTTTATTTTTTATGTATTGCTTATTCTTATTCTAACTGAAAATAAGAAGGATTATGAGGTCTTCCAAACACTGTAAAGTTTTGCAGAATGGTCGGCTTCAGGAATCTTGTTTTCTGCCTCTCTCTTTTGAAACAACAGCCCCTCACTTGGATGCCATGAGAATTTAGACAACTGGAATACAATGGTATAAAATTAAGGCTGAAGATAAGTTTATCAGTTAAAAAGTGATCTGAAAAAGGATTTATTTGGGATCTTGTCCACAATACTTTGGCTTCAACTCAATTAAATGGAATTTATGGAAGCTGAACTTTAGAATCAACCCAGATGTTTGAGCCAATTAATAATATCATTCTGATTTTCTTTGGAGAAAACTCATCAAAGTGGCTAGGTTTGCTTGCAGAAAAAAGCAACAACTTTTGAAAATTCCTCAAAAAACGGCATTCTTCATGCTTATTTGTGCAGGATTTCTTGGCCTAAATAAGTGGGCAGAGCATCCTAGAATACTCTAGAAATTTTCAAAATGCCATGTAAGAAGCACAATGGCTACAAATTCACTGCTTCCAAAGGAAGATACAGAAATATTTTATATACTGGCCACATTTGTAGTATATGCCAGCTTGGGACAAACATTCCATCTTAAGTGAGCAAAAAGAAGTAATTTTTTAAGAAGAGAATTTCAAATGGCTGATTCTTTTTCAACCTGCCCTTATGCTGGTTTTTAGATATTTTTTTAGCTGATCAATCCAATTCTCTTTTATATTTACATTCATTTCTAACCTAACTGAATTGATATTGTTTCAAACTCCTTTTACAACTGAATTGATTGTGTTTCATGCATGTGTATGTGCATCTAAAGACCTCAAATCTCCTTCAAGCAACACTCAACTCTTTCAGATGCTATATTCATCACTGACCCAAGGAGGATTTCACACATTCGGTTGTCCTTAGAACTACCGAATGTGTTGATTCAGTAAAAACATTGCTTATGTGATCACCTTCAACTCAACAGCAGCTCATTCATAACAGAAAACCACCAGTATGGAAGGTATATGCTAATAAACATGCTTGAGGCTTAGAAATTACATACCTTGCAAAGCATCTCAATTTCTGAAATGGATAAGAATGGGTTGGGAATACTAACCAGCTTTGTGTAGTGCAGATACATTAGTGAAAGCTGTACCTCTCCCTAAATGAAATACGAATAAGGATAGAAAATTAGTTAGCCAGTAAAAAACCTTTTGACACATTTCTGTGATACTTGGGATGCATTAAAATCTTTTCAGTTTGGAATGAATAAATAGATGGGAAATAAAGAGTATAGAAAGATAAAAAGTAGCTTGAGTTGAGTTCAATTCCTGATTACATGGATAATTCTGAATGTCTTTTCCTTGTCAAAATTTATTCAATATTCCAGTTAGAAAATACACATCTCAGAGATCTAATTTCAAGCCAAATCCCTGAGATGCATAGAAACTTAAGGAGTTTTTTTGTTTCCTTTCTTTACAACAGTTGTATGCCAGCAGCCCAATCATGGACAGTGGGTGGATGTGGTGCTGAAATACTATTGCAGTAGTAACAGATTGGTTTTGAAAATACAACTGGAAAATGGTTAAGTAGAAAAAGGCTCCTGCCTGAAAACCTGGTACAGCCTATTGCTGTTTTAACAAGACTGTTTAACAGGACTACATAAAGTCGAAGGACAGTGCAGGAGTTACCAGTGGATGGGAGTCACAAACTGATAGCTAATGCTCTATTTTAGTTATTCAGTGAGTTTCAGTTTAAGCTTTCAGATTTTGTGGTAACTCTTTTCTGGCCGCAAAACTGGTTCCTACTACTCACATCTGTAGAAATTCCTAAAAAATTTCCACTGGAAGAGTCATGGAAAGAAAGCATTGAAAAAAAGCTAAGGAACCTTACGGCCTTACTGGGAAGCATCCATATTTAATTCTGAATAAGAATGGGTCTTGCATAGTGGGAAAGCAGATGATTAAGGCTGGGTTCACACATTATATGTTTTAACCATGATTTAATGAATAAATTAACTGAGTTCATAAAACATGCAAAACCATGAACTATGGCTTAGAAAGATGGCTAAGTTTCATACAACATGCTAAGCTAAAATCAAGGAAAATCACATTGTATCTTAACATAACGTATGAAGCCAGCCTAAGAATAATGCAGTAGGCTAAGAGTAATGGTTGTATAAAAAAAAAGTCTACCAAGAAAAAGGGGAAGCTGCTTTGGATGGTTATACTAACACTGGGCACTATTTAAAAACCTACTAAACTGTGATGATCTTAGCACAGAAGAAAGCTCTGGGCTCCTGAAGCAAAACAAGGACAGCAGAGAGGTACCTACAGGTCACAGCCAATTCCTCCTGTTTTAATCAAATACTGTGCTTCCCTTACCTAATACTCCTTCGAGATAATTGTTTCCATGCTCTAACTTTACCCAATTGCACCACCAAAAGCAGATATAGCTGTCAAAATCTCCAACCTGGAACTAAGCAAAGGCTGTTCTTGTGAATAAGTGCTATATAAACCTATGTGGATAAGTGCTATATAAACGTCTATGGCAGAACACTTGCATGGCACCAGAGAGGTCCCACATTCAGTTCATAGAAACTCTTATTACCAGAGTATGTTTTTCACTCTCTGAATGAGGGAGCAGAAAATGATGTTTCCATGAAAAATGCAGCCCTACCTTTTGTGGAGGATTCTGAATTACCAGAAACCCAAACAGTCAGATCACTTCATTTCACTGCTCTCCAGCCTCCCGTTCTGCTTGACTCTCGGGTGCCATCGCTGGGGAAAATGGCCTGAAGCATTGGGGACTGCTGCCCGCCCAAGGAGAGAATACTGAGCTACAGAGGACACTGGTCTGCTTCCATTTAAGGCAGAAACTTATGTCCATAAAGTGAGTCTTTGATTCAAGTCCAAAGAGGGTATTTTCCATCAAACCTTTAAGATATAGGATCAGGGCCTAGCAAAAGAATTTTAATGGCCACTTTGAAGCAAATCCAGTGATTTCGGTAGGATTTCCTTCTGGTTAAAGGAGTTCAGCCTAATTAACCCCTCTCTCTCACAGACACAGGAACAAACACAATATATATGCTCTCTCATACACACAAGCACACATACCTCATTTTGTTGCACAGGGAAGATTAATGTAAGAGGGGAACTGTTTACCAAAGACTTGCAAGCCTGTTTCATCGGACCAATAAGGATTTTAGAAGGGACGGGTAGTATTAGAGAATGGCAGAACAATGAGGGTTGCAGCAAGAAGAGGCAGTGTTTAGTGGTCTGAGTAAACTATCTATTCAGAAAAGCTGGATTAAGTATGCAGGAACCTAAGTTTCTAATAAGCTGTGTGCATATTGTGTAGGTGTACAGGGAGTAGCATGTTATGACATAAGTAAAATAAGAAAACACCAGTCTTTGAAATTAGCCAACCAGACTATAAAGTTCCTCATCTTTGGGTGCTTTTCAAATTGTTATTGCATGAATATGAGGCTTTGGGGATAGTTTCAGGCAAGTTTCTTCAACATCTAAGCTGAACAGAAAAGTTTTCTCCTCAAAGAAACCCAGGATTAGCTCATATCTTCAAGGCAAAACTTCTGCATCTTCTCAAGATACATTATTTCAATGGACCCAGTTTTATTCCTTGGGGAAACAACAACTGGGAATGGAGTTTCCTCTGCACTTTAAGCACAAACATCTAACTCCCACATCAAGAAAGGCTGAATGCTGCTCTAAGAAAAATGGAATAATTAAGAAAAACCACAAATGTGGTCTTATTTTTCATAATGTATCCTGTTTTTGTACCAGAGGTATGTATTCCACACCACTGGAAATCCCACTTAAGGTCTGTTCTGAGGTTTCATTGGACTTCATAAACTGTCTTTACTGCCATACAAGTTAGAAACTTGCTTTTTTTAAAGAAAAAAAAAAAACATGAGACTGTTAAGATCTGTATTCAACATCACATTTGATGACTGGGGAACAGGCATTGCCTTGAATATTATCCAGTATGATTGCTGGCATTTAGGATCCCAGACTCCTTTCAATTCAAGCCCAGCAATTACTTCCCCATTTAACCCCATGTCATTTAAAGATGATATAAACAAAGCAAAAATCAAACAAACAAACAAAAAAAGCAATTATGTTTTTCCAACCCAAATTTTTGTTTGTGTGATTTTTCTTTTCTTTTTTGTGAACAGACCCGTACAAAGATTTTTCTTCTCAATTAAAAAAAATTATACATATTTATATATATATATATATATTCTGTATATTAGCTTAAATTGGAGCTGAGTTCTCCATGCGCCGGCCTCTGAACCTTCAGATGGTACATCCAACATGCACCCAACCCAACGTGTAACACTTCCCACGGCGTCTTGAATGAGGTAAGAGGTAAAGGGTTTCTTTTTCCAACGGAAACCATGTGACAGAGAGAAAGAACAAAGGAAGGGGGGAATAAAAATATACCCCTCTCCCGAGTAACATCATATTACAGTTGCAGAAAAAGAAAAAAGTCTGGCTATTAAGTTGACAAGAAATGGATCTATCACAGATAAAGCAGTCTAGGAGAGATAGAGAAGTCTGATCTATTAACAGTGTTAAGTGCCAAAATACTTGCATTAAGGTGATCACAGTCTGGCTTGCATTAAAGGTGAAAAAGACAGGAAGAAAGCGGGAAGCTGGTGGTTGTTATCTTGTTTTTGTTTTTCTCTTTAGAAATATCTCCTCCAAGGGCAAATCTTTAGAGTGGGGATTCATAACTGGATGTTCCATGTCAAATATGGCCCTATGTACCAATTGCTCCACCTTCCCCAAGCATCAGCCAAGAGGCAAAAATACAGGATTAAAGGCAGGGCTGGTGGCTATTAAAATGGGGTTGTTAGGCCTGATCACAATTTACCATATTCCCCTTCTCCAAATGATGTTCTCATAAAGCTATCTTCTGGCCAGAACTTCAGAGGTTCTATTTTCCAACAACCAGTTACAACCACATAAGCACAACACTAAATAATGACGAAAAAAAAGCTGAAATCAAATGGAAACAATATCTAATTTGAAAAAATTGAGGTGTTTTTCTCTTACCAGCTTGGCCAATTCAGTTTTACAAATGTGGGTAGCCTGCCTCCAAGTTCCCAACTGGATCACCTCTGATACAGTTCATGCAACCTGAGGCTTGGGGCATTGCTCTGCCCATGACAGTTCAAGTTAGGCAGAATGACCCTCCTTTTGTGCAAGGAAGTGCATTTGAATATTATTTCATTGATCAAACACCCTTCCGAAAGGGAAAATTAGATTTCATCAGGCCAGGATAACCTTTCCAAC
Source organism: Naja naja (assembly GCA_009733165.1). NCBI lineage: Eukaryota > Metazoa > Chordata > Lepidosauria > Squamata > Elapidae > Naja > Naja naja. The sequence goes on along the minus strand of CM019155.1, from coordinate 101,521,250 downwards.
AGGCCTTTTAAGAGAAACCTTTGCCTTTTCTTCCCATGTGCACAGATACAACTGGGACTACAAAAGGGCCAGTAATTCAGAAGTGCAGGGGGACATGGAATGCTGTAGGAGAAAGAGAAGTTATTATGCAGAGCCTACAACCTCTTAATACAGAAAGGCTGTACAATCCTGGGTTGGAAAGGGTGTGCCATGTCCCCAGTAATTTCACTGTCTTCATGTTTTCTGTATTGCTAAGTGCCATTCCCCCCCCCAAAATAAGAAAGAATTGAAACCTAACTGTGATTCTCTTGGAGCATTGAAGGGTTAGGATTTCTCCTATTTTCTTCCCCAGAGAGAAGGGCGTTGAAGGGAGGGTGCAGCAGGGCAGCAAGAATGCTAGTGCAGAAAGAAGTGTACCGCCACGTGGCGTGGGAAAGCGTGTGCAAAGAATTAGCAAGGGCCATTTCAAAGCCCAGTGGGAACATTGCATGCAGCCTTTCAGCTGGGAGGGGGCAGCAGGTGTGGGTGGGAATCTGTTAAATCCACCCACCTTGCTGAACATGGAGGTAGATTGGCTGAAGCTTTGGGGAGGGAAAAGGGCATTGGGACAAGGAAGAAGGCTGATGAATATACCTCTCAACACTGGAACACAAAGCAGGCACCTCTTAAGAAGCAAGCCCTGCAGTGCCATTCAAAGCAATATAGAAGAGATCTTGTCATCTGTTTCCCTATTAAGGGAGGAGCTGAGGGGAAGGATTTTATCTCACTCAAAGTGCATTTGTCCTTCACATGTGGACCTTCAGCCTCAATTTTAGGTTTATTCTTTTTTTTTTTTGCAAAACATCTGTGACCTTCCTCCTCCCATCTGCCCTTAATAATTTAATAGGATTTCTCTTTTCCTCTCTCTCTCTCTCGGTTCCATTTCTTTCTTTCTTTTACAAAAAAAGTGCATTTTCGATTTTAGCCTCCCAGGGAGGATAACTAAATGCTAAAGTTCTTAAAGAAAAAAACAACAACCAAACACACTCTGACGTTTCCTGGGACTGTTATGTGCAAAAGAATATATATATATATTTATATGTAGATATATTTATATATATTGGTAATCAAGTCCGTTTAAACGAGAGAGGTTTGATCAGGGCTCAAGAGGTGCCAATTGTTTCCAGTGTTGTGGGGATGTGTGAGGGGAGGCAGAAAACTTTTCTTTAAAGAAGGGGAGAAAGGCAAAGCATTTTGGAGGGAGGGGGGAGAGAACAATATGTGGATTGTTTTTCTCTTTTTTATGTTAAAGTTTAAGACAGACATTTCACCCTAGAAAGATGACTTTGGACAACAGGGGACATAACAAGGGGGCAGGTGGGAATTATATTATTATTATTTTTTTTAAAAAAAAATCTGCCTAGACAAAGAATGTGTTGGCTACTGCACATGTTTACCTCATAACCCAGATTTTGTATAGCATTGACTTTTTTTCATGGCCCACCCCCTGCCAAGGATGCCCTTGCTTCCCCTATCCAGGGGATTCATTGATGCTGACGTGCAATATTTAGAAAAACAAAACAAAAAACGGAAAAAAAAGAAAAGAAAAAAATGAAAACAACAAAACAGAACAAAACAATGAAAATCTGTTGTGTCCGAGGTGATGAGGTGAGGGCCTTGTAACCCAAGTCCAGACATCGCCCCAGCCCCAAATTGCCCCATGTCCCCAATTCACCCACGCCACCCTGTTTGCCCCCCTCCCTCCATCCCTCCTCACGCCCTAAACTTCCTGATCCTCAAAGACCTCAAGGAAGAGTGGGGGGAAGAGCTCCGTGGGGCATTCCACCTTCATGTGCAGGAAGCGGCTGGCATGGCAAGCCCCAATCATGCGCAGGTCGGTCACCTTCATGAGGAGCTTGGGCCAGAAGTGGGGAATGTTGTGTTTGCGATAATTGATGTAGTGTTCAAATGCCAGCAGATAGGTCTCTTGGCATTTCTCAATCTTATCAACGCAAATAAGCCCACTGCGATCTGCAAAACGAATAGAAAAGAGGACACACATCAGGCAGGCTGAAGCTTCATGTGTAAACTTGCCCCCCTGCAATCAACCAAGTTGCCCCAATCCCATGTTATCTTTCTGACTCACTAAATCTACCAAACTGTCATTGCTCAGATTAGAATTAACTCTGTGTCCTCCGTGTGGGCAAAGCACAGCACCTGAAGTTCAGCCTTAGTTTTTTTCTGCTCCCGCACCCCCATAAAAGAGAGCATCCGCAAATGTGCTTGTGTTCTGACCCAATCGGGTTCCAAAAGAGCAAACACCAGACAAAGGCAGCAGCCCTCACCTTTTAAGGTTTAATCAACAAATTCTGTTTCTTCACAGATAAAAGGCTGCTTCCAACTAATTACCTCCAACAAGAAAGAGCCTTGCCAACTTGTTTATCAAGGCTGCCAAAAACCCAGAGATAAGAACTAATTTCCAAGAGTTTTCAAATAATAACTATGATGTTCATGAGGCTGAGTCTCAGACCATCTTTGCCTTCTGCAAAGAATGCTTCTACAAACCTGGTTTTTATCCTCTTGAGGGAGGGGCCATTACCTTGCAGCCTTACTCCTGAGTCACCTGTGCTGCTGTAACTGCTCTCTCCTATGAGCAGCCCTGTGTGCATGCGCACTTGGCACAGGCTCCTCAGGAACCTCCTCATCACTGCTGCCAGCCCCCACAATCTCTGAAGGCAGCAGTCCACTCCCTAATGGTCCTGGCCCCTCATCTGAGTCCTCGCTCTGCTCAGCCCTCCACACCTGCTGCCAGCTAACCACAACAGCTTGCAGGAAGAGACAAAGACTTTGTGAGACATGATAAGATCTTTGTCAAAGTCTGTAGGAACTGGCCTGACTGGCTACTTTAGGCCCAAAGGATTAAAGTTCCTATTCCTACTCTAGTTTTTTAGATATACAGTTTTTCTATGTATACGAAAAGACTCTAGAGATTAAAAGTGGCCCTTTCTCACTGCTTACAGCTATGTTATAATGATCTTCAGGAAAAGAATACAGATAGCCCTCACTTAAGGGCTATTATTGGGACTGCACCCAATAATAGTCTCATTATATTACGACTGTCAATAAGCAATTCTATCAAATGTTGCTTAGTGACAGTCATAATATAATGAGAATGACTTTTCACTCTGAATCACTCAATACTATCTTCAATATGTCCCTCAAATTAAACTGACCATGTTTCCTTTCTCTCTGGTTTCTCAGTGCAACTTTCTTACCTGAACATAATGATGCATGCAGTCCAGTTAATGACATCTAACCTGAATTCAATTTTTCAACACATCCAAAGGCCACTTTAACTAATCCTACAACTGATTGACTGAAGCCATTAAATTAACCCTCTTCTTCATTATTTAATATCCTTTTAATCTTCCAACCATTCACTAGCCAGGTACAGCATCCCCTAATTCCACAAATGTGACACATATTCTGCTGTAGCTGGAGATTTGAAAAACTGTGAAAAAATATACCTAAAAATACAAACCTATTGATGGTCAAGGCCTCACTTAGGCATTGACAAATCCGAAGTTGCATGTTGCCCATCCTTGACCTCAAGGAAAGGTTGCAGCTAAGATGCTAGCCCACAAGCAGCCAAAAGTTCAGGTTCTACCTTCTCCGCAAAGTACAACTTTAATCTGTAGTCTTACAAAGCTATTGATAATTAACAGGGAAAATACTGAGCTATATGCAGCCTTGGTCTGAGTCCAAGCTTGAATAATGCCAATCACTTAAGGGGCATACTGAGAGCATAATCCATCCCCTACACATACCTGAGGACATGAGCAGCACAGCCTGGAGTAGTGCCACTTCAGTGTCATCCAGGCTGAAGGCAGAGAGGGATTTTCCCAGATCAAAGATGGCATCTGATACAACACCCAAGCCACCGTTCTTCAGCTGCTCCCGCTTGACGGCCATTTCACCACTGAGTGTCAGGGTTTCGCTTTCAGGGTCATAACGCACAGCTGCCCGCAGTGACATAATCTCCATGCAGCAGCCCTTCAAAAGGATGATCTGGTCCTCACAAGGCAGCTAAAGGCAGAGAAAAGCATGATCATAATAGGCTTCCGGAATGCATGGCTTTCATATATATACACACACACACTTTCTAGGGGAGAAAATCGGTGCATTTTCGTAATATACAAAGACAAGGAGTGGCTGTGCTATCAATATTGGGACCCAGAAATTCAAAGAGTACACACTTCTCTAGGTCAAAGTAGCAGGAAATCAAGAGCCAGAAGTTAGTTGTGGTAGGAAATGTGATGCTTCTTTTGAAAGTCACTTATTTGCAGGAATTGTTCTTCTTTTAGCGGTTGGCTCTGTTCACCAGGAAGCTAATTGAAATTTGCCACCCTCAGCTAGTTAGATATGCTCCCAGGACGGCTATTAGACCACTGACGAATAACAGGTTACTGCATGATAATTCTCGAAAATTTACAATTTACGGCCTGAGACAATATTCCTTCTCTCCTACATTTATGATCAAGTCCCTGGTTTCCAATTTTGGCTTATTTATCCAGCCTGAACATTTTGCAGGCATAATAAGATAGTTTGTGGTAATTAATTCACTTAATTTAAAGCCATCATGTATGAAATTCTCAAAGAAGACATTTTACACTGTTAACATTAATGCTGTATAATATAATAATAATTTTACAGAACATTAGTATAGAATAAAGTGATGTTGGTGGTTCAGAATGTTCTTGAATCCTGTCTTTGTCTTAGCATGCTGTAAAAACCCACCCACTCAATTTCTCTACATAAATAAGACTAAAAGAAGAAAACAGAAAAACTATTTTCTGAAAGTATGATGAAGGAGGCCCAACTATATTAATTAATTAAGGGAAGGACTCAGTGTAGATTTACCTGATGTTCTCCATTTGTACAACCCACACCCTTATCATCTTCAGCCTAAACTACTGCAATACAGGTAATCCTCATTAATCATCCATTTGCTCAGTTGCTGAAGGGACTTTCAGCTGGTCCTTAACAAAATTTGGACCAACTCAGTCTTACTTACTTTAGGCTTTTGACAACCTGCATATGCACCACGTGGTTCTCTTCCCTGCTCCCATGCATGCCATACTATACGCCTTTACCATAACGGCCACGGTGCTCTTTCACATTGGTGCATCCAGGGACTTTTTTTGCATACTCCCCATTGGCGAGTCAATCAAGGCTTCCATTCATGTTCTGCCCAGGGCCTGCCTGTCACATTAAAAAAGGCCCAAGTTGCACCAGTTAGAAAGAATATCTTTTCTAGTTGGAGCCTTCTTTCACACTCTGGGATTCTTGTGCAAAACAACGCTCTGGGAAGGGCACAATGGAGGCCCTGGGTGGGGTGGGGGGAAGAGAAGCTTTGGCTGCACTAGGATGAAACAAGGCAGTGTGAAAGGAGGTTCCGTCTGATAAATAGTGTGAATGGTGGAGTGATGTTGGGCAGGGCTGAACAACAGTGGCAGCTGTCAGCGTTGGGTAGATAGGTGGCTAAAAGGGCAGAGATGGAGGGGAGATAGGCAGATGGAAGTGGGGGTTAAAGAGGAGGCAGGCTCTTACTTAGCCATGGCAAAGGGCTGGGAAGGAATGGCTTGGATAAGGCTGGGTCCTCAACTAACGACTGGTGGGATTTAGTTAACAACAGCAATCAGGAGTGTGGAGATTGCCGTCACTAAGGAATGCATTCATGTGATGTCATGCTTTAATATTGCATCGCTCAGAGATGGAAATTCTGGTCCCAATTACTGTAGTTAATGGAGAACCATCTTTAGACCTCAACTGAGGCTGCCTTTGAAGGCTACTCAGAAATTGCCATAGGTGCAAAACACGGTGGACCCTTGGCTTGTTGCTGGCAATCACTGGCTACAGCAGTGATTTTGTGGCATGGCCTTGGTTGCCAGTGAGTTTCCAGGTATTGGTCAAAGAGCTGCCTTTATGCTTTGGCTTCCTGATGCTTTCAGGATCATCTCCTTCATGCCGAAGGTTGGGGGGAGACTGAAGGCAGTTGACTCCCCACTGCAGCTCTATGACTTTAGAACAGCCTATCTCTACCCCCACCCCTCAGGTTTACAGTCTTATCTTGATGGCATTTAGATATGGTAAAATGGTATCATTCCAGAAAATCTTTAATTATAACCAGCTGCCACTGGGACTGGGTGATGATGGGTGTTATTTAATTTGTTTCATCTGTTATATTTATTGATCTTCTGATGTAAACTGATGGTATATTTCTTTATATTGGAATAGGTGATATACAGGAATTGGAATCATCATTATCACCATCATAATCATTTGTCCACCTTGGGAATTAGGCCTTGGGCTTAGGCCCCCTCTTCCTTCAAATGTTTCTCAAATGCCCCTCTACTTTCAATACTTCCTGGAGTTCCTATTTGCCAATCTGCTGCTTCAGTGTAATATTTTCCCTCTCTTTTAGTTAAGGATTTCTCCTGTACAAAATGATTTCAGTCAAGCAGGAATCACAAACTGGATATGACAATATCATGGTATGCCCAGTTAACTAGGCCATATGATTGTATCCCTGAAAGCAAATCTGCTATAGCCGAAGAATCTTCTTGGTTGGTTAAGTTTAACAAAACTAAGCAAAATCTATTCAGGCTACCATGTATTCTAAGTAACAAGAGCTATATTCTTTTTGTAGTGATTCATGAGCCATTCCATAAAAGATCATGGAAAATGAGGGACATCATTTGATACTGTGATATAAATATTTATGAAATTTCATTTTCCTTTAATTTAGATCATCCTTTAACCTTGCAGACATAGGACGAACTGATTATACTTGACACTTATCTTCATAATTCCCTATCATCTCTTGTGTATGTAAAGAGCTGAAGTAAAGTATATGACCAAAATAGGGCTGGTGAAACAAACCTATTAAGACCAAAATCTTTCAGACCAGGACTTGATGAGAGGAGAGATGGCATGTAAAGATATAAAGATACTGATAATGTGAGCATATAAATATTCCTCAATTTATAATCATAATAAAGCCTGCCCATTATGGTTACAAATCATGATGGTCCTAAAATAAGTCACCAAGTAACCAGATTTTACAATCTTTTTTTCTGCAGTGGTCGTTAAGTCATTAACGTGAACCCACTGTTCACTCTGGGGCATTTTTGTTGAAAAAATGGAAGACCAGTTTTCTACAAAAACATAAATTGTGGTCACATGATCATGGGACATTACAAAAGCCTGTAAATAGAGGCTGGTTACTAAGCATCCAAAATATGATCATGTGATTCCAAGAGGGTGGTAGCTATTGTAACTTCAGAACCAGATTGTAAGTATCTTTGGGGGAGGGGTCTCCAATGTAACTTTGAAACATCATTAAGCGACCAATCATAAATCGAGGACTGCATATATATACTGTATTCCTATGTCTTCCTAACAATCAACCAAAAATAGTTCTAATTATGATAAAAGAAGAATGTAAGGAGAAATTCTCTGGAAGTGCAAAACTTCACAGCCAAATAATCAAATTCCTCCATTCTCTCGTTGCTCACCATCCTTTGCTTACCTCTGAAAACATGGGCAGTTTTTTGGCAAAATCCACCACACGGGTGATGGCAGGGGTGATGATCTTCGTAAACTCACTGAATGCCTCCAGGTCTACTTTGTCTCCATCAGGCATGGAGGCCATTGGTGACTGACCAATATCTTCAGGCTACAAGTGGGAGAAAGAAGCAGCATTAAATGTCTGCAGAGAACTAACTTGGGAGACCCTAGACAAAAAGAAATTTATCATCCACCCTAACACTGGAAATATAACTCTTCATCTGTCGATAACTTTTCCTTCTCTCAACTTCTGTACAAGGTGATCTCTTTAGGTTACATATCCTTTCTACAATTAGCACTGAAATAATATTATTAAAATATTTTAATATTTTAATTATTATTTGAATAGATTTTATTTTTAAAAAATTAAATTAGTAAAAGCAATTTAAAAGACCAGTTTTAGCAGATATTACTCTGCTATAACACACTCTGCAAGCGTAAGAGTCACATGGCTGAAAATACAAGTTTCTGTCCCTTGAGGCTGGGAAGATGAGAATCCATGGTTCTACTCCAATGCACTAGTTTGAGAATGACACCCATCTGCCTTTGGCTGTTCTGGATTTGAGTGCTTTTGAAAAAGCAACATCAACCTTGGAGAACCTCCACCTGCTTTCCATTGAAAATATGGGAAGTTTTCCATACTTCGTTTCCCAGTCATTTGGCATACTCGGGAAGACCCTGTTCAAACCATGCGCTCATAAGGCCCAGAAGCCTCCATCTCTTAGGTTTAAATTTCTTTCTTATACGCAAGCAGTTCAAGAACAAGGCCTGTTTAGTTTCGTCATATGAACTGAACAGTAATGCTTTTTAGTCCATTTTAGAATAAATTTTGGGACCACTTCCTCTGTTCAGTAAGAAACTGCTGCATACTATAAAGGCTACAGGAACAGACGGAGCAATCTTAACCCATGACCCCTTCAGTCTGCTGGCCTATTTCCTCTCCCCACCCCCAAGCCTCACTTTCTGTGACCTCCATGTCCTGACCTGCCCTGACATTAACTGATTATGGCCAGCAGAGGGCACTCCGAACCAGCAATTCCTGCTCTTCTTAGAAATAGGGGAGGAGAGAGGGGTGGCTTTGAGGGGTTTCCATTCCATCTGTCCTTGATCAGAGCTGAGAGGTCACAGCTGTGTCCATTTGCTCAAGCAAATTAACCCTTCAAAGGTACTTCTGCAGCACTGAATCTGCTAAATCAGTATTTTCTAACCTCAGCAACTTTTAAGATGTGTAGATTTCAACTTCCAGAATTCTCTAGCCAATATGTGACCATACACTAGAAGCAGAGGTCTCCAAACTTGGCAACTTTAAGACTTGTGGACTTCAACTCCCAGAATTCTCCAGCCAGCTATTCTCCACAAGTCTTAAAGTTGCCAAGTTTGGAGACCCCTGATTTGAAGTTTGCCAAGGCTGAGAAACAGTATGCTAAACTATGGCACGGAAAGTAGTCTTAATAAAAATGGCTTTATCATCAGGTTTATGCTGACTCTGAGCTTAGTAGAATTGTTAACATTCAAGATGGATTCCAATTTTCTCATGTTAATCGCCTGGCAAGAGATTTGTACATTTTCAAAAGCAAAAGTGCAAATAATGTTAAATGCATAAAATACTGTTGTTTTTTCAAGGGCTGGGCATATATGCTTTTATCACCAGTACTGAAATAAAATAAGCTTATATATTAGCCAGACAATTTATATACGAGCGTGAATGAAAAAGAGAGTTAAAAACTATACTCTATTCCCTGGTCCAAAATTTATTCAAATTCAAATTAAATGGAACGAGAAAAAGTTTAACAGAGACACCATACAGCTATGCCTCAGTTTTTAAAAAGTGCTCACAATTTGGAATAAATCTATACAGCGTTTTATTAAATCATGAGTCTTCTGATTAATGTGATTTTAGCACATTAAGATTTTTTTGGTGCAAAATGGTACTTTTTAATGGTACAAAGCTAATTCATAGTACCTTTCTTATTTTTACTCATAAATGGAGAGTTGCAGAAGAGCTAGCATATAGCTGAAATGTGTACTTACTAAGTATTTTAATTAGTTAAGTGGAATGTAAATAATAATCAACTTGCATTTGCTTTTTCCAATGGTTGAAAACACTGGCATTAGCTCTGCAATGATTCGTACAGTGTTTCTCAACCATGGCAATTTGAAGAGGTGAAGACTTCAGCACCCTAACCAGCATTCTGGGAGTTGAAATCCACACACCTTCAGGTTGCCAAGAATGAGAAATGCTTAAGTCCAACAGCAGCACAAAACAGAGGCATGTGTCAAATTGCATGTACATTTTTTGGTAACCAAACTTGATGCCCATAAATTATGCATATATTCACTTATTCTGCTGGACTTACTTTTGATCTATCAGATCCTGGGGAAAGCCTGGGGTATAAAGAGATCTACAGAGAGACATAGACTTTCAGAAGAAAAACAGGGGCAGAAAATATTGCAGGCAGACCTTGCTCAATGACTCTAACTGGACTGAAAACTGTGGCTAAGTAAAGTGGTCGTTAAGTGAAACATCATGTGACTGCACTGCTTAGTAGCGACAGTTCTAGCAGTCCCAGTTGTTGTTGTTAGGTGAGTCACCTGTGATTGTTTAATGAGACATCACGCAATTGCAATTTGCGACCTCTTGCTGGCTTCCCTGCTGAACTTTGCCTGTCAAAAGCTGGCTGGGAAGGTCACAAGTAACAATCATGTGGACTTGCAGGATGCTGCAACTGTCCTAAATGCCCAAATTGTGATTATGTGACCGCAGGGACCCATGAGGCAGTCCCTAAGTCACTTTTCTAGCGCAGCTGTAATTTCAAAGTCACTAAATGAATTGTTAAGGAAGGACTACACATAATCCAAAATAAAAGAATGAAAAGAAATATGTAAAATTGTGTCAATTCTGACAAACAGAACTGTGTGCCCTATTTGCCAGTACAATTTACCAGGAATTTACGCTTCTGTTTCCAATGGCTGCCTTGGGCGTTGGTACTGCAGTGTGCATCCGTAGCGATGCGTATCAGCTCCCATTCCTCTGGGGTTGGCTCTGGCCGGTGCTGAAGGGATTTCATCATTTCCTCTTTGCGCCGTCTCTCCCGGTTCTCTTCAATCAGCTTCCGTTTGGCTACTCTCTTGGAGTCATCCAGCACCACTAGGAGGGTGGTGAAGAATGAAGAGGTATGAGAGGAGGGGGGAACTTCACACAGAGCCAATCAGAATTCTGTAACCAATTTGGCCAATTCCAAGGTGCCAAAGGGAATTACGAATAGCCGTCTGATAGGACGGCTTAATTAAAACCTTAGGGAATACTAGGACAGCTCTCACGCTATTCCAAGGACTCAAAATGTAGGGATTCAAAGATGATCCCTATGCAATTTTACACACCAAACAATTATTTCCCTCTTTTGATCCTTCAACGTGCGTCCATTCTTGGGCACATTTCTTCTCCTCTGCTCCCTGTAACCACTCCCATCCCCATCTCCCCAACTCCCCCCCCAGTTCTCCACAGTGGGCGCAATGCCCTTACAGTCCATGGCCATGCCAACAGCAATGCACTTCTTGAATCGACAAAGTTGACACTGGTTGCGGGTGATCTTATCGATGACACAGGAACCATCATATTTGCAGGAGTATGTTGGATGCAGATTTTTCTGAATGGTCCGTCGGAAAAAGCCCTGTAGAAGAGAGACCCAGGCAGTTCTGAAAAAGCAGAGCATGTATTCTTTGATTCTCTAACCATCCATTTTCCACTCTTCCCAACCCTCAAACTTCTATATTCTATCAAAGAGGACACCGTCCTGTTGTATGTAGTGCTACTGACTTTTCTAACTAAAGAGACCTTTTTTCTGCTATAACTATCAGTGACAGACATGTAATCATAAAAATGCCTGGGGTAAAAAGATTTCATTTTAGTATTTGGAACAGTAGGTTGTCATGTGAATTTGTGGATTTCAAATGGTATGTGTTTCTATGGTTCTAACCCAAAATATAGTCACCTTGACATATTCTGGTACCGTGGTTTTTTAGGAATGAATACAGGAAAGTTTACCGGGAAACTATTCTCTTTCTACTGGATTCTCTAGAGTTTTCATTTTATTTCACTGAGCCTTCAGAAATAAACTTTCCAAAAGACCACATCTGGGATCTTCTTTTTCTTCCTCATTACCAACCCTTAATTTTTTTCTTAAGCCTACTATTAGCTGTTAAACTTTTTCAGCTCAGGACTAATTCCACACTTCAACCCAGAGCTGGCTGGCATTTTGCCACAATTGAGTGATTTATGATGCCACTTGAATTTTCTGCCCAAGGCACTGTGTCTGCCTACAGTTTGTTTGTTTTCTATTTAAGCCTGTGTTTCTTTTACCTTTTGGGGTATTTTTTAAAGTAAATAAAGAAAAGCAAAGGTTTTTTTAGCTATGTCAGGTACAACCTATTTGTGAAACAGCATCAAAGAGATATATAAAGATATATAAGGGCAGTATCTTTTTTTTCTTTCTGTGCAGGAAACTGATTTTAATTGTTTTAATTATGAGCTGCTCAGAGTCATGTATATAAGTGAGCCTATAAATTTACTAACTTACTACCTTAACTCATTCCTCATAGAGGTTGCTGCAAAATGGGAAGATAAATCCTATCTAGAACAGGGGTCTCCAACCTTGGTCTTTAAGACTTTGGATTCTCCCAGAGTTCCTCAGCCAGCTTTGCTTTGCTGGCTGAGGAACTCTGGGAGTTGAAATCCACAAGTCTTAAAGTTGCCAAGGTTGCAGACCCCTGATCTAGAAGGTCCTAGCTACCAAAAGTAACATATTGTCAGACTATGTAAAACATGTGATTTTCATAACACATAAATAAAAAGAAAAAAGGCAGCTTTAGGATGCCTCTTGAAGTAAATAAAAGGAAGGGAGGAGGAAGAATGGACTAATAACTAAGAGGGAAATTTACTCTGTGTGTATTCCAAGATATATTTAGATTGTTACAAATGTTATATTTCCATGTTAAATTTGGCACTGAGATCAGGTTTTATTACAGTTTTTTACTCAATATCCAGCCAGAATCTTTAAATGTCTACTCATCTTTTCCCAATCCCCATCCAAGGAAAAGTAAACACAACTTTGCAGCAATCTGAAGTACTACAAGAAATTGTAAGGAATTCTTAAAAGTCCACTGTAGAAAATGTCTTGCATGCAACCAATTGTTTGTGTGTGTGTGCTTAACATTATCTTGCCTCTCTGTGTACAAAGTAGTTATTTATCAAATTGAACAACTACAAAAGGAAAACCTCTTTTTTTGCCGCACTGGGTCTTTGAACTGTGTTTGAACTGAACCCCCATAGTCCAAATCCAATAGGGAGTTGACTAGGGCGGGGGGGGGGGAATAATTGAATAAGGCTAAGGTTTGAAGATTTAATTCCTCTTATAACATCCACTACACTTACATTAAAAAAACACTCCGCTGAATTTAAAGGCATGCAAACAAGCACATGTTTCATACACTTCTAACTAAACAATGTCAAAATAATAGCATTAAAAAATAACATTAATTTAAAAAATCCATGTGCTATGTCTGGGAATCTAAAAAGATGAATTCCAAGTCATTTTGCTACTGTGTCCAAAAATAGACCTCCCAGAAGAGGAGATGGCCATCTCGAGAGTTGGATTCCAAGAGGCCACCACTAAATGACCGCTGCAGCCCCAAGTGAAAGGCAGATTCTGTACCAAGAATGGAGGGACCTTCAGGTGTCTTAATCATTAAGTGTCTTAACCATTAAGCACACTAAGCATGTGCTTAGGGCACCAGGCCCAAAGGGGGCACCACAAAAACTTTTATGTAGCCTAAGCTTGGCTTCATTTGTACAGTATGTCCCACAAAGGGGGGGCACCAAGATTTGTCAGTGCTTAGGGCACCAGTGAGCCTTAATCGGCCACTGCCTTCATTTAGTTAATTGTAGAAAAAATTCTATGGAGTGATTCCCCTACAATATGCATGGCTGTAGAATATCCTTTGTACAGATAATCCTCGACTTACAACAGTTCATTTAGTGACTGTTCAAAGTTACAACAGCACTGTAAAAAGTGACATGACCATTTTTCACACTGGCAATCACTGTAGCATCCCCATGGTCACGTGATTTACATTTGGATGCTTGACAACTGGTTCACATTTATGATGGCTGCAGCAACCCAGGGTCATGTGATCCCGTTGCAACCTTTGGACAAGCAAAATCAATGGGGAAGCCAGATTCATTTAACAACTGTGTTACTAATTTAACATTCACTTAACAGCTGTGGCAAGAAAGGTTGTAAAATGCGGGGAAACTCACTTAATAAATTTCTCACTTAGCAAATTGGGCTGAATTGAGGACTACCTGTATTTTCTGTTGCAGAGTCCAACATTGACCCTAAAGCATCATAGGCTCTTATTAAGTTAATTTTCTCCTCCCTGTCTTTAAAAAAAAAACCTGTTTATTTTATCTGCAGAAATCTGTTTACAGCATTGTACTATCTTTTGTCAGCCATATATTCCCAATTTCTTTACTGTTTCCTATCTTCGCTCATTAGTCAAATCACATAATTTCTTCTTCCTTTCATTGTAGGCATTTAATATTGATTGTAAATAAGTTCTCCCAGACATAATGTTTAAATATTTTGGTGTTTTCTAATAATGTTAATCATACATAATCATAATTGAAGTGTGGTAGCCAGAGCAATAAATTTGGACCAGGAAGATATAGATTCAAAAACATATTATAGATGTCTGTGGAGATTCTCAATCATCCAGGTCATGGTTGCCCCAAAGGTGCTTTTTCAAGAGGCAACTGGACTTTCTGGTTTTTCTTTGAAGACGTTTCGCTTCTCATCCAAGAAGTTTCTTCTTCAGCTCTGACGGGATGATGGGGAATGGAAGGATTTATACTCCTTGCAGACAGCTGGTCATTTGCATTCTTTTAGTGAGTCGTTAAGGTCACCTGGAGGTGTCATCAAGGTTGCTGAGTGGTACAAATGGTTGTGGAGCCTTCTTGGAACTGCTGAAAGGACTGTATTGTAGCTTGAAGATAGAGGATGTCATATCCCACCCCCTGTGTTAAGAGAAGGCTGTTCAATTTTGACATAAATGGCCTCTTTGACTCCTCCTTCAAATCAGCAGTCCTCTGTCCAAAATGTGGACTTTGTGTCTTCAGAAGGGTGGCCTGTGTCTTTTAAATGCAGGTGGATTGCTGAATCTAGTCCTAATGTGTTTGTTCTCCTATGATGTGTCCTTTGTTTATGAAGTGGTTGTTTTGATGTACAGATCTGCACATGGCTCACTACATTGTACTGTATATACCACGTTGCTCAGTTTCTGTCTTTGGAGTGGACAAGCTTCTGCCTTAGTATTTTCTTGGGTTTGAAGTGTGCATGTATGTCATGTTGGCTGAAGATCTTCCTGAGCTTTTTTGTTGTGCCTGCAATGTACAGAATGACAATGTTGTTTTGTTTATTCTTTTCTTCATTATCTATTATGGAGGAGCTCCTGTAGGGTCTTTCTAGAGATTTGATGAAGGCCCACTTGGGATAGCGACACGTTCTGAGGGCTTCCTTGATGTCTTTTCATTCTTTTTCTTTCCTGGTAGGCTGTGGTATAGGGTTTGCTGGTAGGCTGTGGTGTAGGGTTTTGATGACTCCCATTTTGTGCTCCAGTGGGTGGTGGGAATCAAAATGTAAATATTGATCTGTGTGGGTGGGTTTTCTATAAACTTCACTGTTAATGTGTACCACACAGTCCAGGAAGGCTAGACTATTTTCCTTAACATCTTCCTATGTGAATTTGATGTATCTGTCCATAGAGTTTGTACAGTATGTTTGATGAATGCTTCCAATTCCTGTGCTTTGATCTTGGCTCAAGTATTGTCCCCATACCTATACCAGTGAATTCCTGTGAAGGAGTCTAGAGCTTTGGTTTCTACCTCTTCCATGTAGAGACTGACCACAATGGGGAACACAGGGGAACCCATGGCATAGCCATGTTTCTGTCTGTAGAAACCATGTATTTAAAATAGGTAATGGTCAAGCAGAAGTCCAGCACGGCACATATGTGGTCCGGGCTAAGGTTGGTTCTGTCACCTAAGGTGCTGTCTTGTAGAAGTCATTTTTTCACTACCATGACAGCTTCGGTAGTTGGAATGCAGGTGAAGAGAGAAGTTGCATCATGGGAAACCATGGTCTCATTTTAGTTAAGTTTACTTTATTGTCATTGCACCTTGTACAATGAAATCAAACACCATCTTCAGTGCACATCATGACCATGAAAATAAACACAAACACACATCCTTCACCCTCCACACATTGAACCGAAACCCCCGTCACCGCACTATGCAGCAGAATTCAAAAGAGCTACTGCCCTGGGATAGAAGCTGTTTTTTAGCCTATTTGTCCTTGTTTTTATTATTCTGTACCATCTGCCTGATGGTAATAGTTCAAAAAAGGGTGCCCAGGATGAGATGGATCTTTGAGAATGTTTTGAACTTTCTTAAGGCAGCAGGAGCTATAAAGCTTTTCCAAAGGGGGAAGAGGGCAACCAATGATCTTTTGGGCAATGACGTTAACCCTCTGGAGTGTTTTCCTATCTGCCACTGTGCAATTGGCAAACCATACAGAGGTGCAGTAAGTTAAGATACTCTCTATGGTGCAGCGGTAGAAGGTCACCAGCAGTTTTTCATTCAGTTGTTGTTTTCTGAGAAGTCTCAGGTAGTATAATCTCTGCTGGACCCTTTTGACCAGTGCTGCAATGTGAGCACCCCAGGTCACCTTTTTTATGGTAACACCCAGAAACTTAAAACTGGCCACTTGCTCCACTCGGTCTCCATTGATAAGGAAGGGCTGGATGTCTGATCTGCTCCTTCTATAGTCCACTAGAAGTTCCTTGGTCTTATTGGTGTTGAGGACCAAGTTATTGTCTCCACACCATGAAAGCAACCGGTCCACCTCATCTTGGTAGGCAGACTCATCCCGCCCCCCCTGGAGATGAGTCCCACCACTGTTGTGGGACTCATCCGAGTCCAGTTTTAATTTCCAAACCTTGCTGGCGATGTCCTGTGAATTGTTGATATGATGGATGGTGTTGCCAACTAGAGGAGCTAATAAGGTGGTTAATAAGATGTTTTGCAATGTTGTAGGTGACAGAGTTGATGCTGCTGACAATTGGTCTGAGTGGAATTCCCTCTTGGATTTTGGGGAGTCCATATATATGCATGGGGTGGTTTCCCCAGGGTGACCCAGATAAACCTTCAGGTGACCTTAATGACTTGCTAAAAGAATGCAAATGACCAGTTGTATGCAAAGGTTATAAATCCTCCCATTTCCCACCATCCAGTCAGAGCTGAAGAAGCTTCTAGATGAGAAGTAACACGCCTTCAAAACAAAACCAGAAAGTCCAGTTGCCTCTTAAAAAGCACCTTTGGGACGTAACATTATAAAAATTTCAGCAAATCAGTATCTCTGTGCCTTAATGCAGATAACCCTACATATATTCTACAAATATGATAAGTAACTAGTCATATTTGCAGATTTGGGGTACTGATAGTGGTATTGAGAAAGACTGACAGGGAAAAGATCAGGCATGATAGAGTACTAACTAGGAAATATAATTGGAGGTCATGAAAATAAAATGGATCTAACTTTTTTTTTGCCAGCCAAACTTTTCCAGATGTTTTTGTAGCTTCTTAAGACATAATCTTCTTCTCCTTTTCCATTTTTCTAGACTAGTCTTTTTTCTTGGCAATGAAAAAAGTTTTTATGAATTCTCCTCATTTGGTCCATGTATGTTATGCCTGCTTGCCGTCTCTATTTCCTATCACCAAGTGGCCCAACAACTCACATTACTTTCTGCAGAAGAAACATTGTGATGCCATGTAAAATGTTTGGGATGATTTACCATTATGCAGCAGAATCATGCACATAATTAATTTTTCTGGAATGAGTTAATTCAAGGTACAGGTAATCCTCAACTTATGAACCAAAACTGGGACCAAAATTTCTATTGTAAGTAAGGCAGTTGTTGGATTATACCTGATGTTATGACATTTTTTTCAGATTGTTAAGTGAATCGCTTCAGATGTTAAGTGAATCATCTGGTTGTTAAGCAAATCCAACTTTCCCCATTAACTGTGCTTGTTGAAAGCTGCCTGGAAAGTCACAAATGGTGATCACATGACCCAGGGAAGCTGCAACCATCATAAATACATGACAAGTAAACAAATTTTGATCATGTTACTATAGGGATTAACATGCCCTTGTTAAAGAGTCAGACTCTGAGGGAGAGGAGGAACAGCTGACGGGGAGTGGAGGTGTGGCTCTGGAGGTTGTGGAGGAGGCTGGGGAAGGGCAGAGGCCGGCTGGGCAGGCAGAGGAAGAACCAGGCCCATCCCCTCTTCATCCTAGGACACGAGGGAGGAACGGAGAAGGAAACAACTTGGCTTACAAGAGAGGAAGCGGCCATGATCCCCCTCATTGGTTGCAGCTGGGGAGAATAATATATAAGAGAGACAGTTAAAACACAGCATTGCCAGAAGCAAAGTGTGTGTTATTTTGGGCTGAAGTTATCTTGGTTGGCGTTCTTCCAAAAGACTGTGCCTTGTTATCTCCTTGAAGTTGGTAATTACTTATCCTGGTCCATTGTGGAAATTCCTTCACTGTAGTTTGTTTTAGTTTTTTATTTCACCTCCATCTGCTCATTAAGTTCGGACTGTATTGCTTTCTTTTGAACACTATTTTTGAATAAGTTTTATCTCCAAGAATTATTGAACAGTGGGGCCAAGTTGGAGTCATTAAAGGACATTTATTTACGTTTTGGATTTTGTTACGTTTGTGTTACACTCCGGGTCATCACAGGGATGTTGCAACAGTCGTAAGTGTGAGAACCAGTGATAAAGTCCATAAGTCACTTTTTTCAGTGCCATTGTAACTTCTAACGTTCATCATGTTGTATGTTGAAGACTACCAGTACCGAGGGGGTAGGAATTTTTCACAGCCATGTTGAAATGTCATATACCATTTCTTGAGCTAATAAAAAATTATATTGGCATGAAATTTACTATTGGCAACTATTGACATGCAGTTAGCAAATGGCACTGATCTTATTTACAGTTTGCAGACACATTCAGAATAAGGATGAATTGATATCCCAGGCTTTGTTCCCCTCCTCTCCTACCTAATGTCACTAGCTAGTAGAAAAACATCTACTAATCACTCTCAATATAGATGATGTTGGTCAGGAAAGAAATGAGTTTTGATAGAAGAGTAAACTGTTTGGGATTTGTGGACATGAATTCTAAGTCAGCATGATTATCAACTAAGAACAGCTCCATTTGAACATAAGTCTAGCAATATTTTTGAAGAGTGCTAAACCCGTATGCAACCATGTAAAACTTGTACGCCAAAGGTCTAGGGCTGACATGATAGCAGTGTTCCAATATTTGAGGGGCTGCCATAAAGAAGAGGGGGTCAACCTATTTTCCAAAGCACCAGAAGGCAAGACAAGATACAATGGATGGAAACTAATTAAGGAGAGAAGCAACCTAGAACTAAGGAGAAATTTCCTGACAGTGAGAGCAATAAACTAGTGGAACTGATTGCCTTCAGAAGTTGTGGGTGCTCCATCACTGGAGGCTTTTAAGAAGAGAGTGGACAACCACTTGTCTGATGGTATAGGGTCTCCTGCTTGAGGAGTAAATTGGACTAGAAGACTGCCAAGGTTCCTTCCAACTCTGTTCTTCTGTTAGCCCAAACAACTGACAGGCATTGGATGAATTGTATCATGAAACAGCAAAGAGAAACCTCTGTTCTGCTTCACCACATAGCTCCCCTCAGGCTGATCCAAGTCTCTGAAATTGGGAACAATCTGGTTTGAAAGAATAAGGACACTCATGCTGCCTGGAGGAGATTGAACTTGGAAGACAACACCGAAGGGCTGGAGAGTAAGAGGCATGCCTGCAACAGCTCAAGTGGCCAAAAGTTCCTAACCCCAGAGGATCACTTGATTGCAGACCAACTGAATGGTCACTGTCAGACTGGGCTCATGGTAAAACTATTACAACTTATTGACTGATTAAAGAGCAAAGTATTACTGTATACCGAGGATGACTTTAAGCTGCCTTGGATATGTCTTGAGATTCAGGTGAAAGCAATGTCAGAAGGATATGGGGAAGAAAAGGTTGCTGGGCTGTATTGCTGCTGTGATCAGGTGCAAATGTGGAAGGCCCTTGGTTGAGATACACCTTTTCAAGCAATTTTTACCTTGCAGCCTTCACAGGTAATACAGCGGTAGTGGTATCCTGTGGCTTTGTCTCCACATACAACACACTGCTCATCTTTGTCCAAATAGCTAGGGATGTACCCTGTAGGAGAAAGCAGCCAAGAGGTCAAAGCTGGAAAGATGAAACAGCAGCTGCAAGAGGTTAAGACTATTGAAGTAGACTAGAAAGTATTCTTGCCCATCACTTACACTCCATAGAGAAACAGAGCAAGATAGCAATAACTACTGCTTTGTGGCTACTTACCAATATCTGTTAGTTAAATGCATTTGTCCTTTGAACATAAAGTTTACATAAAGTGTTCATTCCCACTATTTCTTTAAAACTGAAATTTAGGCACCATTTTATAAGACAGCTCAGGTTCTCTGTCGTTTGTGTTTTACAAAATGAGAACAAAATCACTTAAACCTCAACATCAGCTCTTAAGAAGGACAAGAAGCTAAATTTGCTATTTTGCAGTGCCTTAAAAGAATGTCAGGATACAAAATCCCCTTTGCTTTGTCGACAACAGGCGGAAGGTGGAGGCTTAGAATTCCATGGCCCATCTTCCCTCACAGTAGAGTCTATAAGGCTGTTCAAGTGCTACTTCCCGGCTGGGTGACAGGAGGCAGTGGCAAGGCAGGGGCTTGCTTGCTCCAAATCTTTCTGAAATACTTCCCCTCCCCACACACACAGAAAGCTTCCTGAAATAGTGATAAAGAGCAGAGGAAAGCATAACCACATGTATGTCCATAAAAGGCCCTTTGTCTCTAGGCAAGGAGAAGAAAGCAGCAGACATGATCATCCCTGCTAATTACTCCACCCCCTTTCTATAACCTTGACTTTTCCCATCAATAGGAAACAACAATGTCCTTTCCTACTGTACTTTTCCAATCCCTACTCGCCCACTCCTACTTCTCTACCATTGTGGCAAAAGGAACTGCTCTTCCTGTGGCTGTAATAAGGAGCTGGGCAGGGAAATCACAGGAAGGCAGACTATACAGCCTTGCTATAGAAGCTGGCATCTAATTTTTCATTGCCTGAGCCAATAATAAATTACCTTTTATCAACCAAGCTGCCTTTTTTGGTCTGCTTGCCCTATCGTCTCTACATTTCTTTCACTTATATTTATTCTTACTACCAGCAGCACAGAACCTCTCTTGACTTTGGCTGAGAAGGCTTCCCATTCAGCTCTGGGCTCAACCAGTTTAACCCTGAGGATGTGCAAAGGTGGGCTAACCTCCAGCCAACCAATTTTTTGGGGGGGTTGGCAGGCAATGCTCAGTGCTCCTTCCTTCCTCAGGAAATGGCTTCCCACCACTCTACATTATGGTCCTTTTCCCAGCCTTTTTGGCTTCTCTACTTGTTGAATCTGTTCTCCTGTCTTTCTCTGTTTGCTTCCTTTCTCTCCCTCTGTTTTGCCTGCTATTTCCCCTGAGGCCCCCTTCTCTGAAATTAAAACTGGGAAGGGTTAAAGAATGCAGAGATAGCTGCAGGATGTTTTCTTACTGGAGCTCCACGGTTTTACTCAGCATATACAAAAGGTTCAAGGACTGTATGCTTGTCTTGAAACTTGGTGTGTGGGCGCACAACTCAACTCTGATTATGTGGGCCTTTGTTGAAAAGAAATTTCATGCTCTTCTCAAACGAGCATGCTATTAATATCTATTATGTGTTTACTGCTGTATGAACGACTTCTCTGATTCCTAGAAATGGATGAGAGTTGATTCTCACATTACATTTTCCA
Organism: Naja naja; assembly: GCA_009733165.1. Classification (NCBI taxonomy): domain Eukaryota; kingdom Metazoa; phylum Chordata; class Lepidosauria; order Squamata; family Elapidae; genus Naja; species Naja naja. The sequence continues at coordinate 101,499,654 of CM019155.1, read as the reverse complement.
TATTGGACATCCCTTAGTATATAAAATACATACTTCCCAACTAACCACCACCACCTATAGATCACACGTAGATGTCACACAAACATGCCACTTTGTTTACAATGGAACTACTGCCAATTCAAAATGATTAATTAACATATTCCTACAGATATACTTGGCAGTTTGTATGTATTTTTCCAACAGACAGATATACGCATTTCCATAGGCAAAATTGAATCGAATACTGAAAATTGTGTGCATTGGGCAGAAGGAGGGGCTGATAACGACCAGTATAATAAAAACAAATTTGCATTAGCAAACTTATAGAGACAATGTAACTGAATCAAATTTAGGTGCAATAAAATATATTTAATAGACTCTTGGCAATGTATTATTTTATTAGTTAAAAAACGTCATTTTTACCTTGGGTATTTATAATTTCCCAATGAAAAAGAATATATAAATTAGTAAGTAAATTGATCTAAGCACTTCCAAATGAAAGGGCTTAGATCAGCAGGCTGGCTGGGGAATTCTGGGAGTTGAAGTCCACACATCTTAAATTCATCAAGTTTGAAAAACACTGTCTTAGATGGAATATTGACAGGTTGTACATGAAGTGATTCTATTAGTCTATATTGTCAATATTGATAAAAAAAATTATTATGGTTTAAGTAAGGATCCCAGTGTGGATATGCCAGAGGAAAAAATATGGAGCCTTTCACAGGCAAACTGTGCTCTCCTATGTACCTACAGCCCTGAAAAACAGTTCTGGCAATCCTTTCTTAGAGCTTAATCTGGTCACATATCATTTTGGTACTAGGACAAATAATCTTCAGGAAAAGAAGAAATTCCATTTTCTATTCTGGCCTACAGAGGACTTTCTAAATCTCTGGAATGCGTAAAAGCAATAAAATCTTACGGAAGTCTTCCCAGATAGATTGAGAATCACTTGTAATGGCTTTTTTTAAAAAAAGGGTTTATTAGACATGAAAACACAATGATTTTGTATTTATAAAGGGTGGCTTGTAAGGTGACTATCTACAAAACGGATCTATCTTGTAAGGCGGCAGCAGAAGTACAGGTAGTGCTCACTACATAATCATTCATTTAGAGACCATTCAAAGTCACAATAGCACTGAAAAAGGTGATCTGTGACCAACCCTTGCATTCATCTCAGCAACCCCAGTCACATTATCACAATTTGGGCATTTGGCAACTGGCATGTATTTAAGAGAGTTGCATTGCCTGGGATATGTAAGAGCCATTTGGGACCTTCCAAGCTGGCTTCTAAGAAGCAAAATCATTGGGGAAACCAGATTCTTGTTAACAGCCCCAGGATCCACTTAACAACTGCAGTACAAGAATTATGGGGAAAAGATCATAAAATTGGGCACAATTCATTTAATAAGTGGTGGTCATAAATTGAGGATTACCTCTATTTGCAGTTGATGATTGACTGGAAGCTATGATATCACTAATGTAACTTCTTTGTCCCCATTTCTCCCAAAAGAAAGAGAAAGAGTTTGGAGCAGATTGTTTTCCAATTTTAAAGAAACTTTTGGCAAGTCTTTTATTTTAAGTGAAAAGTGACTTGCGGAACATATTTTTAATACTTGAGAATACAAAAACAGTTAGACAGCTTTCTTCAAGCATAGGGTCAAGAATGAGAGCGGAACTCAAGATGAGGAAGAAGTTGGATATGTTCACCAGCTTGAATTATTTGTAAAAATAATAAAGCTAGGATACAAATAAACAAACAAACAAACCTATATAAGTTATCCAAATATTAAAAGGCAAATGGTTACAAAGTTGCAGGTGCAAGCCTTTTCCTTGATACCCACAAGCAGCTCCAAAAACCATTTTATGTTTAGCTGAATTTAGTTATAAAGTTCCTCACAACCAGAAATTCTGCCTTATCATAGTTTTAGATCACAGGGAAGTTTGCAAGTACAACTAGAAGCACATTTTGGGTGCATTTCTTTACACCACCAAATATACATATGTACACTGTGAAAACAGGCAGATGCTGGAACACCCACAAAAGAAAGATCAACCACATCTTCTCTTCTAATTGTTTTATTTTAAGTTTTTTAAAAAGAGTGTGGTCATGTGTAATTCTGCTTAGCATTTATTTATTCAATTGGATACATGTAATTTAGCACATTACACCCCAAAACTCCTCACTCCTGCATGAGTGACTGTTTAGGGCAAGGGTCTGCAACCTGCGGCTCTGGAGCTACATGCAGCTCTTTCGGCCCTCTCTTGCAGCTCCCTGTCAGCTGATCCCACCACTGGCTGGCCCCTTCCCTCCCCGTCACTCCTTGCTTGGCCTGAGAAGGTAAGGGTGATAACAGGGGATGGAGACTCCGCTCCATATTCTAGAGGAGGAGGTGACTGGGTGGGAGAGAGTGATGTTGAGTTGGTCACAACCACCCAGTCACACCGGTTGTTAAATTATTGGCTCCCGGTGTTTTCTTTTCTGTGGGAAATGAGTCCAAATGGCTCTTTGAGTGTTTAAGGTTGCAGATCTCTGGTTTAGGGCAACTGGCATAAGCGATATTATGAACATCATGATATCATCATACAAACAACACAACAGAAGAATCTACTTAACCTGAGCAATGGCTCAGTGATTAAAGATGCTGAGCTTGGCAGCAGGAAAGCTGACCGCCCAGCTCTGTGCAAAGGGATGAGCTCCCATTTCTTGCCCCATCTGCTGCCCTAACTAGCAGTTTGAAAGCATGCAAATGCAAGCAGATAAATAGGTACCACTTGGGTGGGAAGGTAACAGCCATCCACAAGCCTTTGCCATATAATCATGTTGGCCACCTAACCACAGAAAATGTTTTTGGATGATTCTGGCTCCCTCGGCCAAAAAACGGAGATGAGCACTGTGTCCTACAGTTGGACATGACTGACAGGGAAATCTTTATCTTTAGACTCATTCATTCTTCTATTAATTTTGACGGGGAGATACATGGAAGTGAAAGGTGGTCTAGTCATTAACTCAAATAATGACTATCCACTGGACTGGGGACAGTCAATAAATTTAAATAAGCAAATAATTTTATGACTGGTTTAAATTTACCCCTTGCACCTTTCCTAACTCAACAACTCATAATATATTTAAGCTGCAAAGTTAAGATTTTTAAAAGATCTTAAAGGGGTTATGGTTAAATGGGGTTTTTTTACAGGAATTTGGGGCAATTTGGAAGGACCTCATTTTGTTCTCCAGGTTCTTCTTACTGCTAATAAGATTGATATAGACACCCACATACAGAGCTTTTTCATCTATTTGTTTAAAGTAGAACTGTAGCAATCCTAAACTTTACAATTATAACTCTTTGGCTTGCATAGAATTGGTAAACTTTAATTATTTCAATTATCTACAGGATAGTTTGAGGGTATAGCTTGGATACAGCAATCACCAAGAGCCTTGGTGGTGCAGGCTGTTAAATGCCTAGCACTTAAGTTCCAGCTGCCTGCAATTAGTGCAGGCTCGAATCCCACCAGGCTCAAGGTTGACTCAGCCTTCCATCCTCTCGGGGTAGGTAAATTGAGGACCCAAGATTGTTAAGGGCAATAAGCTGACTTTGTAAAAATGCCGCTTAGTAATAAGCAGGCATATACAATGGAATGAAGGCTATTGCTGAGCGCATTGGGTTGTATCCCAAAAACTGTAAGCCGCCCTGAGTCTTCAGAGAAGGGCGGCATATAAATGTAATTTTTAAAAAAATCACTCTGTTTAGATTTTACTTCGTACTTCCACCCACCCCACAACTCCAGAACTTGACCCAAAACTGACTAGGTTTTAGTTAACTAAATTACAAAATACAGATGACTGGAAACAAAAATGCCTGCAGATAGAAACCTAACTAGGAAGAACAGTTTGAGTTTAGTCCCTTTTATTTAGAAGGAATGTTTAAACATGTGAAAGGATGACACTTTAAACTGCTTCTGAAACACAGCAGTCCATTCTACAGGCTTAACATTCTGTTACTTCATTTTATTAGGCTTAGTATGTTCTTAGTTCCTGGATATTTATTTATTTTTGCATACTATGAGAGATGCCCATTATCTTGCATCTGTTATTTTAAAAAAAGGACAATGAAAGCAAAGAATGATGGCTGTTATTGAAACATGGAAGGAAGAGTAAAACTGAACTCTGAACCATGATTTGACTTTTAGGCACCTGCCTACCTGCTTTGTGGAATTAATATCTCAGTATAATCCATATATATAACATATGATTTGAAGATTATTAACAACTGAACAGTGAAGAAAAAATGTCCAAAGGTTGTAAACATATAGGCACATCTCAAAAATTTGTGTACATTACCGCTTGCATATTTTGCAAATACAGATAAAAGATATTGTCTTAATCTGGTAAATTAAAGAAGGGATCCAAGGGTAAGATTTGTGTCTTGCGCCTCAAACAAATGCAGATTGTTCTGCAATCTATGTGAGAAAGACGTTAGGAGACAGGGCCAAGAGATGCTGCCTAGGGAGCAGTCAGATAAGAGAAGGGCAAGAGGCTCAGAAGAGAATTCTTGGGCTGTAAAAAAGATGATAGGAGATTTACACTTTCAGACTTGCAAGATTTTGTTAATGTAGCTTTACAATAAAGTAGAATTAGCTCATCTCATCGTGCTTCCTTTCAGGACTATCTAGTAAGACTGACAAGTGAGACTTGCAGCTTGGTTGTTAAATGAAGCAGTCACTAAGTGATATTGCAACTGTGTTATGATCTTAATTCATCTTTTCTTTGCTTTTGGAAGTCATAAATGCGAAGACTGGTCACAAAATTAGTTTTTCATCATCACTGTGACCGCAAATGGTTGCTAAACAAGGCAGCTGCTAAACGCGAATTACCTGTAAATCAAAAGGACATGCAACAGTCTCTAAGAGAGCCATAAACTGATGGGTGACTGTATATTCCACACATCTTCCCCCAAGCAAAGCTCCCAGTCATGCTGTTGAGGGATTATGAGAGTTGGAGGTCAATGTAGCTGGATCAACTTAAAGGAGAGTACATAAAATACTCATAAAAATAATGGTCTTATGTGTTATGATTTATTTTCTAATCACAAACTTTCCAAGAACATAAATTTTCTATGTGCTGTAGATATATTAAAAGTCAGGATAATCTCTGCCTGCAGTTTTGAAAGCCGATGAACATAAAACAAAAAGAATGAGGAAAGAACTGAAATAGAGCAAGACAGACAGCAGTTATCTGGCTGAGGAATGAAGTCAGGTTGGTCTTAGTCCTGCTATAGCCTCCTTTTGACCCTAAGTCTCCTCACAGATGAAAGAAGCCAGACCTGCTTCCTTTCTGCTGTCCCCTGGCAGATACATTATGAACTTAAACCCAATAGTCATTTGCTGTAGAGAAATCTGGGAAATATTTTCTAAAGAGGAAACGAATTACAACTTGCCAGATTCTTGGAAGAAATGAAAGAAAGCCAAGAACCTTTATAGTGCAGATATAGGGGCTCTCTGCCTTTTTCCCCAGCCTTGTGGTATGTTTCTTTTTATATATAGATCATTCTTCAACTGTATACACTGTAGTGTCTTTCCATTTGCCAACTGCTGAATTAAAGCAATGCCAGGTAAAAGGCAACGAAGCTGCTGAACACTTATGAAAAGAGTTTTCTTCAATGTGGTTTATCCAAATAGTCTATGAATGGGAAATAATCCCATTTACTTTTTTATGGGAAAAGAATGAAAAACGTTATTTCTAGTATGTATCTCACATGTACACACATTTTCAGATCTATAAACATGGAAATAAATATGTTCCATAGCTGGCCAGGGAATTCTGGGAGTTGAAGATCATGCGTCTTAAAGTTACCAAGATTGGGAAACTCTGGTTTATATTATTTGTTTAGCCTCTATTTAAAAATAAAAAATAAAATCGCATCTATGCTGCTGGTGGGTGGATTAATGCAAAAGCTAAACTGAACTGTAAGTGCTAAAGTCTGGATCCTGCTCATCTCTCTCACAAGACCAAGAGGATATCCCTCCTGGTTGTAAAAGTATTGCCATGCTGCTGCATCATTTAAAAAAAAAACTCTCAAGAGCTGAAAGTAAAGTGTTGAAGAGCATAAAATAAGAGGGGAAATAAAAAAAATTGATTGCGGCCAGGTCTTGGGAGATGGAGGCTAAACGGGGATAGGAAAAAAAAATCACAAAAGTGGGAAAGATGTGGTCTGGAATTCTTTCGCATTCACCAGTCCACATGTGATTCGCTCTTGCCCCATGACCCACTGTGGCCTCACCTTTAGAATCCCTCCCCCAGTTCTTTGTGGTTTATCTCCCTATTGCAGGCTTTGCCATTTGACATCCGATATCCTGAGCTGCCCCATGACCGCCTTTTCTGGACTAGTGAAAAACATCAAAAAACTCCTCAATAGGTTCAAGTCAAAGTTGGATACATTCTGGGGATGTTGTTTTATTTCAATTTGTCAAAGCAGGTTTCCCCAATCTCCTTTAATTTCTCCAGTCCTCTGGAATATCAACACTCTGTTATATAAGTATAATAATAACTTTGACGGTAAGTTTGCTCTAATGGTTAAGGCATCAAGTTAGAATCCAGGAACTCTGAGATCTAATCCCACCTTAGGCATAAAAACTAGCTGGATGACTTTGGGCCAATCAGCCTAATTCTCCTCACAAGGTTGTTGTGAGGAAAATAAAGAGAAAATAAATAAAGAGAACTAAGGAGTACTAGATATGTTCCCTGCCTTGAATTATTTATAAAAATAATAAATGCGTGATATAAATAAATACATAAACAAACAATAAATACATTTTTAAGAAGAATAAGTTGGAATAATTGCTCTGCTACTAAAGTCTAATTAATAATGTGATCTAAGAGGAATTTCAAAAGGAATACATGCTTGAGTACAAGATAGGAAGCTAACAGAGATCCTGTCCCCTTAAATCTTTATGGAGATTTGCAAATCTCCATAAAAAGACAAATGGTAATGCCACATCTTCCAAATCTATAACTGACAAAGCCAGACAGACTATCAGTTGGATATAGCATTATATGATTTTCTTGCCTGCTTAGAACAGCAGAAAAACAGAGCAATCCAAACCCTGGTGTAGTTTTCACAAAGGGCTATCATCTTTGGATGTGATCCTTTTCTACTAAATAAAAGTCCCACTCTGACAGCAAAGGAAAGAATCCTAAAAAGTGAGTCACTTCCTCAATATCCTGCTGGCAGGACTACAAGGAAATGTACTGTCTTCTAGTATCACAGAAGAGATAAGTACATTGATCTGAAAATTCTGAGCACTGGCAAGCCTGAAGAGATGCTTACCTGACATACTGCTTTTCACCGAACATTGGCTGCTTTTTCTTTTACGTTTCCCATCCAGCCACCTTTGAAGAAGAGAGAAAGGGGAGAATCTGTCAGAAATTTGGAGTACAATTTATCTTTCTTGCTCACCTGCCTCAAAACTTTCCCAAATCACCAGAGCTCAGCTCACCCTTTTTCTTCATGGTGTAGCATTTCCATTATCCTACACCCTTTAAGAAATCAGGAGGTGTAAGCACTACAAGGAGACTTATCTGAGAAGAGCAGAAGTGATAAAGTGGTTGGGAAGATGTTTTAATGCACATATGCATAGCTAACCCCCTATACAGCCAAGATTTCCATGCTATCCTTCGCACAAGTAAGAGTCCTGCTACACTGTTCTCATCTCAAGCGAATATGGACTATATGCAGGAGATAAAAAGGTTAAATTACCAGCAATCACTTAAAGGAAGCTAACCCAACCTAATCCAGGTTATATTTCTTGCACTGAGATCCATGGCTGCCCTAAAAAAGAAGTGAGAGGTTGTCATGATAGCATTACACTTGTCCAAGAAGCTCAGGATGATTATTCCTTTTAAAATTGTGACAACCTTTCGTGTAGGTTAGGACTTAATGACATAACCTAAGTTAACTGGCCTAGTTGAAATTTTCTGCCTTAAAATAATACCTTGCTGGAGCAAGAAAATATGGTAGAAAGAAAGATGTAAAGCTATGTAAATCCTTTTGGCGGCTGAACTGTAGATGTCTATGAAAGGGAGGAAGAAAAATTCATGAAACATTGGAAATTCCTGCTATTACCAAAAAAAGTCCCAATTCAGCTACATATTTGGAAGTATACTCAATATTTTGTGTATGTGTATTTAATTTGCATTATTAAACTTGGATAGTATACTTTGCTAATTTGAAAAGAAGATTCAAATTACAGTATTTGGGGAAAAGCCTAATTAAAGGTTGTTACAAATTGCTAGGAATACATAATGAAAACAGATGAGTGGGGGAGGTTCCTGGTGTATTTTAAATTCCATATTATCTTATATATATGTTTTATTGATTACTGACCCCAAATTCTAATGAATAATCAAGGAAAATTTATCAAAACTGTTTCTAACCAAATAGTCTGAAATTAAATTAACTACTAAAAATCCTATGAACTTTTGAATGTTTCAATAATTTGAGTACAGTATAGCATGCAGTATATGAGAATATTTTTTTCTAACCCAAGAACTGACAAATTGTTTTTAGAGAAAAAAAACTGTTGAAATAAATGTTAGAAATTTCTGATAATTCTTCCAAAGATTTCAGGCAATTAGAAACAGCTGAAGAAAAAAAATGATTTTACACACATAATTTGTATGCATGTATGACTGAGATAAAAATTTTATGTAGATAAAATACTCTTAGGAAAAATGAAATTTTTATTATTAAAATATAAAGTATATTTCTCTGCAAAATATGTACTTGTTTTAATAATAAAATATAGGTAGTCTTTATTTATAACCATTCATTTAGCCAGCCATTTGAAGTTACAAGAGCATTGAAAAAAGTGACTTACAACCATTTAAAACAGTTCCACAGCATCTGTAAAGTTATATGATTAAAATTTGGGTAATTGGCATGTATTTATGAAGGCTGCATCATTCCACAGTCACCTGATTGCCATCTGCAGCAGTTCCAGTTGACTTCAAACAGGTAAAAGTCAAATGGGGGACCCTTAATGACCATAGTGGTTCACTTAACTATGAGAAAAAAATATTGTAAAACCGGGTGTGACTCACTTAACAATTGCCTTACTTAGCAGTGGCAATTCTGGTCCCAACTGTGATCAAAAATCAAGGACTTTCTGTAAACAGGAATACCCACAAGCCAGTGAAAATCTAGCTTTTATTTATTTCATATTATCAGATCCTGTGTATTAGAATTCTTTATTGGCCAAGTGTGATTAGACACACAAGGAATTTTTCTCTGGTGTATTATTTCCTAATATAAAGACTAGCAAGTCAATCTAGCAAATGAACTCCTACCTATCAACCCTAGGGATGATCCTTTGGAAATGTTCTACTCAACAGGTTCTCTCCACTGTATTGAGTGAAACCTTCCTAAATCTGATTAATAGGACCACAAAAAATTGAATATTCTTAGCACAATTAGAGAAGGGGCAGAAATTGTAGCTTCCATGCAAAGAGTTTAGTATTTCAAAAAATTAGTATGGTGCAGCAGGTTAAGATGTTAGACTAACCAGACTGAAATCTGCTATTGGCCAATGAAATTATCTTTGTATTTTGTGTTAGTAACTCTCTTCTAACTCAATTTATCTCACTGAGTTAATATGGAGATAAAATGAAGAGAGATCCCTTTAGAAGCTGCCTTGAATTCCCTGGGGAAAGACAGCATAAAGTAAAGTACATGCATGAATTTCTCATACTAGATTGAGCTATATGAAACTAGAGAGGCAGTTTGATGTATGATTAAGGCATCAGACTAAAAATTAGGAAACTGTGAGTTCTACTCCCACCATGGACATGAAGCCAAATGGGTGACCTGGGACCAGCCATTTTTTCTTAGCCCTAGAAAACAGGCAATGTCAAACCACTTCTGAAAAAAACTTGTCAAGAAAACTGTGGGAATTTAAAAGCATTCTTTTAAAATTGGACACAATTGTTAAAAGAAAAAAATGAACTTATTCAGCTGTGTTCATAACTATACCAGCTTAACTCCTAATATCATTCTCTCACCATCTCAGTTTCAAGAGGACTGAGGGCAAGAGACAAAATTATTTTCCAGAAGAAGGAGGCTATAAAAATTAAGCCCGGATGCCACCTAAAATGCAGAAGGGTTGACTAAGACAAAGGATTTCAAGTTTCATCCAATATGTAAGAATATATTCTTTGCAACATGCAATCCTGTGGGCTGTTCTGTTGAGCAACTTGTTACCTACTGAAAAAAGCAATCCAGCCGCTTAATAGGACTATCCCAAGAGGCCTCCCTCTTATTGGCCAAGTCTAATGGATGTTTACTGAAGAACTTCAGAAAAGAAGCAGGAAAAGAGACTTCTTAATGTGCCAGAGAAGGAAAATACAGATTCAAGTCTGATTCTATGCTGGAGCAATAATTGAGATGAAGCATTGTTATTTCTCCCTTATAGGCAGGGGTGGGCTGCTGGGAGCTCGCGGGGGTTTGGGAGAACCCCTAGCTAAGATTCTGTGCAATTCAGAGAACCCCCAAATTCCACTCCGGGCTGGCCCCACCCAGCCACCCTAGGAATCCCCATGCAGCCCGTTTTGGATGCAGGTATGTGCAGGGTGTGTGGAGGCTCGGGAAGGGCAAAAACCGGGCCGCCCAGAAGTTCAGGAAGGCCAGAAATGGCCCCATTTCCAGCTTCCAGAGAGCCTTCGGAGCCCGGGGATGCCGTTTTTGCCCTCCTGGAGGCTCAAGAAAAACCTCTGTAGCCCGGGGAGGGCAAAAACATCCCCCCCCCAGTGGTGCAGGCGGCTGACTAGGCCACACTCACCATGGTCATGCCTACCCAGCAACCAGGCAGAGAACCCTTTGCTAAAATTTTTGAAGCCCACCCCTGCTTATAGTACTGGCAGGCTTATCAGCTAGCAGCTTAGTTTAGGGTAGAAGCAGCAGGTAGATTTCCCATTGTGAGCAGTTAGCATAGCATTCTGCTGATGGTCACTCCAATTTGCAAAGGCTTGACTTTTCATGGGGAGAGCCTATTATAGTGATACAGATACAACAACTTGCCTAGACTCTGAGGTAAATAGATATAGCACTTTCTTAGCTATCTCTGGATACATGTGAGCTTGATCCATGCTTCTTGACTCTTCAAGGAATCTGAGAAGTGTGATGAATTGGAATGAGAGGTAGTTAACACATCTATTTGGGAAAGACAGGTGCTATTAGTTTTGTGATGTACCCTGCCTGAAAATATCCTTTTTGGATCTCTTTGTATGGGACAACTATAGCCCTGTATCTAATCACCAATTCTTGAGTATGGTTAGGCGATTGTAATCAGGGTACAACTGCAGAACAACCTAGATGAACCAGATTATTGGGCCATTTTCACTTAAGATTCAAGCTTGAATATGGGATGGACACGGCTCCAGTTGCCCTCTGGATAACCTTTAATGGGACTGTCATTTGTTGCTTGGGTCACAAACTACCCAGCAGTTTCATGTAAATATAAAAAAAGCAGAGGAGACAAATTGATCCATGAAGCATTCCACAGAGAGCAACTCCTTGGTCATTCTGTCATCCCCTACCTCTACTGGAACTATCCATTGAAGAAAGAGCAGAAGTATAGGTAATCCTTCCTTAGCAATAACTAGGATTGTAAACTCATTTGCTAAGCAATGTGGTTATAAGGCATGTTATCGCGTAATTGCACCAGTTTATGATAGTAGTTGCAGCAATCCCAGTTTCTGTCATTAGGCAAATTCTGAGCAGTCACAGCATCCCACAGTCAAGAGATTATCATTTATAATCTTCTGCTGGTTTCCCCATTGACTTTGCTCATCAGATGCCAGCAGCGGTGGTCACAAGTGGTGGTCATGTGGCTGGGGAAGACTGTGATTTATAATTGCAAGCCAGTTGCCTAGCACTCCATGGGATTATGGGATGGTGTGACAGCTGCAATATGAGAACCCATCATAAGTCCTCCTTGTTCAACACCACTATAACTTTGAATGAGTGTTCCAATACTGAACCCCTCCCTGCCCATGGTCAAGAAGGATATCAGGCCACTGCTATTGAGGGCTGCTGAGAAATCAAAAAATATTGTGATGGGCATATTTCTCAATTTTGTTGAAATATTGAATCTGAAGTCTGGGTGGGATGAAACAAGTTGAATGGGTTTCCATTGTTTTAACTGAGTGACATCTTCAGAATGGTCATTTCACAGGGTAGCACCACTCCTGAAAGAGCAGGTCTATGACTCTGGGATCCCTGAACAGTGGTGGGATTCCACATTTTTTCCTACCAGTTCTATGAGAGAGTACTTGGCGTGCGCAGCGCCCAAAAACTGCCCTGTGTGTCAGTTAAGATGTTTTTTAGATCAGCTGAGGCACGACAGTCAGCTGAGCTAACAAACAAGGGAATACAGGAGAGGAAATGGCGGGGGCGGGTGGCCAGGACCAGCCAGAGGTGGTATTTGCCGGTTCTCTGAACTACTTAAAATTTCCGCTACTGGCATGCCAGAACCGGTCCGAACCACCTGAATACCACCTCTGCTTCTGAACCCACAGCTACTGCTTGGTGATCAGATGGAAGCTAAAGCCTCGGCATCTTTGTGCAGCAATGGTTGGTATACAAGCTGCAGGGTTACCTGAAGTACGAAGACCTCCTGATGGTTAATTCACGCTGCCAATCACCACTTGTCTGGATTACTACAATGTGCTTAATATGGGACTGCCTTTAAAGAACACTCAGAAATTTAAACTGCTCCAGAATTCAGCAATCCAGGTGTTGTTTGCTACAGGCCAATATGAGCATTTTCTTTTATCTGTTTATTATGAATATTTTATTGTGAGAAATATTAAACAGAGCAAAATATAAATATGATAATGATTAATTTTAATTAGGAAATCTGCATGACATTAATACCCATTCTCCTACCCCACCATGGTGATTTTAACAACTATGGAAGGAGGGTGAAATTTTGACTTTTTATGATTATCATCACTGTCATTACAACTTATACAGGGAATAGACTTTTCTTCATTTAATAGCCTGGGTTTCTCTCCCCCCCGCCCCCAACAGAGTGAGTAAGTGTGCAGAAATGCATGTCTCTCCACTAGCTTTTCCTTCCAAAATAAATTCCAAAGACAAAATGTCCTTTTTGGCCTAGATCAAAAACAACAACAAATGGTGACCTCAGCTGAAGCTCCACCAATCATCTGCCAGTCCAAGCACTCTCATTTGCATGTTGATATTTTATTGGCAGCTGTGGTGCTAAATGGAATGAAGAAGGCGGAGCAAGGAAGAAGGCTGGACCTCTTTGCAACCTGCATATTTATAAAGTACTGAATTGGGAGAGGGACTCCCATGTTTTTGCAATTTCATACACTTCAACTTAAAAAAAATCCTCATCTTACTTGCAAACTATTTTTAAAAATCTGGCAAAGAGGAATGTTTTTAATGATTTCTGAAATCACCCAATAAAACTGAGCTCAGATGGGTCTCTTTAGGTAAATGGTCCTATGAAGTCATAACAGATATAATCCTATGAACAAGACATAAACGCACCAAATGCAGCCCAAATGCCAGGGAGATTTCTGCTCAGGATTAAGAGCAAGAAAGTTGCAGCAACAGATAATAGTAATAATAATAATACATAACCATAAGCATCCAAAATGGTTGTTAGAGCATGAATTATTCTGAAAAGGATTTACAAGAAATGAAAAACAGCTCTCATTCAGCAGCCACGGTGTCAACTGATCACATGGAAGCACAATTTGCTTTGACTTGGCTATCACAATTGTGATGGGAAGAGCCACATGTGGCAATTTTATATCCTGGATTATGTATCTTTTATATTTTAACATACATATTATTTGAGATTTCCATATCAGGAATGGTTTGAAATTGAAGGTATCCAGCATCTAGGTTTCCTATAAAATATTACCAATTAGGTAGGGCAATTTTACCCTAGATTCAGGAATTGGATTTCAGGGATAACTTCATCTTTCTCTCCTTTTTCTGCTAGGATTCCCATATTTTTAGTCTAACCTCAAGCAAGATAACTATTTGCCTATACTTGGATTGAACCACTCAGACCACAAGGATGAATTTGCACAATTTAATACTTCTCCAAAGAGGAAAACTCCCTTAGCATGAAAAGTTATATTTAAGAGAAAATTAGTTAATTTTGCCTCTAATCCCCCCACCCACCCACGTAGAAACACACCTGTTTACATGAGGATATTTATAGTTAAATGGAATGGAAACCCCTCAGTGATGTGAGCTCCCATCTATAATACAGTGTGATTCAGCCCCAATGCAGGTTTTCTGCAGCGGTAAGAACCAGCACTTGCACATCAGTCTAACAGGCATTTCAACAGAAATATATATCCAACCAAATGTAGACTTAATGCTTGAATTACAGCAGCAGGATATGCAAAAGGAAAAAATAGAAAAAAAATAAAGCTGTTTGTCAGGGAAGCAGCCCAAAAACAGTGCAGGCTGGCAGTGTGTACGTGCACTCTTTGAGCAAACATTACATATCAGCATGTACACAATGCAGCTTCTAAAAAAAGACTATCGTGACTGCAAAGTTGAGGGGGAAGGCAAGACTGGTACGACCAGACTGATACCCCTCCCCATTTCTAAAGCACCCAACAGGATGTCCTCTCATCCACGTAAAGCTTATAGGCACGGCTTGTACCAGGAGTTCCTGGAACCAGTGCCAAACTATGCTCTCTCTGCTGTTGCTCACAACGGCTTGCATGACGGTGCTTGGCCTTCTGCCAGCAAAGGAGGCCTGGACGGCACCTGAGGACAGTATGTGCCAGCAGCAGAACACGAAAGAAAGGCACAGAGATTCTGCCTTATAGCTTTTGGGATTCCCCAGAGAAGTCGGAGAGGAGAGGAGGAAGAACAGGGAATGCAAAAATTGTTTTGATCTGGGCGCCAGCTTCTAGGGAAGGAAAAGAGACAGAATAGCCCTGTGAACTCCTGTGGGTGGGAAGGGAAGAAAGAAAGATTTGGAACAGATTCTGATTTGAAATATTTGTGTGCTAGAACTGAGACAGTGAGCTGTGGTTGCCAAGTTCAAATCTTTCCTGAGTGTAAAATTCAATAGGAAGTTTGAGTCATCATCATCTCTTAGATTTAAAGTTGTTGTATAAGGATACTACATAAGGATGGCAACCCCGTGTGCCATGCTGCATATTTTGAAGAGTAAAATAAAGGGGGGAGGGTATAAATACACCAGATAAATATACATGCAGCAACTACCTCTCCCCCCACATACATATCCATCTTTACAACCAGGGTCCCAACTAGATGCTTCTATCAAACAAGGCCAAAACTTGTTCCCCCAGTGCACGATCAGCTATTGTGGAAAATTGGATATTCAATCCATATATAGTCACTTGTTGGGATGGGACGTTATAGAAATAAAATCAATAAATAAAGTTATAATTGCTCAGATAATGCCTGTGAAGAGAATACCCTATGTGGAAATAGTTCTTTTTATGGTGGCAGAACTTATTTTAATAAAATGTAAACAATCCCTTGGGATGTGGCAGTTCAGTGGCTAAGACTCTGAGCTTGTCAATCAGAAAGGTCAGCAGTTCGGTGGTTCGAATCCCTAGTGCCGCGTAACGGAGTGAGCTCCCATTACTTGTTCCAGCTTCTGCCAACCTAGCAGTTCGAACGCATGTAAAAATGCAAGTAGAAAAACAGGGACCACTTTGGTGGGAAGATAACAGCGTTCTGTGAGCCTTCGGCCACATGCTGGCCACATGACCACAGAGACGTTTTCGGATAGCGCTGGCTCTTTGGCTTTGTAACGGAGCTGAGCATTGCCCCCTAGAGCCAGAAACTACTAGCATGTACGTGTGAGGGGAACCTTTACCTTTAAACAAGCCCCCACCTCTCTTTATGAAAGAAGGATACACAATTCAAGAAATAATGGATTTCTCGAATGGGCAAAAACAGAGAAGAATAGAGCATTTTACTTCAAACTTGTAAGCAAATCCTATCCCTTAGTGTTCATGTATACTATGCTCAAAATCTAAATAATTCAGGGCAAGTTATGCCAATGTATGAAAAATATCACCAATCAGAAAAGCAAAATACCAAAACCAAACCCATAATCATTCTGACAAGAAAAAATCCATTAAAAGTATCTCCACAATCATCCTATTCCAAAGATCTGGAAAAATAACTAAGTCTTCAATCATTTCCTGAAGAACATATGAATGGGATACACATGAATTCTGAGGACAGAGGGCAACTCTCTTGTGGGGTGCCTCAGGGGTACATCCACTCCCCCCTCCTGTTCAACATCTATATGAAGCCGCTGGGTGAGATTATCCGTGGTTTTGGGGTGAGGTATCATCAGTATGCTGATTATACCCAGCTTTTTATCTCCACCTCAAACCAACCCAGTGATGCCCTCGACGTGATGTCCTGGTGCCTGGAAGCGGTATGGGTCTGGATGGGTAGGAACAGGCTTCAGTTCAACCCGGCCAAGACCGAGTGGCTGTACGTACCAGCATCTCAGATTGTCCAGAATGTTCCATCCTTGGTCATGGGGGAGAGGTGTTACCCCGTGAAAGGGAACTCCATCCTCCTGACGCACAGCTCAATTTGGAAGATCATGTGAGCTGGGGGGGCATTTGTGGGTTCACCTTGTGCCAGTTGCATCCTATCTGGACTGAGATGCCCTATGCATCGGTTACTCATGCACTCGTTACCTCCCTGTAGACTACTGCAATGCTCTTACATGGGGCTGCCCTTGAGGACCACTCAGAGGCTGCAACTGTGCAGAATGCTGCCACGCTGGAGTTGTGATGGGAGTATCCCATACTCCCATATTACGCCCCTCCTGTGTGAGCTGCATTGGTTGTCGGTTGCCCTCTGGGTGAGATTCAGGTTCTGGTAATCATCTATAAAGCCCTTCATGGCTTAGGTCCGGGGTATTTGCGGGAGCACCTGCTGCCAGCAACAGTTTCCATCGCCCTGTGCGCCTCACAGGGTGTCTCCTCAGGGTGCCATCACACAATGTCAGCTGGACATCTGGGGGGGGAGGGCCTTCTCTGTGGGTGCTGGAACCAACTGCCCGTGGAGCTTCAGGTGGCTCCTGACCTTCGTTCCTTCCTCTGCCCAAACCCAAAGACTTGGCTTTTTGATCAGCCAACCTGGACTGAAGGGTTTAATTGTTTTTAGATTTGTTGGTGGTTTTAATTTTTTATGTAATAGAGGTTTCTTGTTTAATTGCTTTTTAAATTTTGTATTTCTGTTTTTATTGTTGTGAGCCACCCTGAGTTCTTCGGAAGATAGAGTGGCATAGAAATCCCATCATTAAATTGAATTATTAAATTAAATTAAAATGTCCAACAGAGTAGGTGCACTTCTTGGGTTGTGTAACATGACATTATTTAATTGACAGGACTCATAAATGTACCCACCCTGCTAAACAGAATTGGACATGCAAGGACAACTGGACACAAGTTGTGCATCAAATCGTTGGGCCCTATGACATGAAATAGCTTTAAAGGTGGTAACTAGCACCTTGAATTGAAAATGGAAGCCAACTGCCAACCAGTGCAGTTCACAAAGCAGAAGGGTCACATGGGCATAACATGATACCTCCATGCCCTTGCTGCCACATTCTGGACCGTTTGTAGTTTCTGAATGGTCCTTAAGGGTAGCCCAATAAATAGTATGATACAATAATCCAATCATGAAGTGACTAGGGCATAAGTGACAGTCTCAAGGTCCTACAGGGCCAGTAAAAACTACAAAAGTATCTGTGTGAAGGCACCCTTTACCGCAGTTTTGGACCAGGAACTGAGAATCCAAGGAGGAAGCCAAACTGTGCACAGATTTCATATGAAGAGCTGCAACCTCACTGAGAATCAGCAATGGAATCCTTCTAGATCCAGGAGGCCAAACAGACATAGCCCCTTTGTGGTAGATTGTATGGGTGTACATACTTTATTTATCTATATATTAAATTATTGTATTTTATACCAATTTCATTTTAAACTGGATTTTATTCAAATTTCATTCTAAATTGTATTTTATCCAATTCCATTTTAAATTGTTTTTATCAGATTTTAGTAATAATTTGTCTGGAACTCTGCACTTTGATATGGCCCAAGGACTAATCAATAAAGTTAATTAACATAGCACCTTTGTCATGTAAGAATTGAATCTGAATCCTGTACATGTCTTCCTTTCCAGACATTTATAGCTTCCAGACACTGGCTTAGGACTTTGATGCATTGCTTGGCTGGCAAGGTGTCAAGATTGTTGGGTATCATTCACATATTAATGATATGTGATCCCAAATTGGTAGATGACTTCATTTATCAGTTTTATGTAGATACTTCGCAGAAGGGGAGACAAGTGTCAAACTCTGCAACACCTCGCCACTGAGGGGCCATGGATGTGATTTCTCCCCACTTACTAATACCAACTGAAGCCAGTTATCAGAGAAAGGAGGAAAATTGCTGCAAAATTGTGCCTTCTATCCCTAAATTCTAAGGCCAGTTCAAAAACAATTGACAATACTGGAAGCCACTGAGAGATTAAGAAGCATGAAAATAGATACATTACACCCTTCCTAGCTTTGATCCAGGGCATCAACAAGAGAGACCAATGCTATCTCTATACTAAATAATCTTTCTAGAGTCCTTTTGAGCAAGAGACCAATACCGCCTCCACCATGCTGCCAAGAAAGGGAAGGTTAGAGACTGGAAGATAAGATTCAAGTCTGTTTTCCTGAGGATAGAACGCACCCATCTTCTTCAAAGTTGGGGGGATCACCTCCTCAAAGAAACTAAATCCAACCATAGATCACTCTTGGGTGGCTTTAGCCATCCAGGAGAGATCTGGATCTAACAAACAAGTTGGTGAACTAAAAGGCTAAAGAACCCTATCCAATTTCTTAGGAATCATAGAATCAAAGTTGCTTCAAATTGCAGTACAACTTATTGGCTTATGTCCAATTGGAGTCCAACTGTTTGCAAATCAACCAAGTAACAAGAATATTCCCCACAGCACCTCTGCAGATAGTCCTTTAGCCGTCCTCAGGAGCGACAATCTCCCTAAGCACGAATGCTGAGTAAACATGTGGCCACTTTTATCACTACAGTGTAATATCTAATGCAGGTTCTTGCTTGATGATTTTTCATCTTTCTCCCATAGTTCAACAGGCATTTCTTCTTGCACTTCATTTGATGGAACACCTCAGAAAACCAAGTCATGCCCAACATAAAAAGAGAGACCTCAAAAGGGCTATGTAGTCTGAATCTCCAGCTGATGTCCATTCTGGGTTGCAACTAGAGCCTCAGTTGAACTGTCCACCACAGATCCAGAAAAGGATCCCACACACACCTTTTTTTAATATTTTACACAAACGTATACTCTGTCATAGGGGATGCAGTGGCTCGGTGGTTAAGACGCTGAGTTTGTCGATCAGAAAGGTCAGCAGTTCGGCGGTTCAAATCCCTAGTGATCTCCCGTTACTTGTCCCAGCTTCTGCTAACCTAGCAGTTTGAAAACATGTAAAAATGCAAGTAGAAAAATAGGGACCACTTTGGTGGGAAGGTAACAGCATTCCGTGGAGCCTTTTAGTCATGCTGGCCACATGACCACAGAGATGTCTTCAGACAGCGCTGGCTCTTTGGCTTTGTAATGGAGATGAGCACCGTCCCCTAGAGCCGGAAACAACTAGTGTATAAAGGAGGGAGCCTTTACCTATACTCTGTCATGTGCAATAAGTGAGTAATTAATTACACATCCTCTAAGTTACATTTATCACAGAATGTAGGAATCTGGAAACAATATCATAACATTCCAGAAAGGAAAGCATTTTGCAGTCAGTGTTCCTTCCCTTGCTTCCTTCCCTTGCTTCCTATCTTAGATTCTCAACAGCATATGTAGGGATAAAAGGTAAAGGTTCCCTTTGCATATATGTGCTGGTCCAGTGGTCGCCAACCAGTGGGCCAGGGACCACTGGTGGTCCGCAAGAAAATTTTGGTGGTCCGCAGAGAAATGTCACCCCCAAAGCACCCCCCAAAGCAATGCTTCTTTTTGCTTCTTTCTTCTTCTGCTTTTGGCTGCATGCAAGGAAAGTAGCAAAAGTCTTTCTTTCTCTCCCCAAAACTCTTCCAGAAATTAGTCTATGGGACCCTGCAAGGCATCCTGCTTCAAGAGGCTGCACCAGCAAAGACTCATTTCTGGCAGAGTTTGGGGGAGAGAAAGAAAGACTTCTGCTGCTTCTGCTGCTTTCCTTGCATGAAGCCAAAAGTCCCTCTCTCTTTCTCCCCCTGAGAACGGAGCAGGAGACTGTATCCTGCGATCCCAAATAAAGAATGATTGATCAGTAGGAAAACAGGGTGGGGAATTTTCCTGCAGACTTTTTTGGGATTTTCCCAGGGTCTCTGGTCCACAGGATTTAAAATTATGAGTTTGGTGGTCCCTGAGGTCCAAAAGGTTGCTGACCCCTGTGCTAGTCATTCCCAGCTCTACGGGGTGTTGCTCACCTCTGTTTCAAAGCTGAAGACCCAGCGCTGTCCAAAGATGTTTCTGTGGTCATGTGGCCAGCATGACTAAACACCGAAGGCTCACGGAACACTGTTACCTTCCCACCAAAAGTGGTCCCTATTTTTCTACTTGCATTTTACATGCTTTTGAACTGCTAGGTTGGCAGAAGCAGGGACAAGTAACAGAAGCTCACTCCTTTACACAACGCTAGGGATTCGAATTGCCGAACTGCCAACCTTTCTGATTGACAAGCTCAGCATCTTAGCCACCGCATCCCATTTATGTGGGGATAATGCTTGCTAAATCAACATTTGCACAAAGCAATGCCTGGAATTTCTCTGTCAAGCTTCTGCCTTTTGATCATCTGAAGAGTGCATTTTATTGATCATATCAGCCCCATCTAACTTCATCTCAAGATCAAGGATCCAAGGGAAATTTAAGCCCCAGTAATCCTCATTTGAAAATTAAGCAGAGGTCAAGTTCCAGATCAATGCTAATCTGAACAGAGGGCAAAGGGATTTGTTGGCAGAATTTTAGGGAAAGGCTGCTGAATGTAAACAAACATCAGGCAAAATCTGAACAAATCCAAACCCTTGGATTCTCCCAACTCTTGCAAAATCACATATTTTGGGCAGAGATCAATACCAGTTCTTTGCAGCAGGTGGCTCTGTGGTTTACTCATATTAGCTCCGCCCAGGGTATGATTGGAGAAAAGTGTATCCTAGTCAGAATAATCACTAACATTACTAAACTTTTATTCATTTACTCGTTGACATTTCACCTAGCATTGGTTATATCCCATCAAGTCCATATTCAGAACCACAAAGGTCAAAAAGGCATTTTCATGATGGCTGGCTTTGCATACAACATGCAAATGAGTCAGTGGAAAGTCAGTGAAAGACTCAACCATTGTCAGTTGCTTGGTTTAGTTTAATTTCAATTAATTTTTTTCTATGGGTGGAGTGTGTGTGTGTGATGGGGGAGTCAGAGAGGGAGATGGAGGGAGGGGGAGAGGGGAAGAGAGAGTAAGAGGAGGTGGAGGGAGGGAGGGAGGGAGGGGGTATTATTTTTTATTTTCTGTCCTCCAGTTCACGTACATCATGGACATAGAGACTAACCCATATAAGTACATAGAAAAGCCTGAGGTCCATGTATGTATCTCAGGATATTTATAAATGGGCTGTATGAACAGAAAATGAGTCTGCCTACCGAGATGAGGTGGACTGGTTGCTTTCATGGTGTGGAGACAATAACTTGATCCTCAACACCAATAAGATCAAGGAGCTTATAGTGGACTATAGAAGGAACAGATCAGACATCCAGCCCTTGCTTATCAATGGAGTGGATCAAGTGGCCAGTTTTAAGTTTCTGGGTTTTACCATAAAAGAGGATCTGACCTACTCATATTGTAGCATTGGTCAAAAAGGCCCAACAGAGATTATACTACTTGGAGATCTCTCAGGAAACAACAACTGAATGAAAAACTGCTGGTGACCTTTTACGGCTTCATCATAGAAAGTATTTTAACTTACTACACCTGTGTATGGTTTGCCAATTGCACAGTGGCTGATAGGACAGCATTCCAGAGGGTTAACATCATTGCCCAGAGGATCATTGGTTTGCTCCTCTCTTTGGAAGAGCTTCATAGCTCCTGCTGCCTTAAGAAAGTTCAAAACATTCTTAAAGATCCATATTATCCCGGGCACCCTTTTTTTGAACTATTACCAACTGGCAAACTATACAGAATAATAAAAACAAGGCTGAAAAACAGCTTCTATCCCAGGGCAGTAGCTCTGTTGAATTCTATTGTATAGTAAAATATTAATGCAATATCGGGTTTTCAGTTCAATTGTATAGAATGTGAAGGATGTGTTTGTTTTTTATTTTTATAGTTATAGTGTACACTTAAGATGGCATTTAATTTTATTGTGCAAGGTGCAATGACAATAAAGTAAACTGAACTAAATGATTGCCTCCAAGCTCTTTACCTGTTTGATACAGTTAATTTCTTTCCTCCGTACAACAGCATCAAAAAAGAGTTTCTGTGAAACAGGAAGTACTGTGTTCTAGTATTACATTCCTGGTTCAATTAATCATGATGGCCTTAGGCAAGTGTCTCACCCATCTTTTAGCCAAGCCCAACCTTCAAAACCTTCCAGGAGTGATGGGTGTTTTTTTTTTAATTTATATTTATATGCCCCACTTCTCCGGAAACTCAGAGCGGCTTACAATTTTTTCGGAGCACAACCCAATGCGCTCAGCCTTCATTCCATTGCATATGCCTGCTTATTACTAAGCGGCATTTTTACAAAGTCAGCTTATTGCCCCCAACAATCTTGGGTCCTCAATTTACCTACCCCAAGAGGATGGAAGGCTGAGTCAACCTTGAGCCTGGTGGGATTCGAGCCTGCTCTAATTGCAGGCAGCTGGAACTAAGTGCTAGGCATTTAATAGCCTGCACCACCAAGGCTCTTTGAAGTTGGGTATTTCTGAATGATGTCTGATGAGCTGGAGGCTAGGGTAATCTGCTCATAAGGACAAGGTAGGGTGAAAGACATTTATGCAGGAGGCTCTAATTCCATCACTTCCCAATGAATACCCTGAAAGAAGTCATTTACAAGTTGGAATTGCCAATGATCTGTTCCTTGAATTGAGTTACCTCATTCCTCTAATTGTAAAGGCCAGAGTTGGTTGGGAGAACGAGACCGGCTAACTTCAGATATGTCACCTTGAGCTCCTTACACAAGGAGGGGATTACCTATATGATCAAAAGAAATATTAACATATACTTCACTGTGATTAATTTTGGCAAAACTGGGTGGCCCCAGAGACTGGAGCAAGGTTTCCACAGACTAGAGGATAAGGTATTGGCAGGCATCAACCAAACTTTGAAATCAACCATTGCTGGATTCCTTATGCCTAGTGTTTTTATTAAGTAGAGTCCTTAGTGCTCTGTGAGTTTGTTCATTTGCACTTCTGATGGTTATTAAGATTGTGAATGCATGTTCTTTTAGAGTCTGAGACAATACTAATGCTTTGTGCTTATACGTGTCTGGCATGCCAACTTTACCATTGAGGGAAACATTGTTATTGCCCTTTTTCAGATTGCTGTCACTAGTTACACAGTGCAGGGGTTGCATG
Organism: Naja naja; assembly: GCA_009733165.1. Taxonomy (NCBI): domain Eukaryota; kingdom Metazoa; phylum Chordata; class Lepidosauria; order Squamata; family Elapidae; genus Naja; species Naja naja. The sequence goes on along the minus strand of CM019155.1, from coordinate 101,475,991 downwards.
ATTGCTATTCAAATCTATTCCACATGACCTTTATCTGCAGGTCTCAATTTCTTCTGGAATGGAGGTGCTTAATTAGATTCTCCCCCCTTCCAAAAAAGAATAAGTTATGGAACAGGGGTGCCATCTAGTGGCCAGGTGTGTTCATCACCAGAAACTACCACATACAGACAGATATATTTGGAGGTGGGAGGGGAAGTGGCTGGAGGAAAAAGAGTATTTTGCAGGTTACCACTCACAAGATGAGGTCTCTCTTCCTGCTGCTGGAAAGCTCTTAAGCTCATAAATGATATTGGTTTCAAATACTAAAGCATATAGCAAGCCTGAAATATAATTTCAAAAATTAGATTATGGTGTCCTTCAGCATCAACCCATATGAACACAACAGAATACATTCTCTACTCAAATGTTTGTGTACAAAGAAACTGGGAGACCATGAATTCTAGTTCTGCCTTGGGGCAGTCACAGGAAGGAGGGAATAACAAACCAAACTGGAGAGCCAGTTTGGTCTAGCGCATATCTGGCCCTTTGGCTATCCCTGTATGACCCACCCATCCATTGACGTGAACTGGAATTTAGAAAACACCTCGTGGAAGGGCAAGGAGAGAAAGTACTTTTCTGTGCCTGCACAGCACTTGCCCCTTTTACTGGAGCAGCCTGAGGAGATGATGGTGATGGCAGCCATCATGTAAAGAGGGACCCAGGCTCAGCCATCAACCAACCCCTTCTTGAAGGGCAGCCTTGAGAGCGAGCGAGTGGAACGCAGCCAGTAGCTATTGGTTCAGCCCTCCACAACAGTTCAGCCCTCCACAATAGTTCCTATTCCTCATGTGGCCCTTGAGAACATTAATTGCCCACCCCTGGTTAACCACCTCTAATGGTTAAGGCACCAAGCTAGAAATCAGGAAACGGTTCTAGTTCTGTCTTAGATGTGAAAGTCATCTGACTTGGTGTTAGTCACTTTTTCTCAACAACCCTTTCTCACAAGATTGTTGTAGTGTTAAAAATATGAGAAGGAGGAATGAATATGATTGCTGTCTCTGAAAATCGAATGTGAAGGATGAAAAAAAATACTTTCTTTAAAGGCAGATGATTCTGTAATATAATTCAGGTTTGTCGCTAACCAAAAAAAAACCCACCAAAAGTATTACAGACTATTACAACTGCAAAAATCAGTTGAAACCTAACTTCCCAGCCAGGATGGAAATAAAGTTAAAAAAACAGATAAATGAATGCTTTAGTTGCCTTTTACATCTGTCTTTCCAGGTAAATCTCTGTTTTAAAAAATCATCAACAATGCAATCATATATAGGAGAATTTAAATGCAGGGAAACCTAACTAATGGTACTAATTTTAATCATACGTAAATAAAATACTTGGAATCCATGTGGTGCTTTCCCTACATTGTTATAGTACACTTAAAAGTTGATAGTAACTATGCTAGTATCAATTTCTTCCTGCTGTAGTAACAAGCAGGAGAGTTTAGTTAAAAAATAATAGCAGGGATCTCATGGCAAAATTTGAACAGTGAAGTTCCCATTTCTGCTTCTGTTGTTTGAAACAAGAGAAGAAACTCAGTTACTTAAGATTTGGTTGTGACCTAATTTCATTTATTAAAATTCTTTTACATTAAAAAAATGGAAAGTTAGCAGTTTGCAAAACGAAGGCCAGCTTAACCATAATCCTTCTTTCTAACAATGCTTCTTGGTCCCAGACAGACCCCTGTGGCATAGTTAGAAAATAAAAAGGTACGTGTCACATATAGTTTCATGTACTTTCTTCAGGGTATGAGCTTTCTATAACTGGTTACAGCTGCTATGGCAATTATTTTGAGAAGGTACCTCTAAAATACCTCAAAACCCAAAGTTAGGGACTTTATCCTACATGATTTGGATTACTGGAGAGGGGGGAAAGAGACAGAAATTACTCCATTCAAGCATGCTCTGGAAATACCTATCATCTACACATGAATCACATGGCATTCTTGGAGATGGCACCTAGGTTCTGGGCTTCCTTGTCATGACATACCTGATTATCTTTATCCTTACAGATCTACATCAGTCGATACAGATATTTTAATTTTAATTTGGAAAGGACTTTGCCCCACATGTTGATCTCTATATATGAGGCAATTAAGGGTTTTTTTTAAAAATCAAACTTGTTTTATATGGTTTTAAAACTTTTCTTATTGTTATATATATATATATATATATATATATATATATATATATATATATATATATACACATTTATATGCTGCCCATCTCGAAGACTCAGGGGGCTTACAATTTTTGGGATACAACCCAATGCGCTCAGCAATAGCCTTCATTCCATTGTATATGCCTGCTTATTACTAAGCGGCATTTTACAAAGTCAGCTTATTGCCCCCAACAATCTTGGGTCCTCAATTTACCTACCCCGAGAGGATGGAAGGCTGAGTCAACCTTGAGCCTGGTGGGATTCGAGCCTACAGTAATTGTAGGCAGCTGGAACTTAAATTCAGGCATTTAACAGCCTGAGCCACCAAGGCCCTTGGTATTAAATTTATATTGGTAAAAGTTCCCTACAGCCCTATTTGATAGATAGAATATAAATCTGACAAAAAAATTGCACCATGATCTGAACAATCTTTTCTTCTAGGGTTCTCTAAGTTTCAATGTTATTTCCCTCCCCCCCCCACAAAAAATAACATTGAAAAAAACTCAAAAGTCTGAAAAGAGGTCCATTTCAATATAATACATTTGCACAATTCTAACCCCAATTCACTTTCTTGTACCTTTATAGAGAGTTTATAGTCTATAGCAATTTACTCACATTCTGTGTTTCCCTCAGGTCCTTTTCAGTCTTCTTTTTCTATCCTTAGCTTGATTTCTCCATTTAGCTCTACTGTATCAGATTTATCCTCCTTGACTTGAGTCTTGGCAGACCCAGTACCAACTTCCAACTGAGCAAAGAACAAATACTGAGAACCGAGACTTGCGGCAGTCTTGATGCTGAGCTACCAGTTACATTACTATCAAGAACGGAGATGATAGACCTGGAAACTGCCTTTGCTCAATTAGGGCTCTGACATGTGTTTGGGGAGGGGGAAAGTACATCATGAAGGACAGATGGATTAATTTAAGCTACTCCCTAACTTGGTTCCCTGTCCTTCAATTATTTCAAACAACAGCAAAATAGCCTAATTTTGAAGAGATTTGCCAGTATTACACTGAAGGACCTTGAGCAAAGTCAGTATTTCCTCAGCTGCTTATAAAAACAGAAATTGCCTCATTGTGAAGTGATCACTACAAGAAAATGGCAAAAAACAGAAAGTAAAAACTGCGTTGTAAACTTTAGGATTTGAGAGATGGGAGAATTCCAAGACAGTTTGGTCCTCCATCCTTGCTTAACTATCCTGGCTGCCAATACATCATGCCAGCAAAGTCTGGGCAAACAGAGGCAGCAATACAACTGGCTGACAGACAGGCAGTCGCGGCAGCAAAAGACACCTGCTGCGTTGTGGGGCTCAAGAGGGTCCAGTCCCTGCCAGTGTCAGAGAATGGGTTCATTATCCTAACTATCCCCACCTCTACTTGGCACTTCCAGATGCCACAGACAGAGGGATAAACAGACCCAGCTTGCAGCCTGGCACACATGGAGACAAGCCCTTCTTAGGAGTGGAAGTAGACAAAATCACAGTTGTTCTGGCTAGCAAATAAATGGGACCAAGAACCACACAATTCTCTCCCTTTCTCACTCATACACATAGCCACACAAGCATAAACAACATATGGTTTGAGTCAAAGAATACTGGTGAACTTGAATGATGCAATAAACTGGATCTGCATCTATGAGAATTACTATAATGATTCAAATATAACACAGGAATTTGCATCATATCAGACTCCCTATTTACGTTAGGTTTCTCAGGCTAACATCTCTCCCCACCCCACCCCAGTTGTTGGCTGTTATAATTTGCCAGGCAGAATGGATATTGGCCCTGTAGTCCAATATATTTCAAGAGATCAGCTATGGAAGAGCTGGCCTGTAGGAAACAAATATTTGCACTGATGTCATTTACTCAACTCTGTTTTTCAACATCTAGAACTGGGGTGTCAAACTCACTTCATCATGGCGGCGTCACATGACGTATTGGGACTTTTTCCCCCTTCGCTAAACAGTGCATGGGCATGGCCAGCATGTGATACATCCAGCTTGTGGGCCACGAGTTTGACAGCCCTGATCTAGAAGAAACTTGCTAGAGGGAAGTATTTTGAACATTGCGTTGATATGCAATCAACATATGGATGACCTGCAAAATTGGCTCAGATTGTTTTACTAGTTTAGAAGAAACCTGGATATAGAAGCAGGACCATCAGACCAACGAAAATATATCCATGATGGACTGCCATTTATGGTCTGGGTTTCCTTTAAGCCTCAGCGATAATTGGAAATTACTCAGAAATCTGGTGTTGGTGACCAGAAGTATTTTTTATAAACTTATGTTGCTATGTCAGATGTGACTATATCGTCACAGAATTGAACATGTTCCAGTTATTCATAGTAAAATCCAAGATGGGCTATTAGTTTTATTAGGTAACTAGTTCAGGAAATTAAATCAGTACAAAATTTAAAAAAGCTAAACAAGGCTTCATAAATAATTTGGTCAAGTGGTTTGGGTAGGTTTGCATCTATCTGCAATTTTTTTTACAGGAACTGTATCATTCTGTAGTAGTGGAAGTTAAATATATGATCCAGAGAAAAGATAAAGCCACTTTGAAGAGTCACAGACAAATGCCATATTTGTACTCCCAAATAGTCCAAATTATTTCTGAGTACTCCTAAAGCAGCCTCTTAGAAACTGGTGACTGGCTCACATGGAATCAATAATGTACTTGTAGCAGTGATGAAGACATTCTCAAGTTCATTTCATTTTTTAATTCTTAACACTTTAAATTATCTAGGTCCAAGTTATTAAGGATTGACTACTTTAATCTAAAGTGCCTGCATTCTGACAATACATTTATTCCTATGTCAAATGGAAATCATTATGGCAGATACTGTTCAAGGAAAAATATCTTTTTGATAGTGGCCTCACATCCCTAAAGACTTCAGGCTTGTCTGCAGATTCACCGGAAAGGTCTACATATATATGTATGTTCACTAGCAATTTCATGAATTCTATTTTTGCACTGTTGGCCTTATTGGTAATTAATTTTTAAATTGATGCTATTTGTATTGCATTTGTATTATACATAAATTAAATAAATTCACAATAAAAATTTAAAATAATAGTAATTGTTTCTATATTTTGCATTCATTTTCATGGAGAAAGGGTTTACATTATTTGTCTTGAAGCAGGTACTCCTTAAACCTGGCTATGATAAATAATTCTCAGTCCTTCCACTCCCTTTTTAGGGAACATTAATAAGGTGGTGAAGGCCTACTTGCAGAGTTCCGGATAAAGAAGATTATTTGGACCGTTTCAGTCAACCTTCAGACTGGAATCAAGATAGGGCAGGCTGCTCTTGTAAATGACCTACAATGGAAGATCATTTCCATTGAGATTTTGCTGGCCTTGCTGGATATCTCAACTGTCCTTGATAATGTTAATTATGGTGTGTCCTTGTGGACCAACTGCAGATTCTCATCCTTCTCCATGAATGGTTCTAATTGATTGTGGGGGAGAAGAGGCAGAGCTGCTAATTCTTTGTTGTAGAATGTTGTAGGGCTTGACACCCCCCCCATCTTCTTTTCTCATACGATTTAATACCTACATACCTACATGAAGCTGCGAGGAAGGTCATCAATCTGCTTGTTGATAATATCTCCATTCCAGATCAAACTGAAGATACAATTAACCCTCGACCTCTGTGCCTGAAAGCCATTAGTATTTAGGTAGGGAGCAATAGGCTAGGTTTTAACCCCTGTGAGGCAGAGTGGTTGTTGATCCCAGAAGTTGATGTATCCTAACCTAAAGAGCAAGGGCAGACCTTTGAACAATTTCATCTTGGTGCCCATTGTGGCTGCTTCTGGAATAGAAGCCTTTGTTGATGGGTCACACATTCCCTTGTACCTTGTGTTTCAACACTTGCAATCTGCTGCACATGGAGCTGCCCTTAAAAACCACTTGGAAGTTAAAAGTAATCCAGAATGCAGCAGCTTAATTATTGCAGGCATTTTACCCATTTAAACGTCTCTACTGTATCATGTGGGCTGCAATAACCCTAAAGCAATCTAATAATTGGGTTCATACCATCACTGAAATTATTAAAAGGAAAAATAAGGAGGGTTCAAATTTATCTTAGTGCAGATAGCTGACTACATCTATTGATTTATAACTGACCTGAATGTTATGTTAACACGAGCACAGAGAAACCATAGTCTATCTCGTCCGCACTATCCAACTAAGTCACAGCACAGTTTACTTCCCAGGCTGAGTAGCAAATATGATTTGGGGAAAATGAAATGGAGATGAAGTGTACGTGACTGGGACAAGTTAATACACATATCATTTGACTACTAGAATGTACTTGGCCAGCCTCTTTCTCTCTTTTGAACCTGTCAAATGTTTTTCCTAATTGTTTTTCAGGCTGAACCTCTTTTGTCATTCCCATATCCTTTTTGTCAAAAGCTCACCTTTTGTTGTTATTCTAAAAGTAAAATAAAATAGAGAGAAATATATGAAAACAAACAAAACCCGCTGAAGTTTCTTAAGACTTCACATTCCTAATCTAATGCCAGCTTTGCGATTCAGTTTCCTTTCTGGAAACAAACAAACCAAGACTGAGGATACCGCAGTATCAATTGACAGCCTCTAGTTATAGCATTTGGAAATTATCTCACAAACTTGACTGAAAACGAACTTCTCTATCAGTTCATGACATGACTGCAACCTCTGTGCATATTGCACATGCCTGTAAATTTATACTTTTTTTCACATGCGTAACATATTAATAACATAATAATATAAAATCTGTGCATGCTCTGGAAGATGGCTGCCCGCGGTTAGAGCTTCGAGAAGGGGAATGTTGGCTTGTGTCTTAGGAGAGATCAGGGGGTCCGTTTTCCACCTCCTCCCTGACCTCGGAACCTGACAGCAGAAATTCGGGGGTCTGGTCGATGCTAACGGGACCGACCCCCTTGGATGGGACATTGTATTTACAGCATCGTGTTTGGGGGTGATGGTGGCAGCGGTTTTGATTGCGGTGCTGACTTGAACCTCAGCGGTGGTCTTGGACGCGGCGATGGCCTGGGCGTGGCAGCGGCAGTGGCAGGAGTGGCGCCTGAGGAGGATTCGGCAGCAGGTTTGGAGGCATGGAGCGGGATTGAGGCTGCTGCCAGTCCCTCCGGTGTGTCTGCTGTTGCAGCCGGTTCTGATTGGCTGCTGTCGGACTCCCAGGCCTTCTTTTTAGCCACGGTTTTTACCATCTCTGCTCCCTCGCCTACCATGTGGTTCTGCCCTCATGTTGGTTTCCAAGACCGGTGGTTTTTGACATTTTGGGGTGGTGTGCTGCCGACCTGGAGGACTTTGATCCGTGGCACCCGGCATGGTGAATGGTGGTTGCCGGAATGGACTCTGCCCGGACTTAGGGGCCTGCCAGCTGATGAACGGAGGGCATTGTCCTCCCCCCTCTTTTTTCTCCTCCTGGTCTTGATGCGGCCTGCTGGGATGGTTTCCCGCTGCGGTGAGAGGGTGTCGGGAACCTTTTGGGAATGCACCTGCCCTGTTGTGGTGTGAGGAAAATAAGAGCCGGGTGCTTCTCCCGTTGGCTGGCTGGCTGCAATTTTGGACTGTAACATCTGGCCTACTGGCTTAACATCTGGCCTATTAACCATCTTGGCCTATTAACCATCTTGGCCTACCAACCATTGGAGCTCCCACTGGCGGTGAGAGTGCGGTGGTTAGTCCATGGAGGCCTTGCCATCGCCCCCCACCGGTTGTTGTGAGAGGGCACCGGGGCCTGGACTTCTCCAATTGGTTGGAACTATTTTTATTGGACCGAGTATTTCTATCTGGACACTTTCATGTACCATCTTTCCCCGTGTTAGGACTATACTACTTGAACTATGCGGACTTATCTAACCGCGGAACTGCCGGCACTAAGGGATTCCCCCCTATCCTGGATATGGCCTGCCGGACTTTCGTTGGCCTACCTTGATGACAGATTTTGGAATCCCGAGAGGTGGCACTACGCGGATATGGGTTGGGGCTTGGGAAGGGGTGGTAGGAGGGGCCCCAAGGTCTCTTTGATTAAATGTTTGGATAAATTTTTAAGGGGGTTAGGGATGAGGGTGGGTTGCCAAGCCCAGTTGGAACTTGGGGAGGCTCCACTGGGATACCGTCAGTCCGGGTTAGAAATGGGTCATGGCAGGGAGGGGTTGGGGTTGGGGCTGGCCGGGGCCCTGGAGGAGAGGGTGAGGGGAGTGATCCCCACGGTGATCGGGAATGGCGGCAGAGGTAGGGATGGCAGGCCATATTGGTTTCCGGGGGTGCGCCCCCGCTGTCTTTGAGCGGTGGCGCGCTCCGACCCGCAGGTTCGCTCCTGCATCCCCAAGGGGTCGAGGACCAGGGCCCTGGGCTCAAGGTGGTATGTTTAAACGCCAGGTCTGTAGTGAACAAAGTTCCCCTCGTCAGGGACTTGATCAAGGAGGAAGGCGCGGACCTGGCTTGCATTACAGAAACCTGGCTGGGCCTGGAGGGGGAAGTCCCTCTGGTGGATTTATGCCCACCAGGTTTCTGTGTGCTACACTGACTGCGGGCCCAGGGTAGGGGCGGGGGGGTGGCGGTTGTGATCAAGAAGGCATTTTGTCCGGGGAAGACCACTGTCCCGCAGATAGGCGGATGTGAGTCTCTTCTCTTGAGGTTGGGCCCTGGGGGGTCAGTTGGGTCTGTTGCTCGCGTACCTATCTCCCAGTTGCATGGTTACAGCCCTGCCTGCCCTGCTTGATGACCTCTCGGAGGTGGCGGTTGAGTTCCCCAGGCTTATGGTGCTGGGGGATTTCAACTTGCCTTCTCTGGGAGAGGCATCGGGGTTGGTGCAGGAGTTCATGGCCTCCATGACAGCCTTGGACCTGATTCAAGTAATACAGGGTCCAACTCACGAGGGGGACACACGCTCGACCTGGTTTTTCTCTCAGGACAGTGGAGAAATGATCTGGGGGGGTCTCCAACTATACAACCCCTGTCATGGACAGACCATTATCTCCACCGACTGGCCTTCCAATATGCCGCCCCTCATCGCTGGGAGGTGGAACCAGGCGCCTAATGGACCCAGAAGGGTTCCTGATGGTGCTTGGGCCAATTCCGGTCTCCTTAGCCCACAGCTCGGTGGAGACCCTGGTGGACGCCTGGCAGATGACGGCCGCTGGGGCGCTGGACTGAGTTGTTCTTTGCAGCCTCTGACCTGCCGCAGATCCCGAGTAGGTCCCTGTCTTTCTGTGGAGCTCCAGGAAATGAAGCAATGGAAGAGAGGCCTAGAGCGCTGTTGGAGGTCCAGCAGGTCTGAATCTGACCAATCGCAGCTAAGAACCTATATTAGGTCTTATCTGCTGCGATGAGAGTGGCAAAGTGTGCATACTTCTCCGCTCTCATCGCGTCCACAGATAATCACCCGGCCGCCCTGTTCAGGGTCTCTCATTCCCTCCTTAACTAGAGGGGGGGAAGACCCTCTGCAGGGACGTGCCGAGGAGTTTAGTCAACATCTGACAGACAAGATCGCTCGGATCCGGACAGGCTTGGACTCCGACTGGGCAGAGTCCGATGGGAATATGGCGACCGGTCTTAGAAATATTATCTGGGAAGAGTTTGACTCTGTGACTCCAAATGAGGTGGACAGAATCATGGGGAGGCTGAGTGCTGCCACGTGTTTGTTGGACCCGTGTCCCTCCTGGCTGGTGTATGCCGACTGGGAGGTTACACCAGGCTGGCTCCAGGCAGTTATAAATGCTTCCTTCCACCTTGAAGGAGGCGGTGGTAAGGCCCCTCCTCAAGAAGCCTGCCTTGGACCCAGGTGATTTAAACAACTTTCGTCCGGTCTCCAACCTTCGCCGGCGAGGTTGTGGCCCGATAGCTCCCAGTGTTTCTGGAGGAAACTGACTATCTAGACCCATACCAGTCGGGTTTCAGGCCTGGGCACAGCACGGAGACGGTGTTGGTCACACTGGTTGATGATCTCTGGAGGGCATGGGACAGGGGTTATTCCTCTGTCCTGGTCCTGTTAGATCTCTCGGCAGCTTTTGATACCATCGACCATGGTATCTTACTGCGATGCCTCGAGGGGCTGGGGGTGGGGGGCACCGTTTTATGGTGGTTCTCCTCCTACCTCTCAGGTCGTACACAGGTAGTGTTGGCAGGGGGCAGAGATCGGCCCTGAGGCCCCTCCTTTGTGGGGTACCTCAGGGGTCGGTTCCCTCACCCCTCTTGTTCAACATCTACATGAAGCCACTGGGCGAGATCATCCATGGTTTTGGGGTGATGTATCATCAGTATGCTGATGATACCCAGCTTTTCATCTCTACCCCTAACCAACCCAGTGATGCCCTCGAAGTGATGTCCAGGTGCCTGGAAGCGGTATGGGTCTGGATGGGGAGGAACAGACTCCGGCTCAACCCAGTTAAGACCGAGTGGCTGTATGTACCGGCATCTCAAGTAAGCCAGGATATTCCACCTTTAGCTATGGGGGGAGAGGTGTCCTCCTGGACACACAGCTCAGTTTAGAGGAGCAGGTGGGGGCTGTGGCCAGGGGGGCATTTGCCCAGGTTCGCCTGGTGTGACAGTTGCGACCCTTCCTGAATCGAGATGCCCTACGTACAGTCACTCATGCACTCATCATTTCCCGTCTGGACTACTGCAATGCTCTTTACATGGGGCTGCCCTTGAGGACCACCCAGAGGCTTCAACTTGTCCAGAATGCGGCGGCACGGGTTGTGATGGGAGGATCCCGATACTCCCATGTTACACCCCTCCTGCGTGAGCTGCACTGATTACCGGTTGCCCTCTGGGTGAGATTCAAGGTGCTGGTGTTGACCTATAAAGCCCTTCATGGCATTGGACCAGTATATTTGCAGGAGACCCTGCTGCCAATAACGGCTTCCCGATGCCCCATGCGCTCCCACTGGCAGGGCCTCCTCAGGGTGCCATCGGCTAGGCAATGCCGGCTGGCAGTTCCCAGGGGTAGGGCCTTCTCTGTGGGGGCACCCACCCTTTGGAACCAGCTACCCCTGGAGCTCCGGGTGGCCCCTGACCTCCGCTCTTTCCACTGTGGCCTAAAAACCTGGCTGTTCCAACTAGCCTACCCAGATGAAGGAAGGGGGGGAGGGTCTTTTTAGTGGTTGTTTTTAAATTTTAGCTGATTTATGTGATTTCCGGTTTAATTATTTGTTAATATTTATATTGTATTGTTTTTAGTACTGTAAGCCGCCCTGAGTCCTTAGGGAGATAGGGCGGCATATAAATCTCATAAATAAAATAATAATAAATAAATAAACATTACCTGCCTCCCCAGACATTAATTTTACACGGGAAAGGGGGATATTATTACTTCAGCTTTACCAGCTTTACCAGTGGTACTACTACCACTTCAGAAAGCTAGAATTCAGGTATCAACTGATTAGTAGTGACAACGGTTACTAATCCAATGTATTTCACATAAACCCTGTACCCTGAATTTTGATATGAAGTTGTTTGCAGCATTGATTACAGTTTGTATATGATCGCCTGTAGTTAATCCTTAATTGCTACAGCTAAATTTATAAGTCACATTCACAAAAATTGTGCTTTTCACCTATTGTTGGAGATTTGGCTTCTAATATATCAAAATCATAAACTTGTTCTTTATAAAATCAGGATAGAGAGATTCTATATAAAAATTGCATGCTAGGATAAGCTTTAATAAACGTATTTGCCTCTCAGTGATTTTAGTAAGAAGTAAAAATCCACAAAATAGTACTAGAAGCCAATAATTACAGATAGGACTGTTTTAACAATCTTAAAAAAAGACTTTTCAATGGAGATAAACCCATATATTTAGCTTCAATCTGTAAAGTGTCTAGCTAGAGGATATGCACATGTAAGAATGGAGAAAAGACCTTACATATTGCATGGAAGTTGTCTTCTGAAAACATTACCTTGTTGTAATCCGGGATCTTTGTTGGAATCTCCAATAGACCTGTGGCAGTGTGGCACCCCAATTAAATCACAAATAAATTGTAAATTACTGAACTCTCAAGAGATCTTGGGTATTTGGAGGAGTAGCATAGGCCAGAAAAGGCTACTGGTTTTCCCCCTAATTACCCATCATTCATATAAATAACATTTGATCTCTGTTTTTTTGTTAAATAACATCAACAGAAGGGAGAACATGTTTGTGTCAGATTCAAGTTGTCCATCCAGAAGTCATCAAGTTCTATTTTAGGTTAAAAGAATCCAAAGATGACAGAGTTGAGGATGACCTCTTTCCAATAACCTAAATCAGAGACAGGCAGCATGGTGTATGCAATTACTAGCAGCCTACAGAAACTCTTCAGGTCACTCAGCAAGCTCTCTAACCACTTGATTTTATTTACCTTTGTTTTTAGGTTCTTTTAATTCAGTTGTTATCATGTGAATAAACCCAGGCAAAGAAAATGGATAAGAAAGAAATCTTCAGGAGTGTATTGATGAACCTTTATTTTTAAATAACTACAGCAGAAAAATAAGGCTGCTTTTCACTGTATATATCTAAAACTATGAAATTGAACTCTCCCACTAGCACTTTGAATCTTCTACTTTTATTTTCAGGCTTCACACAAATCTGCCTTTTGACTCACAGCCTTATTAACACACCCACATGGGCACTTTAGCCATTTCAGCCACATTCAGAGGGCAGTCCTATGAGTAGGCCTGTGCTTGAGAATGTTTCTCCTTCAAAGGGGAATGTATGCTCAGAAAACTCCACTTGCATCAAAAGAACACACCTGACAGATTGATTTGTCTCTTTGTCCAATAGTAATTGATTCAGAGAAGTTGATGAAACAAAATATTTCAATGCAATAATATTTTCAAAGCAATACGTTATTTCTCAAAAGTTTCTAGATTTTAGCAAGAGGATTTTGTGGTCCATGTTTCTCAACGTAAGTAGTTTAGGTAACCCCCAACCTCTATAAACTATTTTTGTGAATCACACGTGAATTAGCCAATAATAATAAAAAATAGGCTATTTGATATAATAGAATAACAGAAAAACAACGTTGCAACGGATCTTGGAGGTCTTCTAGTCCAATCTCCTGCTTAAGCAGGAAACTCTATAATGTTTCAGACAAATGGTTGTCTAATCTCTTCTTAAAATACAACAAAGACAGGGAGAGATATACTTCTTTACCGAAAAATATCTACCAATAAGAGAGTTGTCTCCATGCTTTGTGAGCAAAAAGTGTAGTATGCAAGGGATGGACTTCAGAAAGATTTCCTATAGAGTATGCTGGCTCCCTGCCACAAAGTGTTGCCTTTTTGCAAGAAATAGAAATGCAGTGTTGCCTACTTAAGAGGACACTTAGGCTCAATGCCAAGACCCAACCTAAAGCCCATGAAGAAGATGAGGATCAATGATTCTCAAGATGAGAAATAGAGGAAGGAAACTAGGCAAGAGGACTTCAAAGATTCTGGACAGGTTATTTTGGATAGCTCTCTGAAACAAGACAGGGTTTTTACAGGAGCCACTGCTATGAGTGCAAAGGACATTGTCCAAGTACCTGACCCTCTTCACAGCCAGTCCAGAGCCAGAAATTTTACAAAATATTATTGCATTTGAGCAAAGTGGGGAGAGTGTGGTGCCTTTCAAATTTGTTCATGATTCACAGGAAGGCACAAACCATGCTTTGAGAATCATTGTAGTAATGTAATACAATATTATCCTCACACTAACAATTAGGAGCTGCCTACTGGCTTTTCTAATTCATAGTTAATTCTGATTAAAATAAGAACAAGAACAACTCAGCTTTACTCATTTACATATTTGATAAGATGTAAATGAGAAAAGCTGGGTTGTTCTTGTTCTTATTTTAAATACAACTCATTCTCTGGCAACATCTCTGATCTGCTATGTCCCCTCTGATCTGCCATGTCTTTCTCCTGTCCTCAGTCGATACACAAGACTGCCTTAAGTCATGGCTAGCTCTACAGATGTTTTCCCTTAAATTGTCAGGAACCAGTGATAATTTCAGGGTGCATACAATCTGTTAATCTTAGCTATCCATGTTAGCGAAAGTACAGTCAGTTAATTTAAGGGAGTAGGATAAGCCCATAGGTTGCTTTGGTGTATACAATCCTTTCCCTTCTGTCCCTTATGGCACCCTTCATTTTTTTCCCTCTGTGTAAAAAGAGTTGATGTCGCTGCTACAAGATTCCCACCTCTCATTATTTGCCCATAGGCTTGTTTTCTAGTGGGTTTGGTGCCCCTTTGAAAAAAGAAATCAAACTAATTCTCCTAACAAGCATCTCTAATATCTGGATTGTAGAGTCTGGGATGGAGCAGGTTTTAAATATCACTCCTGTTTCATTGCTTCATACAATGAACTTGGGGAGGTACTGGGTTTTGACAAATGACTAGATCTCTGGTATTTAGCAGTGCTGTGATCATTTGCTGCCAGCTGGTGATGTTAAGAAAAGGGAAGATGACCAAAAACAGAAGGTTTAACCAAAGGCTTTGCTTAACATGCCTGTAAACTGAAATCAGGATGTCACCAGAACTGAGGATAGAAAGGCAGAATAGGAGTCAGCAAGTTTTATGCTGGTTTAGTTTTCTGCTGGTTCAGGGATGAGTGAGTACATGAGGAAAGACTTACAATTAAAAAAAAAGCTGGTAGTGAGAAATTGCCAAATTTTTCAGATCTACTTTGAAAAAGCAGTGAAAAGTACACTAAATGCTGAATATGATGCTAAATTTTATGTTTTGTGATGTGAATGCAGAAAGCAGCACAGGTAGTGTCAAACAAAAGGGCCTTGGTGGCCCAGGCTGTTAATTGCCTGCACTTAAGTTCCAGCTGCCTACAATTACTGTAGGCTCGAATCCCACCAGGCTGTTGCAAGGTTGACTCAGCCTTCCATCCTCCTCCTCGGGTAGGTAAATTGAGGACTCAAGATTGTTGGGGCAATTAGCTGACTTGTAAAAATGCAGCTTAGTAATAAGCAGGCATATACAATGGAATGAAGGCTATTGCTGAGCACACTGGGTTGTATCCCAAAATTGTAAGC